>CM046875.1:313298504-313898504 GCA_025667525.1 Glebionis coronaria | reverse complement strand
TGTTTTTAAATAATACTTGAGAATAAAATATCAACCATAAATTGACGGATTGTCGCAGGTTTAGATTCCAACGCCAAAACAAACCATAAGCTGTGAAAAATAACCAAATTTACGAACATATGGACAATGTGATACTAACATGCATTAACAACTAATATTCAAGATTTAACAAAACAACCCAAATCTAAGGCTCCCAGCCTTACCAAACACCATACTCCCATAGGCGTCCAAACACCTATGAACCAATCCCAAGGCCCCGCCTTGCCAACATCCCCTTGGTACCAAGTCAAAACATAAAAACAATCAAGAATAATCTAGCAGTTAATCACGTATGTACACAAGTCCATCACCAAACACAAAACATTCACAACATAATTATTAAAATCAAGACAGTGTCTCTTCCATCCCATCTGGAAGTCAAAATCATTAGTAAACATGGGACAATGAAACTCACCTGATTGAGCTTCTCCAAAAGTCCACGCACTAGCAAAAGCTAACAAACCAAAAACACATAATCAAAACATGAACCAATCACTAAGACGGCTCATCAACCTATGATGGAAATCTAACCTCCTCCTATATAAATACCCCATTTATATGCTCTAAGCATCTCATTACACCACTCTATAAAGCACTTAACTCATTATACTTCATAACCCGTCCCGTTAACATTTTACCCAAAACAGTCCCGGTTTTAGGTATCCAAACTATAAGCCAAACAACCACTTAAACATACCCATGATAACTGTAAAGGGAATACTTATTCCCTTACATATGTTAGCTAACACCTCCCACTTTCCCCAACCTTACAGCTACTTATAAGACCCCGATATATATATATATATATATATATATATATATATATATATATATATATACTTTTGCCATTCCAGATTTACTGATTTTAAACATACAGAAAGTTTGTTATGATTAGGGGGTCTTACCCTAATCCACCATCTTATCCCCAATGCAGATACTTACTATAATATATAAATCATCTCTCATGTTCGTTTGAATGTCCCAATGCAACCCTAAGTACCCCAAACAACGCAAAACATAAAAAGAAAACAGGCTGATTTCAAAACTACTTTGACCTCCGACTGTTGTAACCTGTTTTTGACCCACTTCCCGACTTCCAATTTAGTTCTCGTTCTTTCATTGGAAATCCACTTCAATTACCTTTTCAGGGATACTTGGATCTCAAAATAAGAGTTTGTAGAACTCCCAATATGATCAAAACAATTGACTCAAAATTCTGCCTAGTTTTTAAAAACGGGTTTAATCAAATTGACCTAATTAATTACCAATAACTCCATTAAATACAAGCCCTAGTTTATGTAATCATCATGATATCATTAATATAACATTAATTTACTGTTTTTAAATTAAACCCTAACCTAAATCCATCATAAGATGATTAAAGAAAACATTAAACAATTTAAATTAAAAAGGGATTATGAAGATTAACCTTTGATTTATGAAAACCCCCAAATTTTATGAAGAACCCTAATTTTTTTGAATGTGCCGTCAGTTTTAAGCTTCCAGGAGAAAAATATGATAATTGATTTATTAGATAAACCTTATATAGTGTGTACATAAAATCCTAGTCCAAATATAAGCCCACTTTCCTTTTTTTCCTCCTCCGTTTTCTTTGATTCGTCCCAAACCGACTATGAACCCTTAATTTTCGTTTTTTTATTTTATTATTAATTAATATCTTATTAATATTACCTTAATTTTCCTTAATTTATTTCAGCCCCTAAAACCTCCAAAACCTCAAAACCGTAAAACTAGTCATTTTTACGCGTTTACTATTGGAATTTGAAATAAACTTTATATTTAAGTCCTAAATGACTTAAAACCATCCCGAAAAATACTCACATGACTAAACACCTCATCCGAGACCTCTAAATGCTAAACCGTAAATCGTAAAAATACAATTTTCTATAATACATATACGTATACGTAAAACCACTAAATAACACCATCTCATTTCATAGTCACTACCATGTGAGCTCATTAACATGAAATCATCACACATCGTTTCACTCACAAGGTACCCCGTACCGGAAACGATATCCAAACCACAATCTATACACACCAATTAGCACATAAACACGTAAAAACACGTAACTAGCACAAAATAAAACTAAGTGACGAACCTCAAAACCAGGGTTGTCACATCACTCCCTCCTAATAGAAATCTTGTCCCGAGATTTACTCCTTAGGATCAAACATACCATTAACAAACAACTGAGGATACTTGTTCTAAATGAACTCCTCTCATTTCCACGTGAACTTTAGTTCAAGTCTCAAATTACAACATATACTAACCAACAATATCTAAATTCATTGCCAAACTCTTGACCTCACAGTCAATAAATCTCACAAATGACTCTTTGATAAAACAAAGACTCTTATTAACACAAGTCCCAAATAACCGTACATGCAAATATGCATTCTCAAACAACATTTACCAATCTCAATACATGAAATATATCATGTATACCACTCATTTTCCCCCAGGTAATTCTATGCTCATAAGCTACTGGTCCGATCTTTCCAAAGATCATAAATGGACCTACAAAACTCTACATCAACTCTTCCATTTTACCAAAACATACCACCCGTTACTATGGGTGAAACTCCCTACATAACTTTGTCACTAATTCTAGTGGTTTCCTCCTTTTCTACATAGCATCTCTTGTTGTCCTCATCCTTTCTACAAACATCATTACCACATTAGTAGCCTCTTTTACCAATTCTAGTCCACAATGGGGACAACTCACCCTATCCTTTCATATAGTGCCTCAAATGGTATTTATCGAACTCTAGTATGATAACTATCATTATATGAAAACTCAGCCATCGCTAACGAGTTTCCTAAATACCTCTAAATCAAATACCCATGCCCTCAGTGTAACACCTAAGGTTGTATAAATATCTTACTTACCTATCCTTTTCCAGTTAGTCGGATATACTAATATCCAATCATGTTCATCAACTCCCTTTAGTCCGTATTTCAAACTACTTAAAAATTCCAATTTCCTTACAAAGTGACCTATTTCATTCATGCTTCACTTCTATACACACTTCCTTCTTCTTCCTCAACTCCTGCCATACATCACGATGTGATGCTTCCCATCGTTTCTTCCCTTGCCATAATCCTTCATAAGGCCTTCCATACATATTAGGCTAACTTTTACGCAAAACCCTCTATTCCATCACATCCGTACGCAATCCTTCCAACTTCTCAACTACATGACTTCTCATTCCTCTTTAAATATGGGATGAATTAGTTAGTCTATCGACTATCACCCAACTCTCATCGTACTTAATCCTCCACCGCATTATGTATCCCTTCCACCAACTTCGTCCTTACATCGCCCTTTCTAAACTACTCCTATCTATGTAGGAGGTATAGTCTACGTCCCTGAAACTAGGATTTTTTTGTCCTTTTTAATTAATGTTCGTTTTTCCTTGATTCGACTCGAATTTGATTTCCGGTTTAACGTTTCAACTTAACTTTGTTTTTGTTAAAATCTCTTTTTGTTGGTATTTTTAACTAAAATCTATTTTAATAATAAAAACTTTTTAATCTAATTTTTAAAAATCTAATTTAACTAATTTAAATAAAAAAACTAATTTTAAAACTTAAATTTAAATTTCAAATCTAATTCTGTTAATGAAAACTAATTAAACAAGACAAAACTAATTTTCAAACTAAAAATATATTAAAATGACTAAAATAAGATTTTCAAATAAAAAAATATTTTTTAAATAAACAAAATAAAATGAAAACTAAATTTCTTTTTTATCCTTTTTTTATTATTTTTTTTTTATAAAAACTGAATTAACTCTTTTATTTTTTTACTATTAATTAATTTTAATTAAGCCTAAAATTGAATTAAACTAATTAATTAAAGCTGCCAGATTAAACAGTCCTATATTAATTAACTAAACCAGAATTAAACACAAAAGAGTTGCTAGATGAGTTGGTGGGGCGTATGGTGGTTGAACGAAGGGTCTGGGGTTCGAATCACACCCCAGACAGAATTTGCTTAATAATTTTTTTTATGGAACTTGTTATTTGGACAGAAAGCCAAAACTGAACAATTGGTTCAGTTTTTTTTAAACAATAAAATCAGCAAATGTTTAAACCAGAAAAAGCAGATAAAAGCTGAAACAAAATTAAGCAAATAGCAACAAAATAACCAAATTAGCAGTTTACAATAAGCTAATATAAATACCCAATAAGCTGAATCTGATAATCTAGCTAAACGAAAAATAAGCTAACACAAATAAAGCTGATAACAAATAAGCTTCTATTCAATAAGCTACTAACGACAAATATAAGCTACTACGAATACCCAATTTCAGACTCTATTAAGCAGATCGAAAGCAGACGTCAAATCAGCAGTTAAAAAAAAAATTAACAATCCTAATTAAACAAATAACCAAAACGCAAATAACCAAACAAATAACCAAATATTACCACTTAAGCAGATTTGAAAAACTAAACAAATAACAAAAACGCAAGCAGATTCAATCTAAACTTAATATCCAACCTAAACCAAACAATAACAATAGCAGATAAAAGCAAATTAATATTAAAAACAAACTCAACAAAAATAATTAAAAGATATTTGGAGAACCTATTGTCGAAAACCTTTGTGTCGAAGGTGAGGCGTTGAGCCACCTTGTGAGTCGAAACAACACCAAACCAACACCACCTTGAATCGAACCAAAACAGCCACCCTAACCTCTCAAACCAAATATCCAATCCGAATAAAACTAATTCTACGAACAGTTACTTTAATATATATTTCCCAGTAGGGGAAATATGGATATTCACTTTTCTTTACCTTTTTTATATATATATTTTTTTTGAAAATAATAACAATAGACAAATAGTAATATAAAAGAACAGTAGATTAAAAGGAAATTTAATAAAAAAAAATTAAATAGAGATGAGAATGATTAAAACAAAACTTTCATTAATTTAATTCAAACTTACAAATACTGGAATTTAAAAATTATAAGATTAAAAACCCTAATCTATTTTACTGAAAATTTAAAAATAAAGAAAAGGCACACTGATTACATGATATGAAGGGGTTTTTATAGAGGAACCCCAAGAAACCCTAATCTTGGATTCATTTGTAAGCATCCAAATCCCACCGTTGATTTCTTCATTAATCTTCTCTTTCTTCAAACTTCTTGATCAACGGCTAAGATTCATCCTTATGCACACGGATTGCCACCGTGGCACAAGGATGTGTTTGTTGTGCTTCTTGATAGGTGATGTGGCTTAATGTAATTGGTTGATGGGTGTATGGAGGAGTGTTTCCTCCAATCAAAAGTGGAGAAAGGGCCACATCGGATGGATTTGAGGACCACCAGTGAGTGGATGATGAGATTTTTATGGGGATTTAATCTCTTTGGGTGTTAATTACCCAATAAGGGTAAAATCCCTCTTTTTGGGTGAGTTAATTTTAACAGTAAAATTAGGGTTTGTGAGGGAAGGGTGCGAATTTTGGGGGAAGGAGATGATGGAGTGGTGGGTGAGAGAGGATGCACAGTAAAAATAATGTGTGTGTTTCGTTTGTAACGAAACAATAAGTGGGGAAAGGGTTTATTTATTTGGTGTAAGTGGAAAACACGTAGAGGTAAAAGACATGTGGGGGAGAGTAAATAAGGGTGAGGGTTGACCAAGCATTGTTATCTCCGTCCCATAAACTCTTTTATTATTTTTACCGTTTTAAAGCTTTTAGTTTGGGCTTTGTGACCCATTTCACTCTAAAGCACCTTGTTTTTGATTGTTCATGGGCTTTTGGGCCTGTTTTTTTCTTCTTCTTGATCCGAAAACTTCAAATGGGCTATAGTTGATGTTTTTTATCAAAAGTTTAAGTACTCTTTTCCTTAAATGGGCTTTTGAGCCCATTTATCCAATGTGGGACCCACTCGGCTCGAACATCCTCAAAAAATATTTAATCCAGTAACACGAGTTTGATTTCGGCTTTCTTGAAATTATTTTCAAAATCGTGTCGATTTTACCGATTTTTGTGATCTCTTGCACACTATTGGTCTTTTGATCTTGTCTTCGACTCTTTCTTGACTTTTCTTCTACATTTGACCGTGAAATCCCGTGTTTTCTCTTCTTTTGATCATTTGTACCTATTTAACACGCAAAACACAAAACCACGCGTAATTCCGACATTTACGACATTAAACACATGATTAGGTCTTGTTTTTCTTTGATTTTAGTGGCAAAAGGATAAGTGTTTTCACACTTATTAAATCCCCTACACTTGACCATTGCAATGACCCCATGCAATGCATAGTTTTAAGGCATAAAGTTACATTTTTCTCATAATTAATCCATCTCGGCCTTTATTACTATTACTACTATTACTACGATGAAAAGATACAACTTAAGAAAGAGACAAAAGTTATAATCATTTATTAATTTTGGAAATTATTTGATGGAAGAAACTCGTAAAGAAATCTAAGACTTGAATTAGGGATTTGGTGTCATGAATATTAATCACCCTCAAGTTTCACGTTCCCCATACCAAGCATAAAAACGAGATCATTGATTTTACAAGTTAGCACAACTAACACTTACTCATGTGGTTTAGTTAATCACTTAGACCCCCTTATTCCTACGGTGTATCTCTTATATTTTATTTTTGTCTTGAATGATCACGAGGATGCATTTTTGACTTATTTCGATAATTTATTAAGGCCGAAAATAAAGTGGGACGATTTAATCAATAGTTAGCTAAAGGACAAAATCTTTTAAAACTGCTTCTCGAAACCTCAAAAAGTTCATATCTTGGCATAACTCGTTTCACGATTTGAGACCTTTCTCGGACCGATATTTGGCTTGTACTTCAAACTTCAAATCTTGAGAGACGATCTTGAAATTATGGTCTTCTCTTCATTTTGGTATACATCTTCATAAGGAGTGAAAGATGCTTCAAACGTTGACCACGACTTCTTCGTTTATCCTCTTCTTTATTTAGGATTTTGATATGCAACGATCCGCCTCCTTTTAGGACTTGGATCTATTTATCCTCATACCTTGTTAGGGTCTTTTTGGATAGACTTCTCCATGATCTTTAGGGGAGTAATTGCTTCTCGTCGTGTGTCTTGATCCTTCATATTGATTTGGATTAATGATCTTCACATCATCTTAGGATCTTTAGCAAAAAGTGAATCCTCATGCCTTGTGAGGGCCTTTTTGGACTCGGGTATCCTCATGCCTTGTTAGGGCCTTTTTGGATAAGCCAATCTTCGCGTCCCGTTTCAATAAGTTATGCCTTGGCTATGAACTCTAATAAATATCGAGCAACTTTTAAACGATCTTATGCTAGAAGCTAAGTAACCTTTCAAATCGTACAACCTTATTTATTGCAAATATATTTATTAACAAGCGATGGAAGAAAAAGCTCATAACTAACTCATATAAGTTAATGAAAGAATACCGAACTTATAATTAACTCTATCATCTCTCGTTCTCCACAATTTAAAATCTCAAGGAATGAGACTGTGGATGCTTAGCCTAATAAACCAATTAAGGTCCATATGGTTAAGGATACTAGCTAGAGTAAACTTAGATAAGTAAACTCGGGTTGAGTCAAAATATTCACGACGGGCCTAATATATCATAGATATCTAAACTTGTTAAAACCATTTTATTTATTTATTCATTTTTGACTTTATTCTTGAAATGGAAATTATTACGATGTGATAATAAAAGGAAAGAAAATAAATTAAAATATTACTAGGCCAAAATAGATCAAAAATTTGAAAAACGTTGAAATTTTTTTAAATTTTCCGGTTAAATGGGGTCAAATTCATGGAAAAGCCCACTAAAATTCGATAGAAGTCCCCCTACACTTAATATAAACATTGTCCTCAATGTTTAAGCATGTGGGAGAATAAACTCCCCTACACTTAGGACATTGAGTACGTTGTTTAAAATCGAGCTAAGGAAGGGACAACTAAAGTGATTACCTTTATTCATTTTATTTATATACAAGTATGAATCACAATAGTTTTGATAGAATCGGGTACACGGGAACACGGGATCACGGGTCGCGTCAAAAGAACCAAAAGTGGATCATCAAAGCACATGTCCCTGCACACAATCACAACACACAAACAACCTACTTGGCTCCCCCTACACTTATTGGTGGAAATGGATGAAGGTGAAAAAGGGTGGAAAGGATGGTAAATGTAAAAATCTAACCTATTTATACGATGCTTGATTTATTTATCACGAGTCTCTAGCTCGACTCGATTTACCGAATTAATTCAAGGGAAATGTGGAGAGGGATGGAATCATCTCGTGAGAGATGTCCTCTCCATAGTACAACTTAACCCGTTGGCCATTCACCTTAATGTTGGGCCCATTTGGTTGGGATAACTCAATGGTGCCATAAGGGAAGACTTGGGCCACGGTGAATGGACCGGACCAACGGCTCTTAAGTTTACCCGAAAAGATTTTCAACCGAGAGTTAAATAATAAAACTTGATCACCAACATGGAACTCTCGGTTTTTAATCTTGGAATCATGAATGAGCTTAGTTTTATCTTTGTAGATTAATGAATTTTCATAAGCCTCATTCCTAAGTTCATTGAGTTCATTGAGTTGGATTTTCCTATGATCACCGGCTTTGTTAAGATCAAAATTAGCCCATTTCAAGGCCCAATAAGCCTTATGCTCCAACTCAATGGGGAGGTGGCACGCCTTTCCGTACACAAGGCGATAAGGGGTACAACCTATAGGTGTCTTATAAGCGGTACGGAAAGCCCACAAAGCATCATCTAATTTATCGGCCCATGAGGCACGATGCTCTCCCACGGTTCGCTCTAAGATTCTCTTAAGACCACGGTTAGAAACCTCAGCTTGTCCATTAGTTTGTGGATGATACGCGGTGGAAAGTCGGTGATTGACACCATACTTAGCCATGACTCGTGCAAATTGATCATTGCAAAAACGAGTCCCGCGATCACTAATAATAGCACGAGGCACACCGAATCGAGCAAACAATTGTTTCAAGAAGTTAGCAACCACCCTCGCGTCGTTAGTAGGTAGAGCTTTTGCTTCAACCCATTTTGAGACGTAGTCAACGGCTACGAGGATGTATTTGTTTCCCTTCGATGATGGAAACGGCCCCATAAAGTCGATGCCCCATACGTCAAAGATTTCACATTCTTGGATGAAATTTTGAGGCATCTCATCTTTATGTGTGATCTTGCCTTGCCTTTGGCAAGCATCACAATGTTTAACCATTTCATGTGCATCATGATAAATGGAGGGCCAATAGAATCCGGAGTCGAAAACTTTTTTAGCGGTGTAATTAGGACCAAAGTGACCACTGGTAGGTCCTTTATGGCAAGTTTCAAGGATTTGTAAAGCCACCGGCCCATCAACACATCTACGAATGATTAAGTCCGCACATTGCTTGAAATGATAAGGGTCGTCCCAATAGTATGTTTTAACGTCCTTGAAGAATTTTTTCTTTTGTTGGGACGATAACCCTTCGATAAGAACACCACCCGCCAAATAGTTTGAAATGTCCGCAAACCATGAGGTATCATCAAGATTGTAATTAATAGACATTAAGGTCTCAAGGGGAAAGGATTCATTAATCTCTTGATTTGGAGATTCCCCTTGATAAGGATCCTCAAGTCTACTAAGGTGATCCGCGGCTAGGTTTTCCGCTCCTTTTTTATCACGAATTTCGATTTTAAATTCTTGTAGGAGCAAAACCCAACGAAGGAGTCTCGGTTTAGCATCTTGCTTGGTCAACAAGTATTTCAAGGCGGAATGATCGGTGTAAACGATGGTGGTGGAAAGCACAAGATAGGGGCGGAATTTCTCAAAAGCATACACTACAGCTAAAAGCTCTTTTTTGGTAGTGGTATAATGCAATTGAGCCCCCGTCATTGTCTTACTAGCATAATGAATGGGTTGGAAATGTTTGTTAACTCGTTGACCTAAAACCGCTCCTACCGCGAAATCACTAGCATCGCACATGAGCTCGAAAGGTAACTCCCAATTTGGAGAGACTAAGACCGGTGCCTTAGTTAATTTACCTTTAAGAAGTTCGAAAGAGTCGAGACATTCTTGAGAGAAGATGAAAGGAGCATCCTTTTCTAAGAGATGAGTCATTGGACGAGCTATTTTTTTGAGAAATATTGGATGAAACGTCTATAAAATCCCGCATGGCCTAAAAAACTTCTAACTCCTTTGACAGTGGTAGGCGGAGGTAATCTAGCAATGACGTCAACTTTAGCACGGTCGACTTCGATACCGGCTTTGGAAATTGTATGACCGAGGACGATGCCTTCTTTTACCATGAAATGGCATTTTTCCCAATTAAGAACGAGACGAGTGTCTTCACACCGTTGGAGCATACATTCTAAATTAGCAAGGCAAGAAGAGAAAGAATCACCATAGACCGAGAAATCGTCCGTAAAGACTTCCATAGTTTCTTCAACCATGTCATGAAATATCGCCATCATACACCTTTGGAAAGTCCCGGGAGCATTGCATAAGCCGAAAGGCATTCTTTTGTAAGCAAATGTTCCATAGGGACAAGTGAATGTGGTTTTCTCTTGGTCTTTTGGATCGATAGGGATTTGAAAATATCCGGAAAAGCCATCTAAGAAACAATAGAAATCATTACCCGCTAAACGCTCGAGCATTTGATCCATGAAAGGAAGAGGGAAATGATCCTTACGGGTGGCATCATTGAGCTTACGATAATTAATGCAAACTCGCCAACCCGTTACGAGTCGAGTAGGAATCAACTCATTGTTCTCGTTGGGAACAACGGTGATTCCGCCTTTCTTAGGCACACAATGGACGGGACTAAACCATGGCGAATCCGAGATAGGGTAAATCATTCCGGCATCGAGAGGTTTGATAACTTCTTTCTTAATGACTTCATGAATTTTTGGATTAACCCTTCTTTGATTTTGGATTGCGGGTTTAAAGTCATCTTCCATGAGAATTTTATGAGTACAAAAATTAGGATCAATTCCGCAAATGTCGGAGATTTTCCAAGAAATTGCTTTCTTATGATTTTTAAGAACATCGATAAGTCGGGATTTTTCATCTTCTTTTAAGTCCTTAGCAATAATGACGGGCAACTTATTATCCTCCTCTAAGAAAACGTACTCTAAATGAGACGGTAAATCCTTAAGCTCTAAATCCGGCGGATTGTCAATGGAAGGCTTAGTCAAAGTAGGATCATCGTTTGTAACTTCTTTAGGAGTAGGTGGAGAAATATTGTCCTCATTGAGAAGTCTCTCAATAGTACGAATGTCTTCATCCCAATTGGTGGGAGAATTATCATAGTTAATCTCGAGAGGACCCAAACTAGCTTCAAAATCATCTAAGTCACTTTCTCCAAATGGAGTCAATGAAGGAGCAATAGAAGCTATGGTCTCAACATGAGGTAAAGGAGAAATCCCGCTCTTACAAGCCTCGTGAAAATGTTCTTCGCATGCTTCGTCGAGCACATCGATGAAATTCACGGATTCGGGCTGATCGGGAAGTTTGGAAAGTTTACCCATGTTAAAGACGATTTTGTCATCCCCGACCCTCATGATAAGTTCACCCGCGGCTACATCAATTAATGTACGCCCGGTTCTCAAGAAGGGTCGTCCCATAATTAAAGGAACACGGGGATCCATTTCATAGTCGACGACGACGAAATCGGCGGGGAAAGTGAATTTGTCGACTCCTACAAAAACATCCTCGGCTATCCCCACCGGATAAGCAACCGTACGGTTAGCTAATTCCAATGTCATACGAGTGGGGACTAGCTCGGGTAAAGATAATTGTTTCCACACGGACAATGGCATAAGATTGATACTCGCTCCGAGATCCGCCAAGGCCATACAATTCTCAACACCCGGAAAATTAGAAGGAATAAGGAATCGACCGGGATCTCCTAACTTAACCGGTAATTTTCTCAAAAGAACCGCGGAACAATTCTCATTCAATTGGGTATTGGCGATATCAAGCAACTTTTCCTTATCACTTAAAAGATCCTTAAACATCTTAGCGTACTTAGGCATGTGAGCGAGCGCCTCGGCAAAGGTGATATTAAAATTCAATTGTTTGAACATTTTTAGGATGTTCGAAACTTGAATATCATCCTTATTCTTCAACTTCTCTTTCCGCAACCTTGAGGGATAAGGTATATTGGGTTGAGATGAAGGCTTTGGAGTGGATTGCTCACTCACATCCTTTGGAGGAGGAGGAGGAGTAGAAATAGAAGGTGAAGGAACCGGTTTTGGAACCGAAGGTGTGGTAGAAAATTTGGGTATCGGTGGAACATAAGGTGAAGACGAATGCATAACAGGAGGTATGTCACAAGTGGAAGAAGGAGGTTGTGTCGAAGAAGAAGGAATCTCGGGTCCTTGGTTACGTGGGGAAGGTTCTACGGTGGTCTTACCGCTCCTAGTAGTGATAGCATTAACATTAGCCCTAGGATTGGTCACGGTGTTCGAGGGAAGGGCACCTTGGGGACGAAAGGTTTGACGCATAGTCAAAAACTTCTTATCGTTCGATTCTTGCATTTGTCGATTATGTTCTTACATCTCTCTCATGATTCGTTCATGGTCGGATAATTTTTGTAAAACCAAGTCCATTTGAGGATTATGCATGTTCATTTGATTATAACCTTGATTAGGAAAACCTTGGTTTTGATATTGATTAGAACCTTGATTATATCCTTGATTTTGAAAACTTTGGTTATTATATCCTTGATTATTTAACCCTTGGTTTTGCCCTTGAAAATTCCCTTGATTTTGATTAAAACCCCGTTGATTAGTATTTCCTTGAAAATTACCCCGTTGAGGACCTTGGTTCCTATTTTGGGCGGGTGGGGGTGGTCTTTGTGGTGCTACAAAACCCGGGGGAGCCAAATAGTTATTAGACTTGTAAGACAAATGGTTAACATCAACATTTGGTTTGAATTGAATCCGATCAATTTCATTGTTATTATAAGCATAAACTTCTTGTTGATCATTGTAAACCTTGTCACAATTATAGTACGAATGTGGTCCACCACAAGTCTCACACGTTTCCCTTTTTTCTTTCACGACATGAACATGTGTAGTGAGGGCGTCGGTTTTTAGAGCGAGTGTCTCAACAAGCGAAGTAAGTTTATTAATTCGATCATTCACCTCATTATTACTCGTACTAGCACTTGCCATATTAGCCCTAACACTTTTGGTTTGCACTTTTGCCTTGTTCTCAATAATGGCCCAAGCCTCATTCATGGTTTTCACAAGAATATTTCCCCCCGCGGCACTATTAAGTGAGTCTTGGTCGTTTAGAGTTAAACCATTATAAAACGTGTTGATTTGATGAACTTTAGTAAAACCGTGTTGTGGACATTTTCTCAAAAGATCTTTAAAACGATCCAAAGACTCACTAAACGTTTCCCCATATTGTTGCTCAAAGTTGATTATTTCATTCCTTATGGAAGTGGTCCGTGATGGTGGGAAAAAGTAGTTAATGAACTTGGTCTCTAAGTCGATCCATGTGGTAATACTTTGGGGTGGTTCCTTATCAAGCCAAATCCGGGCTTGTCCCTCGAGGGAAAAAGGAAAAAAGTTGGAGGCGAACGGCCTCTTGGGGCACCCCATTGTATTTGATGGTATTAGCTAATTGGATGAAACGTTTGATATGAGCGTGTGGGTCATCATTAGTACGGCCTAAAAATGGTGTAGCGGAAACCATTTGAATAAAACCCGATTTAAGTTCGAAATGATTAGCTCCAATATTTGGCACCACAATCGCGTCATCGTTTCCTTCAACGTGAGATTGAAGAATCTCAATCATTGGTCAATTATCCGTTGCCATCGTATTGTCGTAAGCTCGATTCTCGGGATCGGCTTTAATGACGGTCTTTTTGTTTTTCTTCTTCTTCTTTTTAGAAGAATTAGAAGTATTTGGTACACCAATCGGTATGTATGTATGCGCGCGAGTGCGCATACAATTAAAACTTTGGAATGAGGTAGGTGACCTCGGTCGACTTTGAGAGGAAAAGGATTTTCCCTCTCGAGGAGCAATAAGAAAAAGCTACAAAAATATATACGTAAATACTACTTGAGTTGGCAAACCAATAATCGATCGTCCCTCTCAATATACGCAAAAGCAAGCGGGGAAACGAGGTGGCACAAAGCACTTAAAAACCTTTTTCCTTAGACGGCCTTTTATAGCGCGTCGCCTTATACCCACCTTATAGTTTGTATATGTCGAGTTCAAACGTCTTACTAGTATTTATCTATTTTGCCCTTTTTTTTATTGATGCGACTACAATAGTTAGGTGATGAAATCCCAACTAAGGCTTATTTGAAAAGTAGGTAATTTATTGTGCTACGTAATATATTATAGTAAAAGAAAAAATCTTTTTGTATTTTTTTAGAAAAATATATATTCACAAGAAAAATCGAAAGAAATCGAAATAAAAATTAACACTAATACGTAATATTTTTGGTGTAATACTTTTAGGAAAAAGTATTACTTTTGATTTTTTAAATTTTTTTTGGTGCAATTCTTAGGAAAGAAATTGCTTTTGTGATTTTTTAATTTTTTTTTTGTATTTTTAAGTTTTTGATTTTTTTGTATTTTTGATTTTGTTGCAAGAAACGTAACGTTCAAAGAGAACAGATCCCAAAATCCAAACGTCTTCACGAAAAAATCGTCAATCATACGAGCGAAGCGGCAGCGGCGCCAATTTGAAACTAGGATTTTTTTGTCCTTTTTAATGAATGTTCGTTTTTCCTCGATTCGACTCGAATTTGATTTCCGGTTTAACGTTTCAACTTAACTTTGTTTTTGGTAAAATCTCTTTTTGTTGGTATTTTTAACTAAAATCTATTTTAATAATAAAAACTTTTTAAACTAATTTTAAAAAATCTAATTTAACTAATTTAAATAAAAAACTAATTTTAAAACTTAATTTTAAATTTCAAATCTAATTCTTTTAATGAAAACTAATTAAACAAGACAAAACTAATTTTCAAACTAAAAATATATTAAAATGACTAAAATAAGATTTTCAAATAAAAAAATATTTTTTAAATAAACAAAATAAAATGAAAACTAAAAAAAAAATTTATCCTTTTTTTATTATTTTTTTTATAAAAACTGAATTAACTCTTTTATTTTTTTTTACTGTTAATTAATTTTAATTAAACCTAAAATTGAATTAAACTAAAAGCTGCCATATTACACAGTCCTATATTAATTAACTAAACCAAAATTAAATACAAAAGAGTTGCTAGATGAGTTGGTGGGGCGTATGGTGGTTGAATGAAGGGTCTGGGGTTCGAATCACACCCCAGACAGAATTTGCTTAATAAATTTTTTTTATGGAACTTGTTATTTGGACAGAAAGCCAAAACTGAACAATTGGTTCAGTTTTTTTTAAACAATAAAATCAGCAAATGTTTAAACCAGAAAAAGCAGATAAAAGCTGAAACAAAATTAGGAAAATAGCAACAGAATAACCAAATAAGCAGTATACAATAAGCTAATATAAATACCCAATAAGCTGAATCTGATAATCTAGCTAAACGAAAATTAAGCTAACACAAATAAAGCTGATAACAAATAAGCTTCTATTCAATAAGCTACTAAAGACAGATATGAGCTACTACGAATACCCAATTTCAGACTCTATTAAGCAGATCGAAAGCAGACGTCAAATAAGAAGTTAAAAAAAAAACTTAATAATCCTATAAACAAATAACCAAAACGCAAATAACCAAACAAATAACCAAATATTACCACTTAAGCAGATTTAAAAAACTAAACAAATAACAAAAACGCAAGCAGATTAAATCTAAACTTAATATCCAACCTAAACCAAACAATAATAACAATAGCAGATAAAAGCAAATTAATATTAAAAAAAACTCAACAAAAATAATTAAAAGAGATTTGGAGAACCTATTGTCGAAAACCTTTGTGCCGAAGGTGAGGCGCTGAGCCACCTTGTGAGTCGAAACAACACCAAACCAACACCACCTTGAATCAAACCAAAACAGCCACCCTAACCTCTCGAACCAAATATCCAATCTGAATAAAACTACTTCTACGAACAGTTACTTTAATATATATTTTCCAGTAGGGGAAATATGGATATTCACTTTTCTTTACCTTTTATATATATATATATATATATATATATATATATATTTTTAATAATAATAACAATAGACGAATAGTAATATAAAAGAACAGTAGATTAAAAGGAAATTTAATAGAACAAAATTAAATAGAGATGAGAATGATTAAAACAAAACATTCATTAATTTAATTCAAACTTACAAATACTGGAATTTATAAATTACAAGATTAAAAACCCTAATCTATTTTACTGAAAATTAAAAAATAAAGAAAAGGCACACTGATTACATGATATGAAGGGGTTTTTATAGAGGAACCCCAAGAAACCCTAATCTTGGCTTCATTTGTAAGCATCCAAATCCCACCGTTGATTTCTTCATTAATCTTCTCTTTCTTCAAACTTCTTGATCAACGGCTAAGATTCATCCTTGTGCACACGGATTACGACCGTGGCACAAGGATGTGTTTGTTGTGCTTCTTGATAGGTGATGTGGCTTAATGTAATTGGTTGATGGGTGTATGGAGGAGTGTTTCCTCCAATCAAAAGTGGAGAAAGGGCCACATCAGATGGATTTGAGGACCACCAGTGAGTGGATGATGAGATTTTTATAGGGATTTAATCTCTTTGGGTGTTAATTACCCAATAAGGGTAAAAGCCCTCTTTTTGGGTGAGTTAATTTTAACAGTAAAATTAGGGTTTATGAGGGAAGGGTGCGAATTTTGGGGGAAGGAGATGATGGAGTGGTGGGTGAGAGAGGATGCACAGTAAAAATAATGTGTGTGTTTCGTTTGTAATGAAACAATAAGTGGGGAAAGGGTTTATTTATTCGGTGTAAGTGGAAAACACGTGGAGGTAAAAGACGTGTGGGGGAGAGTAAATAAGGGTGAGGGTTGACCAAGCATTGTTATCTCCGTCCCATAAACTCTTTTATTATTTTTACCGTTTTAAAGCTTTTAGTTTGGGCTTTGTGACCCATTTCACTCTAAAGAGCCTTGTTTTTTATTGTTCATGGGCTTTTGGGCCTGTTTTTTTCTTCTTCTTGATCCGAAAACTTCAAATGGGCTATAGTTGATGTTTTTGATCAAAAGTTTAAGTACTCTTTTCCTCAAATGGGCTTTTGAGCCCATTTATCCAATGTGGGACCCACTCGGCTCGAACATCCTCAAAAAATATTTAATCCACTAACACGAGCTTGATTTCGGCTTTCTTGAAATTATTTTCAAAATCGAGTCGATTTTACCGATTTTTGTGATCTCTTGCACACTATTGGTCTTTTGATCTTGTCTTCGACTCTTTCTTGACTTTTCTTCGACATTTGACCATGAAATCCCGTGTTTTCTCTTCTTTTGATCATTTGTACCTATTTAACACACAAAACCACGCGTAATTCCGACATTTACGACATTAAACACATGATTAGGTCTTGTTTTTCTTTGATTTTAGTGGCAAAAGGATAAGTGTTTTCACACTTATTAGTCCCTTTCCTCCCTACGATTGTCCAAGCCACGCAACATAAATGTTGACGTGTTCTCTGCTTTAGACAACTCAACTCGTGCAACCTACATCCTTTATCCAAACTGGCCTAATACGTCATCCCTATAGTTCAAGTTCGTCTCAGCTTTACCTCATTCTTCTTATTCCATGTCTCATCGACCATACTTGCCTTTCCCAGATGGTACTTGGCCTTGCAATTTTCTTTCGTCACTTAACTCCACCCACCACCTTTGCCAAATGTTCAGTCAAGGTGATTGAATATGTGTTGGAGACGTTCATGATCCGTATAGATCATTGTCTACGTCTCGTACCCCAAATTCCTCTAGCATTCTAGGCAGATATTGCAACCCAGCTCCACTACTAAGTCTTATCTAGTTCTTCCAAATCTTCAGTTCCTGCATCGTATATGCAATCACCTTTCTTTGTCGTTCTCGTACACCTCCAAATCCTTGCTCCACATATCGTCATGCTTCGCGAATTCAGCCAGTCCTTCCGATAATGCCAAGATCTGCTCATTATCCAATCCACCTCTTCAGCCTCCAAAACGCTTCCTCATCCTTCTTCACTTCGCCCTTTGCTGGTTCCTTGATATGGCATCATCTTTGACTACTCGTCCTGGCCAACTTAATCCTAAAACTCACCCTTGAAAATATCGCGTATAATTCCTTTTCCTAACAACTCCAAAACCCACTCATATTTCTCCTCACTCTCCTTCTAAGTTTTGAGTAGATCAAGATGTCGTTGATGCTCCCGATGAAAACTCGTTTATACATGTTCATACACACTTGGTTCATTGACTCCATGAAAACCGCTAGTGATTTGGCGAAGCCAAATGCATAACCGTAAGCCCAAAGCGTTCATACAACATCCTTAGCAGTTTCAACTACGTCCTCCTTGCACCCTCTCTTAGCGGCAATATGAATAAACTCCTACCTCGTTTTACTTGCAAAATTCTATACGCATTTTAAAAGACCAATACTTCCTCTCATCAGACCACTCAACCGCTTTCCACATCCAATCTACTACTAAGCAACTCAAATTTTACCTTGCATCCGTTGCAATTTCTAACAACTCTTGTTTTTAAATCATTCCATCAACAATTGCTTTTGAAAGGCACTAACTACAAATCCTCTCACTTCTCCTACTTGCTATATTCATGGTTCTACCTCAAAGTAATAGGCAAACCTACTAAATCTCAAGAAATTTTCGGAAAACTTACATCCCTTACGAACAATCAAAAATACCTTTGGGTATTATATCCCCTTCCAACACTCTCTATGGCACGTTACTTGTGCCAATATCCATACATTACACATATATCAATTCATCTCCCTTGGCACTCCTAAGAGACCTCATGACCACATTAGTTCGTCTACGAACTTCTTTCCTCCCCGCTAAGGGTATTCCGACCGTTCTCTCATGGCCACCTACTTAATCGTGTAGGCGCGGCCAAGTCTTTCATATGACTACCTCAACGTTCCCAATCAATACGTAACCAAAACTACATCCTGAATCCACTAGATACGATCGACGAATCAAACCCACGGATAACTAACGACATTTCACGTGCACCAACTAAAACCAGTCAAAAACCACGAGACTCAAAAGAAAACTCAAACCCAAAGCATGTATCAATTCAAAATGACCCATGGCAACGAAAAATAATCCAAGAAACACCCGATGGCAACCAAAACATATTACGCCCCGCGACATATTATTTAAACCGTGCAAAAGATCGACTTTTCCAAAAGGATATATATATATATATTTTTTTTTACCTCCCCACATCTATGTGACTCAAACAATCTACCAACAACCCTCTTGACGAACTAAAAACACAACTCAAAGACTAGGTATCCCGTGCATCCCAAATCAAAAAAATAAACTACTATTCAAAACTCAACCTTGAACCCGACACTTGTACAAAAATTTCGACCAGTATACTGACCTCCCATGACTATACATTCTGAATATTTGAAAAGTACGTTCCGAGTACATAATTTTTGGCTTTTGAATCACTCAAAAAGCTCTAAAAACGAACAAGTTATGACCAAAACAATTTTATATTAATGAAAGATAACATTGTATGTGAAATCTTCATAAATTCAATTTAACCTTGTATTAATAATTATAAATGACATGAATCGGTTAAACCCAATTATATAAACTATGTAAGTAGAAAGAAATTTTATTTCGCTTTATTTTAAAAAAAGTCTTTTAGAATTTGAAATAAATAAGTGTTGATTAAAATGAAATCTTGTGTTACATCTTGTTTGAAAACACGACTCCAACACCTTACCCTTATTTTACCGAATACAACCAGCTATCTAACCCTATAATAGATTTCCAAGTCCCCCCTTTTCTCAATATATACCGACCAAAAGAAGTGTAAGACCCAACACAAAAGATTTCATTATCTCAAAAGAAATCCCAAGTTATTTCAATAGACTTAAAACCAAGAACACCATTTTAAAACGTACACGTGAAATACGAAACTCAAAGAATACGCTACCAGACACACTTCAAAAGATTCAAAATGTCGTTGAAACTCCACCAAACTCGAGCACTAATAAATTGTTTAAACACAAGAGAGCACTAGGTACGTTCAAGTTATAATAATTACTCAACGACCGTAAATCATAACATAACATCTACTAGTATATATACATACTCATATGTATACCTATTGAATCCCCTAAACATACTCGTTATCATACATGTCAAGTCAATCAATCGCTTTATACGCTCGTTTTTTCATACGAGTAATCACCATCTCACCGTGCCACAACAAGGCATAAAGCCCACCTCCAAAACCAAACCATATCGTGTGACCCCATAATCACACAACACAACTATAACCCAAAACATATAACACAAAAAAACAATAGCCATATCATAGGCAACCATTACATAAACCCAAATATTATACGTATACCCAAATTCTACATCTCATCATATACAAGCATGTCTAACCCTCTTTCATGCAATCATACTTGAGAACCCATTGAAGTTGTGGTACTTGTATAACTATGTTGGCCACCATACTTATACAATTACCCTTTCCCCAATGAACTCCCTCCTATGATGACACTTATAAGAATTAATACAACATATAACACATAAATCCATCAACTCACCTAAGCACATAACCACATAAACAATAAGGTCTAAAATTCCAACTATTTAAATAACATAGTCCAACTCTTGAAACACATAAATCATAGTCTAGCTAAAACAGCATAGACTAAATCCAAAACGAAAACATAATCAGTTATAAGTCATATCGCCCATAAGAGTGGAAATAGCTAAAAAAATCCTTCATACCCACCTACTCCTAATAACTCGAACCAACACATGATTCTTAGGGAACATGACATAAACATCAAAAGAAAAAAATACTATACCTTAGGTACATAAAATAACCCAACAAAAGATAGAAACTACCATGTGCCAAATTATGTACTATAATGTAAAATTTAAGCAAAATACAACAATGACTAGCGTGGATGATTATGGTTCAACCAGCACTAGTCACTACCCGAAAAGAAAATAACATGTGGCTAAGTATGAACTTACTATGGTTCAATTCATACTAGTCAAAACGTCACAATAAATAACATCCAAACACATCAATTATTATAAAATGCACACATACTCCTATGACGCCTATATGCAGGGACCCTTAAGCTATAGACTAGGCTACGCGACTAGGCAACCTAATTCTCTATAACCATTGGCTCTGATACCATTCTGTAACACCCCACCATGACGGAATAAGGGGTGCAACGTATGGATATCATCACAACAAACGGTGTCACTATAGAGAAAACTAAAATGAAAATATAATGTCATAAATGGCGACACAAATGTCATGACAATATCTCAACATAGCAGGAGTCTAGGTAAGTAGGTAACAGTCCTACCTCTTACCCAAGACAAACAAATAACACTAACAATCAACATATAGGTTCATAGTATCACTTATTGAAACAAACAGAAAAATAAACTAAGAAGGAACGGGGATCTCCTTCTATATGCAATCCTAAGGCACCCAAGTCTAGCCACTTCTATCCTCAAGCTTAACCACATTCAAACCTGAAAGAGACACTAAAACACGTCAACATAATGTTGGTGAGAGTCATAGGTTTAGACTCCAACGCCAAAACAAACCATAAGCTGTGAACAATAACCAAATTTACGAACATATGGACAATGTGATACTAACATGCATTAACAACTAATATTCAAGATTTAACAAAACAACCCAAATCCAAGGCTCCCAGCCTTACCAAACACCATACTCCCGTAGGCGTCTAAACACCTATGAACTAATCCCAAGGCCCCGCCTTGCCAACATCCCCTTGGTACCAAGTCAAAACATAAAAACAATCAAGAATCATCTAGCAGTTAATCACGTATGTACACAAGTCCATCACCAAACACAAAACATTCATAGCATAATTATTAAAATCAAGATAGTATCTCTTCCATCCCATCTGGAAGTCAAAATCATTAGTAAACATGGGACTATGAAACTCACCTGATTGAGCTTTTCCAAAAGTCCGCGCACTAGCAAAACCTAACAAACCAAAAACACATAATCAAAACATGAACCAATCACTAAGACGGCTCATCAACCTATGATGGACATCTAACCACCTCCTATATAAATACCTCATTTATATGCTCTAAGCATCTCATTACACCCCTCTTTAAAGCCCTTAACTCATTATACTTCATAACCCGTCCTGTTAACATTTTACCCAAAACAGGCCCAACTTTAGGTCTCCAAACTATAAGCCAAACGCCCACCTAAACATACCCATGATCTCTGTAAAGGGAATACTTATGCCCTTACATATGTTAGCTAACACCTACCACTTTCCCCAACCTTAAATCTACTGCTAAGGCCCCGATTTATATATATATACTTTTGTCGTTCCAGATTTACTGATTTTAAACATACAAAACGTTTGTTATGATTAGGGGGTCTTACCCTAATCCACCATCTTAGCCCCAATGCAGATACTTACTACAATATATAAACCATCTCTCATGTTCGTTTGAATGTCCCAATGCAACCCTAAGTACCCCAAACAACCCAAAACTTAAAAAGAAAACAGGCTGATTTCAAAACGGCTTTGACCTCCGACTGTTGTAACCTGTTTTTGACCTACTTCCCGACCTCCAATTTAGTTATCGTTTCTTGCATTGGAAAGCCACTTCAATTAAGTTTTCAATGATACTTGGATCACAAAATAAGAGTTTGTATAACTCCCAATATGATCAAAACAATTGACTCAAAATTCTGACCAGTTTTTAAAAACGGGTTTAATCAAATTAACATAATTAATTACCCATAACCCCATTAAATACAAGTCCTAGTTTATGTAATCATCATGATATCATTAATATAATATTAATTTAATGTTTTTAAATTAAACCCTAACCTAAATCCATCATAAGATGATTAAAGAAAACATTAAACAATTTAAATTAAAAAGGGATTATGAAGATTTACCTTTGATTTATGAAAACACCCAAAGTTTATGAAGAACCCTAATTTTTTTTAATGTACCGTCAGTTTTAAGCTTCCAGGAGAAAAATATGATTTTTGATTTATTAGATAAACCTTATATAGTGTGTACATAAAATCCTAGTCCAAATATAAGCCCACTTTCCTTTTTTCCTCCTCCCTTTTCTTCGATTCGTCCCAAACCGACTGTGCACCCTTAATTTTCTTTTTTTTTTATTTTATTATTAATTAATATCTTATTAATATTAGCTTAATTTTCCTTAATTTATTTCAGCTCCTAAAACCTCCATAACCTCAAAACCGTAAAACTAGTAAATTTTACGCGTTTACCGTAAAAGACATAAAATATACAGTTTTTTAAAAACTCTTGGAATTTGAAATAAACTTTATATTTATGTCCTAAATGACTTAAAACCATCCCGAAAAATACTCACATGACTAACCACCTCATCTGAGACCTCTAAATGCAAAACCGTAAATCGTAAAAACACAATTTTCTATAATACATATACGTATATGTAAAACCACTAAATAACACCATCTCATTTCATAGTGACTACCATGTGAGCTCATGAACATGAAATCATCACACATCGTTTCACTCACAAGGTACCCCGTACCGGAAACGATATCCAAACCACAATCTATACACACCAATTAGCACATAAACACGTAAAAACACGTAACTAGCACAAAATAAAACTAAGTGACGAACCTCAAAACCAGGGTTGTCACAAAGCAGTTCCTATAAATTGGGTAAATAGAAGGAAGTATGATGTGTGGATCACATATATTTTATACCACTTAAGTAATTATCTATTTACTTGATGTAAGTACGGACTAGCTAGAGGTCGAGATGCTGAAGGAATAACAAGGAATGTGATATAAAAATTGGATGTTTTCATTTCGGTAAAGGAGATTGAATAAAGGAATTCAGATAATGGAAGATCAATATAAAGGGAATGTTGCTGCTATTACAGCCTATGTTTTGGAAATGCTGATAAGATTTGAGATTTAGATGTACTAATTTGTATATTCTTATCTGGTAATCATTGAGTTTAAATTTTATTGAAATACTGGAAGTGTTATTGATGGTGTATTAAATTCTCAAGGTGTTATTGAGGATATATTGAGATTTGAAGATGTTAGATTTTAGCAGAACTGAGGACGAGAAATCAACGAGAATTTGCGATTGGTTGAAATGAGAAATTCACCGACAGAAGAATAATATATATATATATATATATATATATATATATATATATATATATATATATATATATATATATATATATATATATATATATATATATATATATATTAAGGAAATATTTTCTGAGCTTATGGAATTAAGAAGTATAGCGCAATCTATTGAACTAGATGTGACAATCCGTCAATTTATGATTGATATCTTATTCACAAATACTATTTAAAAATATTATTTTAATGTTATAATATGAACTCACTTATTTTTGGGAAGTAATTTGGATTTACGTCTTGAAGTAGCATCGACTACGTCTAAACCGGAGGATTCAACGTTACGTGCTTACGTTTACATACATCGTTTTGGTGACAGTCTGACGTTTCAGAAAATAAATTTATCCGTGAATATTATTTTGGAATTTTAAATTTGTGTTGGTTCATAAACTCACAAATTTACGAAAAGAGATTAGGACTTACGATTTTATTTTAACGTCCTTTACGACTAAACCGGAAACCTTAGGATTACGTATTTACATTTTCGAACTCCATTTTTGATGAGACAATTTTTATTAGATTCATTTTGTGTCGTTGATTCATAATTTATAAAAACGTTTTTCGTAAAACGACCCGATGGCACATAAATCGAGGAAACTAGAATCGAGGGATACCCGTAAAATAATGGGGATGAGACGAGATAAATCTTGCCCCACCCCCACTACATGGGTGACAAGCTTATCAAACACACTTGAAGTGTGTCAAGTTTCTAGCAAAAGACTAGGACACTTGTCCTAAGTCTTCCACCTACACCATCTAACATCAAAACCACCACCACAAACCATTTACATCATTTTACAACATGCAAATCTCACACACAACTCTCTCCTCTCCCCTTGAACGTCCAAAACCACCATTATATCACCATCATCATCAAATTTTTACCATAAACAAAAGATATAATCAATATATGTTGATAACCACACCAAAAGATGAAGATTGGAGGTGATTTTAACATATAAAAAGGAGTTTTCATGGAGGTCTTTGGGCTGATTTTCAAGAAGGAGTTTAGGGCTGATTTGTTGAAGGTTTCTTCATATCCTTGGTAATCTTGAAGGTGGTCTTGATATTTCATAAGATTGGTTACCAAAACAAAGCCTTGTTCATCCAAAATCTCAACCTTTTCATCACTAATGGTGGTATAGAGATTGTTTCTTCCTATCCTCTTGTTATTTTGATTATGTAATCTTTTATTTTCTTTATTTATGTATATGTATATGATGATGAATGATGATAAAAATATTATGAGGGGATTTGGTGTTGATAAACATGGGTAAAAAGATGGAAAACCACATGTAAAATGGTTAAAATCTTGCTAAATATGATGGATGTATAAAAACAGTAGGTAACCAAATGTTAAACTGATAAAATGGTAAAGTGGAATCAATATACAGTAAATATTATCTGTTATACACATGTGAGAGTTGGCCATGCAATGAAATCATCAAAATGTGTGAGATATGATCAAAACAAGTTTAGAGTACAAATCTGAGTTCACTGTTTTGGACGTTTTTTAGAAAATACTTAGAAGCTGATTCAACAGTAGCTATAGCAGAGTTAAATGGAGCACATATCATATAGTTTATGTCATAAAAATTTGAGCTTCTATCTCCATATAGAACTCAAGATATGGTAAAAATGGTGAAAGTGAAAGTAAAAATCAGATTTTAGAAATTAAAGTATAATAGTATTATATAAGCACTCAAATAATATAGTATATACAATGTGAAGTTAAAACCCACTAACTTATGAATTTCATTTATATAAATATATATAAGGATAAATAAATGTACATTTTATAAAAATGATAGTTTGATAAGTTTTATAAGTTATAAAACTATAAACATGATTTTTACGACTTTTTCGGCTATTACCGTAAAATTAACGTTTTTGTTAAATAAAACTTAGACGGTTGGACCCGTCTAATGTAAACTTTTATAAACTCATATACTAATATATAAACATATATAACAAGTAAAAACCGATAAAACCCGAATTATATAACATACGGACATTAACGGGCTAAGTTAACGTTATTGGACTAATAATACAACAAAATTGACTAAAACACTTATAAACTTATTTATTGGGCTTAACCCATTTAGGCCCAACATGTAAAGTATAAATACTGATAATACAAGTATGAAATGGATTAATACAAGTTAATGAACTTATAATAGGCTTATTGAACCTAAAACACGTAAATAGGTAAAACTAGTAAACTAGTAAAAAGTTACCAATACGTAAACACTAAAATGAGTAAAAGAGAATATGTAAACCCACTTGATCATCATATATATAAAATCATCATATGTATACATAATTGTTATTTTTATAAAGTCATTGGACAAGAGTCTAAGACGAATATTATTTGTCTAGGTTTCCGTGATTGAAGCACGTACTGTACATCCGAATCGCCGATAACCGCCTTCCCACATCAACGTGAGTTCATAGCCTCGCACTCTTTTAAATGTTTTTATGAAACATTTTATAAACCCGAGAGGGAGATAACATGTTAGTTTTACTAAAATAGGACACCATTTGTCCCGATTGTTTGTTTATTGATTTGGACCCGAATGATCGTATGACTCGATGAATAATTAAATGACCCGATAGATGAAACGAAATGGATTATTAAAGTTAGGTTATGTCACTAAAAGTCCCATTAGCATGAATTGTGAACTACCGGGATTAGGTATACGCTTATGCATATAATAGTACTATTTGGGGACGATCACCCCAGTTCGCGCCTTGACGGTTGATCCCCGTCGTCCCACATTGAGTGGTAAGCGAATTTATGTATGAGAAGATTTACATAGCGTGACCTTTGTGACGATACGCTAATTTAGATGGGCAAATTGGGTTTCGGGCTAGCTACCCGTTGTTTGGTTTAGTAAGGTAACAATGTCATGCGGCTTATAATAATCCAATTAACGAAATACTGCTATACGCACCGAATTACGATGTATTGTCTGACTAGCAATACAGGGTCATACTATTGATATTATGTACGTGTTTTGGTTTTTATAACCATATTCATATAACGATTTTTATTTGATCTATACAACGTTGTAAAACGTATTGTATGATGTTTTTACGACAGTGGTTCGTATAATGATTTTTAAGGCAAATGCCTATGTTATGTTTTTGATAAGGATTTATATAAAATGACTTTGGCTATTTTATGGCCTATTACAATGATTTGTACGAAATGATTTTTGGTAATAATTTTATACCAAAGTTAAACTGATGGAATTTATTAAACTCTATGAATTCACTCGGCGTTATCGCTGACCTTTTCTTTTAACATGTTTTATCTCAGGTACTTGAAGGTAATTCTCGGGAAGACAACAAGAATTCATGGCCCGCACTTAATTAACAATTTCCATTCAAATGCTTTGTAAAACCTGTATGAAATATAATGACTTGGGACCTATGTAACTTTGATATTTATGAATGGAAATGCTTTATTATTAAACGACGCGATTTTTATGCGTTGTCTATGATGTGAGTAATGTGCTATCCCGTAGCACCAACTAGTCTTCCGCTATATTGAGTTGTATAAATTTGGGGGTGTTACAGTTTGGTACCAGAGCTCTCGTTATAGAGAACGAAAGATTTTTAAAACCAAGGTTTTGAATAAAACATTTCAAAATCTTTTAACTATAAACATTTTTCTAAAAAATGTCTAAAAATCTTTTGACTATAACTGTGCTGAAGAATTCCCGAGTTACCGACAAGGCCAGACTGAGAAAGTGTTATTTTAATATATATATATAACTTGGATTATATATGTATATATATATATATATATATATATATATATATATATATATATATATATATATATATATATATATATATATATATATATATATATATATATATATATATATATATATATATATATATATATATATATATATATATATATATATATATATATATATATATATATATATATATATATATATATATATATATATGATGTAATTTTATTACATGATTGTTTGATTATTATTTTGATATTTATACGAGGTATTTATACGACGTAGATTGTCACAAGGAACCCTAAATCCCCTAGTAAATTAATCGAAGCTATTCTCGTAGGAATTCTAGCTATCCTAGATCTAAACGAAGTTGTGGATATTTATGATCCAGACAAAATGGTTGATATTCGTAGAAATGTAGATATTAGTTGATTGTGATATTGAAGAAGAATTGGCGAGATTAAATATGATATCGATGTCATGACGATCTTTCCTTATAGAGTGGAGTTTGACAAAACGTTACCACCTAGAAAGATGTCATCTGATTCGTTGTCATCGAATTCTTAAATTGAAATCGAAAGGGGTGAATGTTGCACTTGAGGCTGTCATTGGAACCATTACCCAAATGCCTCATGCCACTAGTACCTTTCCGAGAAGTCTAGTTGAATGATCGAGTCATTTTATACTAGTGACTCATTTGATAACTATTGCGGTAAGAGCTATAGGATTGGAAATTAAGTGTTGATCATATCGAGCTTTTATTGCCCTTTCAAGGTGTAAGAATAAGGATTAAAGTGTTAGAGAATGAGGTAGGATATCGAATTGAGTATAAGTTGATTAAAAACTTGAATAAAGTAAAATTTAACTTGTATGGAATAAGAAATTGTTAACAGGAAGTCGTTAAGTTCTGTGATTGAATTATAAGGTTTTAACTGATTGTAGGTTTGTGTTAAGGGTTGTTCCTAGGCCATTGTCCACTAATGAGGATGCCTAGTGTCCAAGAAATAAATTGAAGAAATCTTCTTCTAAATTGGGACCGATGGATCTTCCGGGACAGGTGGGACACTTAATGACTCTTGTAGATTAGTATTCATTGTGGTATCTTTTAAAAATCCCTAACTTAACTGAGACATCAGTTGGTAGGATGAGTTCTGAGAATTGATGACATAGTGACACGTAATGTGTTACGGTGCAATTTGACTTGTTTGTGATTAATGAAAAGACTACCTTTGATTGCTAAATTCTACATGTATTGATGTTATCTATTCTTTTCCTGCTTCATCCTAATGTTCTCATTAGTGATGCAACCGTTGAACAAGTACTCGTCTCGAATTGAGTTACGTTGTGAAATATTCTTTTTGAGTGCCATTGAGGTCATGAACCTCATGATAAATTGGCTAAAGCTCATTTCCTATCATATTGAAGTTAGTTCTTGGTGAACAACTTTTCATCACTCTTTTGCAGATCACTCATTGTTTTTATAAGATAAAATAGTATCCCTTGAGAAAAATTGAATTTTCATCACTATAAGGATTATTCAAAGTGAGATTTATAAGTGATTGTTATCGAAATGAAGTTGTTTATAAAACACCTTGGAAAACTTAATTGTTTTCATAATAAAGAAAATCTTTATAAATTTATTTTCGATTCTTATTTAAGAATTAAGCATGAAAGTGTTTATATTATAAACATGATGATAAAATTTTGACGAACTGAGTATTGCATCGTTAATCTTGAAATTGTATATAGTTGCGCGCCTAGATACAATTTGGGGAATGGACCATGCAAGGCTGATTAGTAGTCACCATAAAAATGATTAATAAACACTACATTTTCTTTAAAGATTGTGAAAGATTAAATTTTATGAGATCTAAAAGAAGTGCAAAATAAGGACATAGTGTTAGGGACACCTACATATGTGCCTATAGCATCTATTCTTCTTAGTCGAATTTACTCATCTGTGGAAATTGTCTTATTTGACAATTGACAATTCTTTCTTGTCCAATTCTCCCATAGTGAGATTCTTAGGAAAAGTGTCTGATTACCGAGTGTTGATACCCGATTGGATGTATCGACGTTCCTATCATTTCTTTTGATTAGTTTTCATTTGAATGACCTGGGTAACGATCCGAGGATCTTTCGAATGCGTACTCAAATTATGAAAACATAGGATATATTCATATTCGTTAAATGTTTTCGTCTATACCTGATTTGAAATTCTCTCGCATAGATTATGCGTTGACCTTACTCTTTTAAGGTTAGTTATGTCTCCAGATATCCTTGAACTTTTGAAAGATCATGAGTTATTATTAGTCTTTTGAGAAGTTCACATCTTATCGACGGCAATGCAACTGGAAAGTTGATAGTGCCAGTAGAATGGATTGATTGATATCGACATGACGAGATTGTCTTAATCAATGGGAACTCGAATAGAATTCCCCTAAATGATAAGATGTTGATTATCAAGAGTGATCTAAATAATTCTTGATGTATGACCATAACCTGCATTTAGACTTGAAATTATACCATGAATGGTTGTGAATTAGTCATAGATATTGTAATCTAGAAAGAACCTAATATGAATTTATTAAAAAGATGTTCCTGCTATTTGAAACTTTAGAAGGTATTTGCTGGTGAATTACCTAGACTTTCGCCATTAAGGCAGATTGAAATTGGTATTGATTATATTTTCGGTGCTGCACCTGTGGCTTGTACACTGTACGTCAGCACAATCTGGATTAAAAGTATTACCGTACAACTGAGAGAGTTGTCGGAGAAAGATTTTATTCTACCAAGCTCGTCATCATGAAGAGCTATGGTGTTATTATTTCTTATATTTATAGATTACTGTGAACTGAGTAAATTGACAATCGAAAACGATATCCATGACTCGAAATGGAAGATTAGTTCGACCATTTACAAGGTTCTAGCGTATGTTTTAAAGATTTGATCCATGGCATGGTTATCATCAACTTTGCGTCCGCAAAGAAGATTATCTATTCCAATCACTACATCCAGAACTTGTAATGAACATTATGAGTTTTACGTGATGTTGTTTGGATTGACTAATACACATGTAGCATCCATAAATTTGGTGAAGCACGTGTGTAGGCTGTAATTTGATAAATTCATGCTCGTGATCATTAAGGACTATTTGTTTGCTTATAAGAATAAGAATGAGTTAATAATTATTTATAGATTGCCCTGAATCGACCGAACAATAAAAACTTGTACCTTAAATATTTAACATGTGATTAAAGACCTAATCATTTACATTATTTTACCGTGTGATTAATAAATAATGGAATATATTGACTCTTCAAAAATTGGAACCATTAAGACTTTTGGGTTTTACCAAAAAGAAAAGTGCAAATATATTTTGACAAATGTTTTAACAAAGGATTTTTAAGGGATTATTCCCTTATACCCAGAACATTTAACTAAACTCCTGTTTAGGGGTAAATGTTCGTGTATACCTCAAGACAACCTAAGAGGGATTGAGGAAACCATTTAAACCACGACTTGAAATATGAAACGATAATTTACGCTTTTCAACTAAGAAAATTTTGACCAAAATATAAACAAAGATTTTTCGAACATTTACGAATCCAATTAATTATTTTCGATAAATCAACAAAAATCGTGTTAATTAAATTTAAAATTATTTTGAACATTTTCATATAATTGGACGGACTAAGAAATTTAAAATCTTTACGTTTACGTTTCATAAAAATTGAATATTTAATATTTAATTAGTTGTAATAATTATCGACGCTTTAGACGTCGGATTGAGTAAAACGGATAAAAATGATAGTTAAGAAGAAACTAAAACATAGAAGATATGAAGAAAGAATTTTCGAATAAATACGGTCATGTTATATATATTTCATAAGGAGAAAGTGAATGTAGATACTGACATATTATATAGAAAGTATAAAGATTCAATTAAGATATATTTCTTAATAGTGACTGTGCAAAATAAATTGCCGAACAATATAAAAAAAATAAACGATGTTTGTAAAAAGGATAATATAGATAATAAAAGGAGTTCGCGTCTAATGTGAACCATTAGAATTTAGAAGCCAATGACATTAAATGTATAAAAGGCCGTTTGTGGTTGCCTAAATATGGAGATTTTGAGATGTAGTCATCTCGTAAGTATAAGTATTCTATTCATGATATTTTTGACTAAATGTATTGTTGTCTGAAGAAGTTGTACTAATGAAAAATTATGAAGACAGACACCGCCTCATACATTAGTAAACGTCTAGCTATTACAAAGGTCATCATCTGAATTTGATTCGATTTGGGTCATCGTCGACAGACTGACCAAATCTGTTAATATCATTCCTGTTAATGATAGATTCTTGATGAAGAAATTGACTCTTTATATTAAAAGAGTTGTGTAAACATGGTGTGCCTGTATCAATCATCTCTATCAAGATCCTCGCTTCGCATTGAATTTCTAGAGATTTGCTCAGAAGTCATTAAGAACGAATCTTGATGAGAGTACTGTGTACCACCCCAATCGAAGGGACGAGGTAAAGTAACGATACAAAATACTATAAGCGCTGTTCTATGTTTGAATGATTGACCTTTGGTAATAGACCGTATAATCGCTTTCCGTTGTAGAGATTATCATTGATAACTATCGTATTAGGATCGAGATCAAATCTTGTGAGGATATATATTAGAGCATCTGTAAGCAGGAGTTGGGAGGAAGACACCCGACATACACCCATTGTGAGTTGGACATGTCTTTTAGGTTTAAGGTTTCCTATGATGGCGAACCTAACCTTACAAAATACCCGACCCGCGAGACCTGAAATGATTGTTGAAATTAGGATCTGATTATTGACTGCCGGTAGTGGGGAGGAGGTTATGTGAATATGAAATGTAGATCTTGAAGTGCCAGATGGGTAGCGAAGTTATGCCAAAATTTTAACCATGGAAAAATGAATTGATGATCTGAAAGATCATGGGATATAAGTCCCCGTTGTATGGGACCATTGAGATGATATAAAAGTTGGTTTGAAAGGCATATAAGCTGGATCTACCCTAGGACTTCAAGAGCTGCGTGAATTATGATTCGTATATCGAAATTGATGAAATGTCTATCAAGTGAGAATCTAATTGTTTCTTAGTAAAGTTTAGATCGGCGAAAAGTTGCATTCATCAAAAACCCGTGAACATCATGGATAGAGAAAGTAAGTCAACATTAAGCCTGATCTTATTCCCGTAGTTATGTTTGATGAAACTCGCGTATTGTAATGAATTACACTTGTGAGAAAAGACCGTATGTGTAGGAAATACCCAAATGGCTTTAACTCTATAAGAAGCGAGTAGTAAGATGATCTTTGAGGACAAAGATCCTGTTTAGGGGTAAATGCTGTGACAATCCGTCAATTTATGATTGATATCTTATTCACAAATATTATTTAAAAATATTATTTTAATGTTATAATATGAACTCACTTATTTTTGGGAAGTAATTTGGATTTACGTCTTGAAGTAGCATCGACTACGTCTAAACCGGAGGATTCAACGTTACGTGCTTACGTTTACATACACCGTTTTGGTGTCAGTCTGACGTTTCAGAAAATAAATTTATCCGTGAATATTATTTTGGAATTTTAAATTTCTGTTGGTTCATAAACTCACAAATTTACGAAAAGAGATTAGGACTTACGATTTTATTTTAACGTCCTTTACGACTAAACCGGAAACCTTAGGATTACGTATTTACGTTTTCGAACTCCATTTTTGATGAGACAATTTTTATTAGATTCGTTTTGTCCCGTTGATTCATAATTTATAAAAACGTTTTTCGTAAAACGACCCGAGGGCACGTAAATCGAGGAAACTAGAATCGAGGGATACCCGTAAAATAATGGGGATGAGACAAGATAAATCTTGCCCCAACCCCACTACATGGGTGACAAGCTTATCAAACACACTTGAAGTGTGTCAAGTTTCTAGCAAAAGACTAGGACACTTGTCCTAAGTCTTCCACCTAAACCATCTAACATCAAAACAACCACCACAAACCATTTACTTCATTTTACAACATGCAAATCACACACACAACTCTCTCCTCTCCCCTTGAACGTCCAAAACCACCATTATATCACCATCATCATCAAATTTTGACAATAAACAAAAGATATAATCAATATATGTTGATAACCACACCAAAAGATGAAGATTGGAGGTGATTTTAACATATAAAAAGGAGTTTTCATGGAGGTCTTTGGGCTGATTTTCAAGAAGGAGTTTAGGGCTGATTTTTTGAAGGTGTCTTCATATCCTTGGCAATCTTGAAGGTGGTCTTGATATTTCATAAGATTGGTTACCAAAACCAAGCCTTGTTCATCCAAAATCTCAACATTTTCATCACTAATGGTGGTATAGAGATTGTTTCTTCCTATCCTCTTGTTATTTTGATTATGTAATCTTGTATTTTCTTTATTTATGTATATGTATATGATTATGAATGATGATAAAAATATTATGTGGGGATTTGGTGTTGATAAACATGGGTAAAAAGATGGAAAACCACATGTAAAATGGTTAAAATCTTGCTAAATATGATGGCTGTATAAAAACAGTAGGTAACCAAATGTTAAACTGATAAAATGGTAAAGTGAATCAATATACAGTAAGTATTAGGTGTTATACACATGTGAGAGTTGGCCATGCAATGGAATCATCAAAATGAGTGAGATATGATCAAAACAAGGTTAGAGTACAAATCTGAGTTTACTGTTTTGGAAGATTTTTAGAAAATACTTAGGAGCTGATTCAACAGTAGCTATAGCAGAGTTAAATGGAGCACATATCATATAGTTTATGTCATAAAAATTTGAGCTTCTATCTCCATATAAAACTCAAGATATTGTAAAAATGGTGAAAGTGAAAGTAAAAAATCAGATTTTGGGAAATTAAAGTATAATAGTATTATATAAGCACTCAAATAATATAGTATATAAAATGTGAAGTTAAAACCCACTAACTTATGAATTTCATTTATATAAATATATATAAGGATAAATAAATGGACATTTTATAAAAATGATAGTTTGATAAGTTTTATAAGTTATAAAACTATAAACATGATTTTTACGACTTTTTCGGCTATTACCGTAAAATTAACGTTTTTGTTAAATAAAACTTAGACTGTTGGACCCGTCTAATGTAAACTTTTATAAAATCATATACTAATATATAAACATATATAACAATTAAAAATCGATAAAACCCGAATTATATAACATACGGACATTAACGGGCTAAGTTAACGTTATTGGACTAATAATACAACAAAATGGACTAAAACACTTATAAACTTATTTATTGGGCTTAACCCATTTAGGCCCAACATGTAAAGTATAAATACTGATATTACAAGTATGAAATGGATTAATACAAGTTAATGAACTTATAATAGGCTTATTGGACCTAAAACACGTAAATAGGTAAAACTAGTAAACTAGTAAGAAGTTACCAATACGTAAACACTAAAATGAGTAAAAGAGAATATGTAAACCCACGTGATCATCATATATATAAAATCATCATATGTATACATAATTTTTATTTTTATAAAGTCATTGGACAAGAGTCTAAGACGAATATTATTTGTCTAGGTTTCCGTGATTGAAGCACGTATCGTACATTCGAATCGCCGATAACCGCCTTCCCACGTCAATGTGAGTTCATAGCCTCGCACTCTTTTAAATGTTTTTATGAAACATTTTATAAACCCACGAGGGAGATAACATGTTAGTTTTACTAAAATAGGACACCATTTGTCCCGATTGTTTGTTTATTGATTTGGACCCGAATGATTGTATGTCCCGATGAATGATTAAATGACCCGATAGATGAAACGAAATGGATTATTAAAGTTAGGTTATGTCACTAAAAGTCCCATTATCATGAATTGTGAACTACCGGGATTAGGTAGACGCTTATGCATATAATAGTACTATTTGGGGACGATCACCCCAGTTCGCGCCTTGACGGTTGATCCCCGTCGTGCCACATTGATTGGTAAGCGAATTTATGTATGAGAAGATTTCCATAGCGTGACCTTTGTGACGACACGCTAATTTAGATGGGAAAATTGAGTTTCGGGCTAGCTACCCGTTGTTTGGTTTAGTAAGGTAACAATGTCATGCGGCTTATAATAATCCAATTAACGAAATACTGCTATACGCACCGAATTACGATGTATTGCCTGACTAGCAATATAGGGTCATACTATTGATATTATGTTCGTGTTTTGGTTTTTATAACCATATTCATATAACGATTTTTATTTGATCTATACAACGTTGTAAAACGTATTGTATGATGTTTTTACGACAGTGGTTCGTATAATGATTTTTTTAGGCAAATGCCTATGTTATGATTTTGATAAGGATTTATATAAAATGACTTTGGCTATTTTATGGCCTATTACAATGATTTGTACGAAATGATTTTTGGTAATAATTTTATACCAAAGTTATATTGATGGAATTTATTAAACTGTATGAATTCACTCGGCGTTATCGCTGACCTTTTCTTTTAACATGTTTTATCTCAGGTACTTGAAGGTAATTCTTGAGAAGACAACAAGAATTCATGGCCCACACTTAATTAACAATTTCTATTCAAATGCTTTGTAAAACCTGTATGAAATATAATGACTTGGGACCTATGTAACTTTGATATTTATGAATGGAAATGCTTTATTATTAAACGACACGATTTGTATGCGTTGTCTATGATGTGAGTAATGTGCTATCCCTTAACACCAACTAATCTTCCGCTGTATTGAGTTGTATAAATTTGGGGGTGTTACACTAGAGTTGTGAGAAAGTTAACCGGGATAAGGATGAATATCATAGGATATGATAAATAAAGGTGGAAAGAATTAAATTAGAATGTTGTTGAACATTGAGTACTGATTTCAGGGAGTAATCAGTGGAATTTCTATTTGACGATTTTATTGGTCAATGAGGAGAAGGTATGTAGTAGGAAACTGCAATAAGTAAATTTTTTTGTGCGCTTTACTAGTAGTAGTCGTAAAAGAATGAGAACATGAGTTATTACTTGAGGATACTATGTGATTGTTCAGCGGAATCGTAGAGTTCACTGTCGTCATGGGAAAAAGGAAGCTTTGTGTTAGCTTGGTGATGGCAGTTATGTAATCTGATTGTATATTTTATTATATGGCATTGTCAGGAAGTTGAGGATGGTAATATGTTTGATTGTAAGGATTGGCAGATGAGACAATAAGGATAATTTGATTTGACTGTAAGGGTAAGTCGTCAGAGAAGTAATAACGGAAAAAGGTAAAGAAGCTGGATGTTTTATGAATGAGATGATTGCTGTGGGGCTGAACAAACTGAGCACCAGAAATCGGTGACCATTATTGTAAAATATTGATAACCTATGAATCTATGAAGGGGTTGATGATTTCTAGAGAGAGAAAGTTAGAGAGAGAAAGTGAGATAAAACTATGTGTTATTTCAATAAATGAAAGTAAGAAACATTCAACAACCAACCCCTTTCCATGGTGGAAAGGGGTATTTATACTTCCAAGCTACATGGGCTTGGGCCGGTCCATGACAAGCCCATGGACCGGTTCTTACTTAACTTAATAAGCAACTATTAACTATTTATTAACTACGAGCTATTACAACATTAATAATATTGTGGAGTGACCGATACTTCTAATATACGTAAAAACGTATTTCTAACAATCTCCCCCTAAGGGAGGTCACTCCACGTTACAAAGTTCTAAACCTAGCATACTATACTAAGTCTTCGTTCTTTAGCTCGTAGTCTTTTCTTCTTTTCTTTCTTTTGTTGTGAATATGTTGGTTTGATCTTTTTGGCTTTGGCTTGAGAGCATTGTTCTTTTGGCCTTTCACGTGCGATCTTTGCCTTCTTGTGAAACTTGCCTTCTCGTGACTCCATGTTCCACACACTTATGTCTTTTTGTTGAATTCTCGAAAGTTTCAGAGTTTGGTACAGCGGAAGACTTTATCTTGTACTTTCTTGAATTTTTGCTAAACTTTGATGCAGAAAAACATAAGCATGTGGGAACGACTTCTACAGGTACACCGCAACACCACCGTCTTCACTGGTACACAGCAACGCCACCGTCTTCAACAGGTACACAACAACGCCACCGTCTTTAACAGGTACACAGTAACGACACGAATAAAATGGCTTTGAACATCTTATTCTAATACGGTAGCATTTTACCTCCGGTCGGTGAAGACCGTTTGGACGATATTAGATATCGTACCCGTGACGGATAGTTTCAATTAAGTAACTTCCTGACAGGATTTCGCGGGTAAACCCGTTCTCTTTATTCGACCGTCCAAAGTTGACTGCGAACATAAAGAGTGAATCACTTGGATAAATTATCCTTGTGATTTAAAGCCGTCAATTCATGCAACCTGGAACAAGTGAATTTCAATTAAGATTTTCACCATCGTTGCTTTCCAGTTGTCACGAGCTCAATTCATAAAGAATCTTGCACGTTACCTACCAAGTGCTGTTTGATGTTAACACTAGAAGGATTTCCACTCTTCACTGTGATCAATAAAGAGTCACTCTGAGTGTTCTGGCAAGATCATATGATAATGCGAAGAGGCCTGGAACGAGTTTAAGTTCAATTAAGAATTAAACCACTGTTTCCTTCCAGTTTTTCACAAGATTGGTTCTAAAAGAACCGCACGTGTAACCTACCATGAGCTTGTTTGATGTTGACTCAAGCAGGATTTCCATCTTCATTGTAATACTTACGTATTACTCGGATGTTCTGGAAATATTACAGGAATACTGCGTAGGACTCATGAAAATCTCTTACTTTTCACAGTGTGTGAGAAAGTAAGGAATAAATGGAAAGTGTCCTAATGAGACTTTTGAGGATCTCTTGGCTCTAGACTCGATTGTGCGTTTTGATTTAGTGAGCGATGGCTGGAGAGGAGTGCCACCTTTTCAATACCAGTCTATTCGGAGTGAATAAACCAATAGATAACGTGTTAATCTCCGTGTGATTAAAACAAATACCTTTTGAGAGATATTTGAGTTAGCTGGGAAGGGTTGTGCATTGCATCACTGGGTCCATGATGTCTTTCTTCAATACCGAGAATCATTAGCAAAAATGACCTCAATAGCATATGTATTGACCCGGTTTCTGCCTAAAGTTGTAAGGAGGGCTTCTTTCTTTACACCCTTTATCTTTACAATTCTTTTTCATTCTTCAACCCCTTCAATGCTTACCAATACGTCATCACTAGCACCTTGTTGTGATTGTTACAGTGCTAGCTTAAGTACTTGGTCGGCATTCAGCTACGTTCACATTCTTTTCTCCATCTTTCCTAGGACTTCTAATTCTATCTAGGGAATTGTCCTTGGGAAGATTCCATCGGCTCTGATGAATCATTGGACTAAACCTATTCCTACCACCCTTTTGTCACCACATTCGTCGTGAATTAAGCGTGTTTTGGGAAGGAATTGGCACCATGAAAAATCTATGAAAATCACTTAAGGTACTTGTGATATTGAAATCAAAAGTTTTGTACCTTAGGTGTTTTGTTCATCAAAAACGCTCCCCCTTAACACGTGCTTTACACATATTGAGTTGGATAATCGTTAAGTCTTTTTCATCTTTTAGCCAAGTATCATTTAAATCTCCTTAATCCCATTTTCTCCCCTTATCCAAAATGTTAACCATTAATATTTGGGATATTGAATGGATTAACCGGTCTTTGGGTAAAAAATGAAATCGATGTTTGGCCATAGAACATGTTCATGCTCCCCCTTAAGTTAATAAGGGATAGTTTTAGTGCTTTAGTATGATATATTTTGAAAGATTTAGAATCTCGTGAGAAATTTTTGAAAAATTATCATACCTTAACACTACATCAAGCCATTAAAGCACATTATTCACAAATATACATATTCACAATTGAAAACCAATATAAAGTGGACCTGAAATGTACGACCCATTAGATGGATCGTTGCAGTAGCTTGTGGTGCACTAGATATGGTCTTCCACCAACGAATCTTTCCAAGCTCCTCATCAATCTACGTTCACGGAGCTTTTGATCAATCTTCTTGATCACGTACTTCGCCATCTACCGGTAACCCGGATGCCAATCCTCCGTCATCTCTGGCAAAGTCCCACCCGAGTTCAGATGCTCCAACTTTCCTCTGACTTGTAGAAGAGTCCCATCATTGTACTTATATAGCTCACCCACCCTCATAAACTTCATTAAACCTCGACTGTTCAAGTAGAAAATGCCGCAATTCGGGACAGAAATACCGGTATAAGGACATCTTTCTACATGTTCAGGTAGAACTTGATTCACTGGACGGGTTAAGTTGAGCTTCCTTTGGTAGCTTTCGACTCCCAACTGCACATCTTCAACTCTTTTCTTGATAACAACGCTTCATGTGAACATACGAAGTGCTGTATTCAAGGCAATGAGGTCTTCACGAGGAATATGTGTGAGTTGATCTCGGGTCATCAGAAGCAGCATATCTTTGATATCCTCAAGGCGAATGATAGAAAAATCTCCCTGCTGGATTTTGTATTCCCTGTCATCCTCAATTTTCAAACGAATCTCCGTCACATGATAATAGCCATTCTTGGCTTCAGTTTTCAACCCTAAAATGCTGGAGATGCGGATATCGGATCTAACGTTGCTTCCAGAATTGACTAGGCAGCAACCCTTGTACGCCCTTCGGACTCGTTCGTCCCAATGAGATGCACCTATGACAGCATACATATCATAATTACGATTTACCTTTGGGACCCAGAGTCAGTTTACCTTTTCCTCGATAAAGGGTATTGTCCCCCAGTTGGCAGCTTTCAGCAAGGTAAGGGATGTTGCGTACTTTGATGACCCTTTGAGAAGATAGACCAGATCATTGGTGACGAAGAAGTCGAGAGCAATCTGATTATCTTGAGTAGGGTCAAGTGGAGGTGGAGCTCTTTCTGATTCATGAAGACCTGGCCGTTGAACGGTATTCAGAGCCTTCAGGATCTCATCGGCATAATACTCGAACTCCATTCGGGTTAACCGGGTTTTGGCGCGAAGTCTCTTATCCTTCAGCACTTTCTTCACCAAAGATGGAGTAACCGAAGTCTTATACTCATGAGCAAGAAATGCACATAAGTCAATCGGACTGCGGATACGAAGATACAACACATCTTTGTCTGCGTCTGTGATCGGATCATATTGCGCCGCTGCCGTTATCCAAGCCTGTGGCGGTGCAGTCTCGTCTATCTCCAACGTGTCTGCCCAGTCTCGTGTGCTTGTTTCAGGAACCGTAGATTGTTGTGCTTGTTGTAGAGGAGTAGAAGCGCGAACATCTGCTGGTTCTGACTCAGGCATTTCGGCAGTGTCGTGAACGGGTGAGTGTTGTGCAGCTTCGGGTTCCGTTACTGATTCTGCAATCACAGGAGCAACAACAACAGAACTAATGGGGTTAGTGGTAATAGGTAAAGATACAGCAATAGAGGTACCAGGAATCGATGACGCTGTAGTAGCATTCACATCGTGGCGCCACTTAGATCGTCTTGATTCCGATGATGTTGATTTGTCCTTCTGTGCTGCATCTTTCGTGGACTTGGTTCCAGACTTAGCAGCTTTCTTCGAACTGGTAACCTTATCTCCCTCCTTAGGCTGTTCACCCCCATCATCATCCTCATTGTTATCCCCGTTGCTCCCCCTAGCACTCTCCTCATTACCATCACTACCATCATCGCCATCATCATCATCGTCATCATCATCCTCATCCTTATCCTTATCATCACCATCATCGTCATCCTTTTCCTCTTCTTCTCCTTCTTCTTCCTCTTCCTCTTCACCAGTACCCTCTTCCTGCTCACTTTCTTCCCTTTCTTCCTCAGGTAGAATGTGATAAGGTACCACACTTCCAAACGTTTTGAATAATCTATCATCCTCCATGATAGCGTCATTCAGGGATTTGTATAGAGCCCGTTGAATCCTAGACTTATCAAACGATCCAAGTTCCACCATACGAGCCTTAAGGATCTTCTTTAATTCAAAATCCGTTAACTCATAAGCAATTTTGTAGGCGGATTCTGAAGGATTGGATGACTTGATCATCAAGTTATCAGCTGCTAGTGTCTTCAATTCATCACGCAGTTTAGGCATAATGGATTCGACGGATTCTTGCACTCTCTCTTCAACAGAAGCTTCAAGTGCTTCTTTTTGCTCCTTATATTTATCCCTCATCGCTTGAAGTCTGGTGATACGTGCAGCATGCTTAACAGCCTCAGCCTGCTTAACCCGAGCTAGTTCTTCTGCATGTGCTTTTCGAGTCAACTCCATATCTGCAGCGAACTTAGCAATCATCTCCTCTTGGGCTTTCCTAGATGCTTCTTCACTTTGAGCTCGTCTTTGTAACTCTTGGCGAAGTTCATCCATTTCTCGTTTGTGATTATCTACATGTTTATCCAACATTTCGGCCATCACCAATGCAGCCATTGTAGATGTTGCAGAGCTGCTCTGGGTTGATTGAAGAGGTTCGGTTGTTACTATGGTACTAAGGATGGGAGTTATAGGTGGTGGAAGAAATGGTGTTGAAGCCGGTCTGGTTGGTAAGGGTTGTATTGGTGGAGGTTGAGTTGCTAAAGGTTGAGTTGACACCATGATCGTAGGAGCAACAGACTCCTTTTCCACACTTGCTTAAATAGGGATTGATGGCTCCTTCGAAGTGGAATAATGTTCAGGTGACCAAACTCATCAATATCATCTGGTTCCACGTACTCTACTTCAACATTTACCCTTGCACCTGAACCACTACCGCTAGTATCTTTCCTACTCCTTTGAATTGCTATCTTCATCATTTTTCTCTCTGTCTTGTCAAGAGCAGGATCAACAACATCTTCTTCATCACGTAAAACCATCTCATCAGCCTTACCCTTTCCCTTCTTAACCTCAATCTTCTTCTTCTTGGTTTCGGGTTCAGGTAACGCAGCTGGTTGTTTGCGTTTACCTTTACTCTTCACTGTAGTAGATGAGTCTTCTCCAGTCTGAAGGTTTGCTTTTAACTTCTTGATTTCTAGCTGCAGTAGCTTGTAATCAGCAGAACCCTTAATTCTTTCTGTCAGAAGGTAATCAGGAATAGGACCAGGAATCACACCACCAGAATGTCCTTCATGCCTTAGATCCACAGTATCATCAGCTTCTTCAGTGTGATGCCGACTTGCTGCACGCCTATCAATAGTAACATCATTCTTCATAAAATAATTAATGATAAGCTTGATAAACCGAGGATAAGGAAAGAAATTTGTCTTCAGCTTCTTGTTATGGAAGAGTTGAAAGGTGAATTCTTCCCATATCAACAATGCATAATCTGCATTTGCAGCTTTGTACATGCCATAGAAGAGGTTTATTATAGGACTACGCAAAGCATCATGGCCACTTGTTTTTGGTGTAAGACATCTACTGAGAATACCTAACAATGCTCTCCAAGGTTGTCCTACTTTAGCAGTGGTAAACTCAGACGCAACTCGTATTTCAGGACATCCAATAGCGTCAAATAACTCCATGAGTTCATCTTTAGTAGGATCCCTCGAAAATGACATGCCTTTGGGTGTATACCGTATACCAAAAATCTTACGGAAGTCTGAAACTGTGAGCGTCTGCTGCTTGTTGTCGATGGTGAAGGTGATCTTGTTTGAAGTGATTTCCTTGGTAGCCCAAAATTCATACATATAATCATAAGGCACCGAGGCACTACTTCTTAAAGCATTCTTAAAATGGGATTGATCAAGGATTGCGATGGCTACTTTAAATCCATGGTGAGTGGATTTTGAGACTTGCTTAAGCAGGTAGTTGTTGGGTATAAACTTAAGGGTTCGTGCTTTAGCAATAGCGGCTTCTCTAGAGTCTTGGATTGCTTGTACTGTTGGATTAGTCATTGTATCTGCTTAAGATAAGACATGAAAGGTTGATGCATAAAAACATATAGATATATATCATTCTTACTTCTAAGCATAACACATTTCATAACATAATACAACAAGTACATATAACATGCAAACAATAATAATCAAACAAACTCTTCATCCGGAACTTTCCTTCATTCGGAACTTCTTCATTCGGAACATTCCTTCATTCGGAACATCCTTCATCCGAAAGTTCTTCATTCGGAACTTCCTTCATCCGGAAGTTCTTCATTCGGAACTTCTTCATTCGGAAGTTCTTCATTCGGAACATTCCTTCATTCGGAACTTCTTCATTCGAAACTTCTTCATTCGGAACTTCTTCATTCGAAAGTTCTTCATTCGGAAGTTCTTCATTCAGAAGTTCTTCATTCGGAACTTCCTTCATTCGGAACTTCTTCATTCGGAAGTTCTTCATTCGGAAGTTCTTCATTCGGAACTTCTTCATTCAGAACTTCTTCATTCGGAAATTCTTCATTCGGAAGTTCTTCATTCAGAACTTCTTCATTCGGAAGTTCTTCATTCGGAAGTTCTTCATTCGGAACTTCTTCATTCGGAAGTTCTTCATTCGGAACTTCTTCATTCGGAAGTCCTTCATTCGGAACTTCTTCATTCGGAAGTTCTTCATTCGGAACTTCCTTCATTCGGAACTTACTCATTCGGAAGTTTTTCATAAAATCCTTCATTCGGAAGTTTTGTTCAAAATGTCCTTCATTCGGAAGTTATGATCCATGTTCATCCGGAACATCAAAACACAGTCTATGAGGATTAATCCTAAGCGCGTTTGTGATTTTCTAAGGCAATCTAAGGCATTTAAACATCATCTCATGCTAATCCGCACAAAACCCACCACAAATCTGAAACAATTAATCCTAAATTGGCAAATAAACCCTAGATCTGGTAAAGTTTACTACCCGAATCAATTTAACAAGATTTAGATGATGTATTTAATGAATTATAAGTTTAAATATTGATGTAATTACCTTATTAATCGAATGAATGGAACGGATTGATGAATAAACGAGATGTTTTTAGAGCTTGTGTGTGTGTTTCAACAATGGCGGCAAGGAGATAGAAAGATAAACAGTAAAGTGAAAAATGGTAAGGGGGCGGGGAGTTTTGTTTTGACTAGGTCAATTTTACAACTTTCACACATTGTCACTTTATACCCTACACTCCTTATTCTTTTCCCTTTTTGTTTATAACTTATCTATACATTTTTTCTTAAGCATATTTAAATTTCGCCAACACAACTTAAACGTCTCAACCTATTAGCATATCTCCAAGATCTAAAAGCAATGCCTATCACATAGAACGAACACAAGTCGTATTCTAAAGCAAGACCACTCAACTATCATTTAGCCATTAATTTTCCACAATCACTTTTTGAAAAGTCAATTTAATGACGAAGATGATTTTAATATTTTCTCCCCCTTAAACGATGACCCGTTTTCTATTTAAAGAGCTGTAGTCATTGTTTAAAGAGTCAAATATTGATGAAAGCATTTCCAATTTATATCTTGAAAAAGTTTGATTCGTGGTGTCAATAAGATTTCTCTTATTTAAACAAATTAATGCACTGAGACGTACACAAATTCGTGTTAGACCAAGTTTTAAAGTAAACTTGATCCCTTTGCATGATTTGGCTTGTAAATCACGCCCGAGAAAATTAATTCCCGTTCTGAGCCAACGTTTTCCAAAGAAATACGTGACTTTAATATGAAAACCGAGTTGCAGTCAGAAATAACTACAAGCCATTATGGGCATGTTTTAAAAATGTACAACTTTTATACGGACTCTATTTATGGCACCGTGTCAATATTGATCGACATTTATAAGGTCGTAAATATTACCGTACTAAAAGACATGCCCGATTTAAAAACGAAAAATATTTTTGGTTTTTCTTGATTTTATAATTTTTATGGTTTTTCTAGGTTTTATATTTTTTTTATGATTTTTGTTGGTTTTATATTTTTGTATTTTTCTTTTGTGGTTTATATATTTACGGTAATATACATGATCACGAACAAAGGATACTCTGAATAGTTTACCACGACTATTCAGCTGATTCTTCTGCCAACTCTTTGAGAGTCGCTGGAGTGAATGATTTCATGCCAAGCTTGTCGATCAAAAACTCAATTCGTCCTCGATCTAATGCCTTGGTGAACATATCCGCCAGCTGGTACTCAGTAGTGACAAAATACAGCTCGATCACTCCGTTCTCCACCTTCTCTTTAATGAGATGGTAGCGAATGTCTATGTGCTTGGCCCGGGAGTGTTGAACATAGTTGCAGCAAAGGGCAATGGCGCTCTTGTTGTCACAATACATCGGGATTTTGTTGAATCCCAAACCGTAGTCAGTTAATTGTGATCTCATCCAAAGGACTTGAGCACAACAACCGGACATGGTGATGTATTCAGCCTCCGTGCTAGATATTGCAGCGCTTTTCTGCCTTTTTGAAGACCAACTGATCAATCTATCTCCAAGGAGTTACACAGATCCAGAAGTGCTACGCCTCGTGTCTTGACATCCAGCATGATCGGCATCTGCGTATGATATTAAAGCAATAGAGGAATCTTTCGGATACTATAGACCACGATGAATTGTTCCTTTTAGATACCGAAAGATCCTTTTCACAACATGTAGGTGCTTTTCGGTAGGCCGAGCCTGATACCGGGCACACATGCATACAGCAAATTGCAAATCAGGCCTGCTAGCAGTCAGATAGAGAAGGGTGCCGATCATCTCACGGTAAAGTTTTGGATCGACAATAGTCCCATTCCTATCTTCATCTAACTTGGATTTCTCCACCATTGTTGTGTCCACGGGGTCACAATTTTCAAAGTTATATTTCTTAAGAGATTCTAGAGCATATTTGGATTGATTAATAAAGATGCCTCTGGGATTTTGAGAAATCTGTAATCCTAAGAAAAATGAAATTTTTCCCATCATCGACATCTGAAAGCGTGTGGACATTATCTTCTCAAATCGATTTGACAATTCAATGTTAGTGGCAGCAAATATTATATCATCAACATAAATTTGTACCAGAATCATGTCGTTGCCTTCCTTGAGAGTGAATAGAGTAGGGTCCACCTTGCCTTTGGAGAAGCCTTCCGAAATGAGATATGTGGATAGGAGATCATACCACGCGCGTGGAGCTTGTTTCAACCCATAGAGAGCCTTCTTAAGCTTGTACACATGATTAGGAAACTCCGTGCTAACGAACCCATCCGGCTGACTAACATAGACTTCTTCCCTTAGTTCACCGTTCAAAAATGCCGTCTTCACATCCATTTGATGGACGATCATGTTCATATGAGCAGCATACGCAAGGAATAGTCTAATCGCCTCCAATCTTGCCACAGGAGAAAAAGATTCTTCAAAGTCTATACCCAAGGCTTGTTTATATCCTCTAGCAACCAATCTAGCCTTATTCTTTAATACAGCACCCATCTCATCAATTTTAACCTTATAAACCCACAACAAGGTAAGGATGTTGACCTTGTCAGGGAGAGGAACCAATTCCCATACTTCAAGTCGTTGGAATTCATTTAGTTCCTCCTGCATAGCTTCAATCCAAGATGATTGGGTCATAGCCTGCTGCCAATTTTTAGGTTCAACTTCAGAGAGAAATGCATCAAAGTAGCAATAAAGTGCACTCTCTTGTAATTGATGGCGTGTAGAGACTGGTCGATCTAGATCTCCAATAACATTCCTAATTGGGTGATCTTTTGTCCATTTAGTGCTATGGTTTTCAATCCTAGGTGGTCTGGAGTGAACAATAGAAGGAGCTTCTTCTGAGGTAGACGCGGCTGAAGGGTTTTCAGGTATCGCTACACCAAAGAAAGGAAGCTCTTGCAGGTGAGCATATTCCAAGTGGTGATCAATAGAATCCTCTTCCACATCATTAGGCACAAGTAGGGGTGACGATTCAGGTGTAGTTTGAGAATCACTTAGTGAAGGTGCATCCGGTTCAATGTGAATTGAAGATGCATTAGATAAAGCTTCATTTGCAGGAGCAATAACTTCAGGGATTGGAGCTATCACTACAGGTGCTGGAACTTCATCATTTGGGCGATCAAAGAATTCGTCAAACAACGGTTGAAACAGTTTATCCCACTCGGGCCTTGATGGTGGTAAAAATGATGTAGAAGTAGGATTATTGGGAACTAATCCGGAACTAATAGCACCGGTTCCCATCTCATGAAGCGTGGGTTCAGAGCTGTGTTGCTCAGAAGCCATCGCTGTCAGCTCATCGAAATCTGCGTCCATAGTTTCTACAATCTTGCCAAGACGACGGTTATAGATTCGGTATGCTTTCTTGGACGGTGAGTAACCAATGAAAATACCTATATCGGCTTTCGGTTGAAGCTTACCCAAGTTCTCACTATTGATGTTTGGATAACAAAGAGCACCAAACACATGAAAAAATGAAACATCGGGTTTACGGTCATGTAGAAGCTCATAAGGTGTTTTTCCATGGCGTTTCCGAATGATAGAACGGTTTTGGGTGAAACATGCAGTAGATATAGCCTCTGCCCATAAGAACAATGGAGCGTTCGCATAGATAAGCATAGTCCTAGCAACTTCCATAAGTGTACGATTCCGTCTTTCAACGACACCGTTTTGTTGTGGAGTGCGTGCGGCGGATGTTTCATGTGAAATACCAACTCCTTCATAGTAATCACGAAGAGTCTGGTTGACGAACTCTGTTCCATTGTCTGTACGAATACGACGGACAGTAGTATTCAAACGTACCTGAATGAATTTCAGAAAAGTGATGATAGCCTTCGGTGCTTCATCCTTTGTACGTAGAAATCTAACCCATGTAAACCTGGAGAAATCATCCACAATAACCAGAATGAATTTCTTACCGCTCACACTTTCAGTTCTCATTGGTCCACAAAGATCCATATGCAAAAGATGAAGTTTTTCTTGATTGGTGTCTTCAGCTTTGGGCTTGTAAGATTTCTTGGTACTTTTCCCCCTTGAACACGCGGAACATAAATGGTCCTTGTGAAATTTAAGCTTTGGAAGACCACGAACTAAGTCATTTTTAGCCAGATGATTAATAGCATCAAAGTTAAGATGAGATAATCTGCGATGCCATAACCATGACTTGGTCTTAGATGATTTAGAGAGAAGACATACTGGAGAGGCGGCCATCATGTCTTGTAAGGACAAGGTATAAAGATTTGCACCACGAGATCCCTTCAACAAATCTTTTCCTTCCAAGTTGCGGATGAAACAAGTGTGTTGTCGAAAAGCAACCTCTAGGTTGGAATCACAAAACTGTCCTACTGAGAATAAGTTATGACCAAGACCTTCTACATAGTATACCCTTGAAATCGTAACGTTTCCAATCTGATATTCACCATACCCCATTATCTTTGCTATATGATCATTCCCGAATTTAGCCGTACCAAGAAACTTGCTGACGAAATTTCGGAGCATCGAGCGATTTCCGGTCATATGTTTTGAACAACCGGAGTCCAAATACCACAGGATGATTTGGACCACCTGAAAATATCACCACACGAAGACAATGTAGAGGTATCGGAATCTGAGTGTTCCTTGTTATAAGCAGGTACAGATTTAATAATCTTAGATTTGCTAACTCTAGGTTTCTTAGATTTCCTAGCCTTCTTCTTCCTAATTGTTGGTGTAGATTCTAGTTGGCTTAAATCCTGAAGTATTTCTTCACTGATAGGCACTATAGTGGGGGCTGACCTAATTAAAGGGCGCTGTTTCCATACTTGAGTGCGAGTGTTCCTAACTAAAGGACGCTCAGACCTAACCTCAATGGATGCATTCCTAGTTAAAGGGCACATTTTTCCATCTTATGTAAAGGTCCTACCAGTGGGACGCCATTGCCAGCCAACTTGGGCACGAGTTCTACCCGTTGACTTCCATTCAAGACCATTCTTAATAGCATTCATTTCATTCACATGATCAATAAGACACAAATCATGACGTTGGGAAAACATACATTCATTACAATTCCAACAATTCAAATTAGAATTCACGAATGGTTTTGGCTTCTGCACAGGCGCAGAGCCTTTAGTCTTAACATGATTCTTTATATTTAAAACTGAACTAGCATTCCTATTGTGAACTTCTACTTTCTTCTTTTTGGCACTACTAGTGGAGGGCTTGATCTTATCTTTCTTGAGTGGCGATCCTTTAGCCTTAGTAGTCTCTTTTAATCCTGTAGAAGGCAAAGTGGGAACATTAGCAACAGATTTTAAAGGTGCCTTACTTGATTGTGACAATGACGGTTTTGCTCCTGGAGTCTTATTAAATGGAGTTACAGCAATGGGCCTATTAGTAAGTAGTGCAGAACCTAGTGTACCTATGTATTGCAAATATGCTAAGCAATATTGAACTCGCTTAATATATTCATGAGCCGAATAATAGTCGCTACTTGAGGGATCTAAGGCATAAAGATCGTCTAAAATATTCCTAAGAAGATCGACATGCTTAATGGCATTCCTCATATAATCATCGTAGGTAACCGGGTTTCTCTTATGAAGCGGGTTCTTATAAAGCACTACTGACTTGGTTGTTGGAGCACTAGTGGACGGTGCAGAGTCGGTAGCTAAGTTATCAACAACTTCTTGTCGGGTGAGAAGAAGTGTCTCCTTTAACTCAGCAAAAACCATATTTTTATCAATGAGCAGGATGTTCAAATCAGAGATTTCCTCGCACTTTTGATTCAGTTGTTCAACATAAGATTGTTGCTGTGCCGCATTAAAAGCGAAGCGTTCTTCTAGTGAACCATAAAGAGCGGATAGTCCCTGTCTTTTCCGATCCATCTCCCCTAGAACAGACGAAAGTCTAATTTCTAAGACTTGGTTTTTAGACTCTGCAGCCTCTAGTTCCAATTTGAGTATTTCATTTGATGACACATCTCTCTTCAATCTCATAATCTCTTCCTCTAATGTCTTAACAATTGCAATCATCTTGTCACTCGTCTCAACACCGTTTTCACAACCATTTGATATCAAAAGATTCTCATTTTGAGTTTGTTGTTTTAATTCTAAAGATATACAATGTTGTTCTAGTTGATTAAAGCGTTTTGAAAGTAAATTGTAAGAATCTTGTAGCTTTAAAAACTCAGCGTTAGATTCGTGACAAGAATGATTATCTACCTCATTTACAGTATCAGCAACATTTACAAAGAGATCACAAACATCATCACATATATGCACATCATCACAATTAATCATAGCGGATGTAAGCTCATTCGAATAATTAACATTTACAGTAGTAAGCACGTCACACGAGATTACTGCAGACAAGAATCGGTCATATTTGGTTAAAATCTTTTCTTTTTCAATTAGTTGTAGTTCGTAAGCGGTGTCCATTTCATAAAACACTTTTTGAACTTCACCAATTTCAAACACAAGATTTTGCTTAAGAGATGCAAGACTTCCTTTTAGACTTTCGACAAACGGATTGATCTCATTTTTAAACACCTCGTTCATATGTTCGAAAGCCCATTCTCCGGCATTTAAGCCATTTGAAGTCGTACATTCCAAAATGACCTTGTCAAAATTAGTAAAGTATTGATTAATCTCTTGCAAGTTTAACCATACAGTGCTAACAGGTGGAAGATCCTTTGGAATTTCCTTAGGACCTTCCATATTGACAAGTGTAGGAAATGTACTAGGGTTTTCTTCATCTAATATGTAGGTCGGTGCTTTTATGAGATCTTTGTCCATGTGGAAGCGAATTCTAAAATCCGTTTTAGCAAGCTCCTTATTCAATTTAAAATAATCACACTCGGGATATTTTGCAGAATTGTATGACCGATCCTCATCAACTAGATCCTTACTTGTTCGATCATCGGGAAAAACAATCGGGTCTAAGGCCAATCCTAATTGAGTTGCATTATAAAGTCTAGGACTATGTCTTAAAGCTTGTTTTGCATACCGTGGATTAGGGGGAAGGCCTTTTTGACGTGATAAGTTAAATTCTCTAAACGAAGCATCAAATAAGTGCACTAGTTGAGAAGCAGCGTATTGTCTTAAAAGCAAGTAATCTAAACTTCTAATCTTATTAGTAGCATTAATCTCCATTTCATTCTTCTTAGACTCGAGTGATTCAAAATCCGTTTGAAGTTTTTGAAAATTAGTGACCACTAACTCCTTTTCTTTAAGTTCATTAGACAGATTTGCTCTTAAGTTTTCAATTTCTTGCAAGTGACCCATTTGTTTGTTTCTAAAATGATCATATTCGGGATTAGTTAGAACACTAGACGAAGGCACTAATTCCAAGGTTTGAACTTTCTCATTGCTTAAGGCAAGCTCATCAGACAAATTCTTATTCTTAGCTAAGGTTTCTAAGAGTGCAGCATTCATTTGGCTAAGTAATGTAGCAGGAACCATGACCAAATCTTGTTGAGCAAGAGTAGGCGTATGCGAAATGGGTCCCGGTTGTGATTCATTCAAAGTCTGGGGACTCACATTGATATTGCTATCATTGTTTGTCTCCTCATTTGAAAGACTCACCACCGAAGATTCATTCGAATCAGCACTCTCTTGCACAACTTGATGTGGTTGAATACTAGCATCAGTGGTATTATCGGTGGTATTAATAAGTACCTCAAATCTCTTTTCTGGCCCTAAGCTGGAGATAGTTGCCATGAGAGCAGCCTTTGCAGATTGGAAGTCATCACAGTCTGAATCATACGCATCAAGATCATCTGCTTGGTATGCTGAATTCTGTGTGGTGACAGTGTCTTGTTCAGCAATCCCTGGATCAGCAAGAAATGCAAGCTCCTCTTCATCAAGTTCCCTTCCTTGTGCCTGAGCATTCAGCAGATAGATCTTCTCTACAAACCATTGTCCATCCCTTCTCCTCTTGGGTTTCTTACAATCCCTGGACATGTGACCCTCTTCCTTGCAGTTGTAGCATGTAATCATTCTCAACTTGCCTGTGGAATTAGCCCGTGGAGCAGGATTGACCATTGGAGCCTGATTGACCGTGTGAGCATTGGTAGTGATGTGGTAGGTCTCCCCTGATATGGTTGAATAGGCTGAACCATTACCCTACCATTCTCAATAGTAGCTTGTTGGCGAGAATTGGATGAATTCCTCAACTGATTGTTGGTAGGAGCTGATCCCCTAAATCCTCGTTTGCTTAAAGTCCTTGTGAGATAAGCAGACATAGTGGTTAACACTTCAACTAGGTCAGCACCTTGTTTGAATACAGGAACAGGGACTTCCTCATCATCACAGTACATTGCTTGGTCTTGATGAGCTGCATAATCACTAGAAGGAATACTCATTTGATCAGGGTAGCTTGTTGGATATGCTGCATTCTCTTGAAAAGAAGAATATGAAGATTGAGCATAAGGTGCAATACTTGCTGGGTGAGGTTGTGTAGCATATTGTGATGAAGGTGCACTGAACCGATATTGTTGCTGATGTGAGGTGGGTGGTTGCGGTAAAATCGAGTATTGGGGAAAGGTTGGTGTCATGTAAGGTGATGGATGGTAGGCTTGATGTCCCAAAATATAAGGAGTGTTGTTGTGAGACAAGCTTGGTTGATTCGCCATCAAAGCTAATGAATCAGGGTACATACCTCGTGGAGAACGGTGCATGATCACATGTTTCTCATGCTGCTGAAGAAAAGCATATAGTTGATCCAAATTGCACTTATGCAAATCCCTGGTTAACTTAACATCGGTAATGTACTCACCCCATTCAGCTTGAGGTAGAGTATTCAAGAATTTGGTGTTAACCTGGAATGGTGCAATCACAAGATTGTATACATTCAGATCATTCATGAGTGTGGTGAATCTGAAGTAATAATCGTGAAGCGTTTCCCCTGGGTTGTACGTGAATCTATCAAACATATCATACAACTGACATTCCCTTTCCTGTTTGGTGAGAGACGTACCTTGTAACAACACCTTAAGACGTTCCCATAAATCCTTTGCCACAGTATACTGACTTACCATCCTATAGATATCATGGGGAAGAGCTTGGAGAATGGTTTGAAGAGCCTTTTCGTCCGCATCGGCGACAAGTTGTTGAGCTGGTGTAAGTTCTTCAAATTCTCTTGGTCGAGTCACATTGTTGACCACTATGGTACCATATTCAAGTGGACCATTTAAAATTGACTTAACCATAAGCCTCCCATAAACCGGTTTTCCCTTAAGATAAGACATCATCCGGCCTTGCCATGCTTCAAAAACTTCTTTGATGAGCATTGGCGGGCGATTATCCGTTCCCGTAATGACGGAAATATCCGTAAGTGATGTCATCTAAGGCATTACTGAATTCGGATTCATTTTGTTAACTTCAAAGAGACAAAGATTATCGGTTGATCGAGCAGTGAAGTAAAGCTTGTGAATTGTGTTGAGTTTTTGTTGTAAGAAACCAAGATTAAATCCTCTAAAAAATCGTCGAAAAAACAAGCAAAATAACCCTTGATTCGGAACTTTTGTTGATTCGGAAGTTTGATTCGGAAGATTTGGCTTGGAATTACCTTGATTCAGAACTTTTGGCTTGATCCGGAACTTCTTGGTTCAGAATTTCTTGGTTCAGAACTTTCCTTGGTTCGGAACTTTCCTTGGTTCGGAACTTTCCTTGGTTCGGAACTTTCCTTGGTTCGGAACTTTCCTTGGTTCGGAACTCCTTGGTTCGGAACTTTCCTTGGTTCGGAACTTTCCTTGGTTCGGAACTTTTTGGCTTGATCCGGAACTTCTTGGTTCGGAACTTCTGGCTTGATCCGGAACTTCTTTGTTCGGAACTTTCCTTGGTTCGGAACTTTCTCTTGGTTCGGAACTTTCCTTGGTTCGGAACTTCCCTTGGTTCGGAACTTTCTTGATCCGGAACTTTTTCGTTCGGAACTTCTTGGTTCGGAAATTTTGGTTGATCCGGAACTTGTTGGTTCGGAACTTTTTCTGGGTAATCAGATGTTTTTTACGATGAACAGTCGACCACAAAAAGAGAGATTAAACCCAGATTTTGACCAAATGACCCAAAAAGTTTTGTGATTTCAACAATAATAAGTAAAAACTAATACTTATCCACTAATCCCAATCACAAAAACACCAAAAACACCAAGAATCAAGATGGATTTTCTTAAAGAACACTAATACAATCAAAAACTAAAAAACCACACAAATCACTACCTTAAATAACCCCATAGCTCTGATACCAAATGTAAAATATTGATAACCTATGAATCTATGAAGGGGTTGATGATTTCTAGAGAGAGAAAGTGAGATAAAACTATGTGTTATTTCAATAAATGAAAGTAAGAAACATTCAACAACCAACCCCTTTCCATGGTGGAAAGGGGTATTTATACTTCCAAGCTACATGGGCTTGGGCCGGTCCATGACAAGCCCATGGACCGGTTCTTACTTAACTTAATAAGCAACTATTAACTATTTGTTAACTACGAGCTATTACAACATTAATAATATTGTGGAGTGACCGATACTTCTAATATACGTAAAAACGTATTTCTAACAATTATTGATTGCGAATATTTAGTGTGATGAATGGATGATTGAAGGAAAGAAAAGTATTCTCTAACAATTAGAAAATTGTTTTTAAAAAGGAATGGTGTGTAAAAATTCTTTGGATCAAAATTTTAGTTGGAGTATTATAGATGTGTTAGAATGTGCAATCTATGGCTGAAGTGATCGTGAAAAATCTGACTAGATTGAAACGATTGAGGCTTTGTCGATACTGACGAAACCGACTGAAGGTTGTAAATTCCTTTGTGTATGCTGCGTATTATCGGAGGTTTATCAAGAGGTTTTCACTGATTGTTGAACCAAGGATAATGCTGACAAAGAAGAATTAAATGTGTGAAATCCATTCATATATTTAAGTTATGGTAGTGAGATCTGATTTTGTAGTTGAAGAAGTTGTTTATGAATGCTGAGGATAGATTGAAGTTCTGTGCCTGTATAATTAGTACTGGAGGAATCTGAAGGAATTATAGAGCTGCGATGATGATATTTGGATAATATCAAGTAGAAAGGAAAGCAATAGTAGTGTGATGACTTGAATAAAGAAGTGTAACGGGGTTTATATGATCATAAGATTTGGCATTGTGGTATTTGTTTTGGGATTGAAAAGTATCACTTGTATGGAATCAAGTATGAAGAAAATAAGAATAAGAAGGACTTGTGTATAAATGCCATTCTGGGATTTTAAAGGAAGGAGTTAAGGATTACTTAATCTGACGGGGAAATAATAATCGGTAAATTTAGATGGGATATGTTATAGTTCTGTATTACGAAGTATGTTTCAGATTATGAAGGATAAGTGTGGATACTGTCACTATCAACTAGTGAGTATTTAGTAAGAAGGAGAAGGAAAAAGGACTTATAAAATTTCTGAAGTAATTGAGAATTGACTCTTAAGTTTTGAGATAATTGGAATATTGGTAGCAAAAAGCAGAATGGATATATTGGAAAGAAAGTTAGAATCAAGGTAATAAACTAATAAAAAAAGGAATATCAAAGAAAGAAGATCAACAGATTGTTGGAAATTTTGAAATAGAATGGTAATAGAAATGAAAGAGTTGAGATGTATGTTTTTGTGGGACAAAAACGGTTATTGTGATATTTTATTTTTCTCCTATTAGATCAGAGAGTGTGTTAAGAATGCAAGGATCAGTGGTGAATGAATTGTTCAGATAAAAAAAAGAGAATTTAATTATTCTTAGAGTGCTGTGAGTGTCACATGTAGTATTGAAGGGATTTTACAAATTGGAGTATTAATATAGAATGGTTGGAATAAAGTATATTACAATATCAGGAAGTGATTTGACCATTATACATTTCAGATTTGAATATATGAGACTAACGGAGTTATTTAAACAGTAATATGATACGAGGAAGATGTAATAATGTACTATAGAAGGTATAGTAATTCAGTGATCTAGCAAGCACTACACTCGGGACATAGAGATTGTTTGATTGAATGAAAGTGGAAAATGAGTATGGAAAGTATATAAGTGACTGGTAAGAATTATGGATAATCTCATTATATTTAGATTGAGTGTAACCTCAGGACATAGAGGCAGAGTAATTTGTGAATACTAGAAATCGCTGTGATAAAGTATGAGTATTGATTAAGGTATGAACATATTATATGTGACCCAGAGATTGAGATTGACTTTTGGATATTAGAGATTTCTACTGAAAGTGTGAAGAATTGAGTTAAGAAGGAATATTGCGTATTTTCGGAAAGCAATGGACAGAGTGAAAGGATGAATGGAACGATGGTAATTGAAATTTGGTGTCAATCACATCAACATAATAGAAACTTGGGATGATGATATCTTAATATTTTACTATGAGGACTAATGGAAACTAGTGAAAATGGAATCCTTATGCGATGATAATCGTTATATCAGTAGTTAAGAGGTGTAATTTGAGAACATACATAGTTGTGGGGTATGTTGTCATAGTATTAGGGCAGGAATGAAACTGAGAAAGTGACGCAGAAGGAGTATGAATGATGAAGGAATATTAGCATAATAGAAGGTGAAATTGAAAGTTGAAGTGTAGTAATAACTGTGGATATGGTGATATCATAAGAATTGAGTTGGACTGGTGTGAAAGACGTGAGTATCTCTTGAGAATAAGAGGTCAAGTTGACTCTAGAAGTGAGTAAGTGCGAGTGTGAGGCGGGTTGAGCGCCGGGACGTCGCTCTCTTTTAAGAGGGTAAGATGTAACAACCCAAAAACCGTGGTCATTATTTAATTATATTTTTACGTATATTTTAGAAATTTTTTACGAGGTTGATTATTACGACGATTGGTAATTTGATTTGGATGATGTTGAAATTTTATTTTTACATTTTGATGAGTTGCGAGGATTATTAGTGATGACGATATCGACGGATGCCCGAGAAATTTTACATTTTATTTTAAACATGTCGATGTTTAATATTTTGACGTTTTTATTTAAATGTCGTATTAAGTCGTGCCGGGACTATATAATATCATATTTTGTGTGTGTTTTAAGTTTTGAGAAGCATTTTTTTGAATCCCGAGACCCGTAAAAATTTTCAAAAGTGCTAATAGTCATTTCCCGCTTTTTAACAAAGTATTTGCACTTTGGTCCAAAAGAATCACAATTGGCAAAAACTACCCTAAACTTTCTCCATATAAAATGGAAAATAAAACACTAAAAACACATACAATCCCACTCACCACAAAAATTTCTCTCTCCTTCCTCCTCTCCTCTCTTTTCCGTCACACCCCAAGCACCAAACACCCCTTGATTTTTCAATTTCTAGTTTGATTCATTAAAAACCAATTGAAGTCCCATTCCTATCTTTTGATTCTCTATCCATTGGTATGAAATTTAGCTACATGCATGAACATTTTTATAAAACCCATTTTTGGATGAAAATCATGTGTTTTGATCTTAAATTGTTGTTGTATGTAGGTGTTTATGCATATATATATATATATATATATATATATATATATATATATATATATATATATATATGTTTTTATGATTGCATGTTAATATTTTTTATTTTGGTTTTTATGATTTGATCATCTAGGATGATTTAGTATGTTATGGTATGAACTAGTGTAGGAATGATTATAGTGGTAAAAATGAGGTTAAAATGTGGTGAAAAATTAATTTTGAGTGATATTTAAAAATATATTTTATAGCAGATTATTAAAAGTAATTTTCTGAAAATATGAGTTTGAGTTTGAGATGAACAAATTAGATATTGTTGTAAAGGATGTTTTTATCTTCGTTTTGGTATAAGGTAGGACTTGTAGCTCCAAACGAGCGAAAAGTTACGTTAGTTTGATTATTTCGTGTACCGGGAGACGAGTACCGACACAATATATAATTGTTGTCGATATTTGGATCGAATCTCGGGGACTATAAAATGGATTTTTAAATATGTCATGGACTGATTTTGAAGGTTAAGTATGAGGATGTCGAGTTATTTTCAAAGTTGAGTGTCGGTTTCATAAACGGAGAAAAATAAATGTGTTAAGAGACTATAAGAGTTGTTGACGTAAAACTGTCCGGTTTTTGTAGTTCAAAGATGAGTCGGGCAGGGAACTTTAAATGTAAAATCTTTTGATGAGTTTTTAACAGGGATTTCTATATATAGTGAGTGATGTTTCTGATTAGTATCATAAAAATTTGACGTGTTTAAGTGGGGTAAATGAGCTTGTACATTTGGTGTGTACCGGCAGATTTTTATCGAAGGAGTCAACTAATAGAAAACATAAAGAATGGAATAAAAAGGGCACTTGTATTATTTTTATTTTGGATTGGTTTTGATTTTATGATTTTGAGTTTGATATTACTAAGTATGGATTTTACTCGAGTTATTATTGATGAACGCGCCTTATTTGATAGGTTACGGTTTTTGTGTTTACCGGGCATCAACTATCGTCGACGATCGTCTTACTACTGCTATTACTTCATGTGAGTCTATAGCCTCGCTTTCTACTTGTTTCAATGATTTTAAAACCCGCGAGGGGGATACATGCTATTTGAAGTAAAATGAACACATGTCATGAGTAATTGTTGGACCCGATGTTGCCTTTGATGAAATGAATTGTATAAGTACCTAATTGCATAAAACCCTAAATTCATGAGCCGTTAACTATCTTCTGATTTGATGTTGCGAGTTGGGAATAGCCGCTTATTCTAATAATAGTACTATTGGGCTGACAACCCTATCTGAGACCAGGGATTTACGCTGAGTAACCCGCTGGGAAGGATAATTTTACGTGAATGAAAATTGGTATTCTTGCAATTAATACCCTAGTAGGGGCACTGGTAATTTTTCTAGTCATGCTGGCATTTGGCGTGGGTGACTAATTTATGGGGTCGGTGTCATGAGCTTAATACAATTCAATAACTACTGCTATAATATGATGATATACCTGATTGATAGATTGTATGGCCACAATTCTATTAACAATTGTGAATGATTTTTACTATGTGTTCAATTATGTTTTGTAAAACCTATAGACTTGCTCAACCTTTGTGTTGATGATTTTAAGCATGTATTTCATGTACTTGAAGTTGTTGATTGCAGAGCTTGCTGGAGAAGGATTGCGGGATTGCTTTTGTAGTAATTTGGTCTAAAACAGATTTCTTTCCCTATTGTCATAAACATATAGTAAATGGTCAAGTATTTTGGTAAAAGGTTTGTTGTTTTGATTAAGATCCTAGGTGAACCTGTACGCTACTCTGATATATATTTTAAACTGATTTTACTTAGGATTGAAGCTTTTAGACATTGATTTAAAATATTTCCATATTTATTCTTAAATATACTATTTTTGGGTTATTTAAAGAGTTGTAAAATGAAGTTTGTGAATAACACCCAATTGTGTATTTTCAGCTCCGCAATGTAAATTTGGGGTGTTATAATAAAGTTGTGAAAACTCGTACTAACATAAGTCGCATTAATGTTGTAACGAAACATACAGGTGCTATCTTTGAAAATGATTAGGTTGCGGATGTGTTTGTTAAACATTATGAGGGGTTTTTGGGGTAAAGTGAAGATGTTCAGATTATGGACGAACATGACTTGTTTATTCATAAACTCGATGTAGTTTCAGCGATTGAGATGACGAGGCATGTTGATTCATCCAAGGTTCGTGATGCTATGTTTTCAATGGGCAATGAAAAGGCCCCCGGTCCGGATGGGTACACCGCTGCGTTCTTTAAAGAGGCGTGGGAGATTGTGGGAACAGACATCATTAAGGCTATTAGTGAATTTTTCATTAATGGTACTATTTTAAAGGAGTTGAACCATACTATTATTGTGTTTATTCCAAAAACACATAATACTTCTCGGGTTAATGACTTTCCTCCCATATCGTGTTGCAATGTGCTTTTTAAATGCATAAGTAAAATCATGGTTAACCGTATTAAAGAGTGTTTGAAAGTTCTTATCAACCAGAACTAATCGGCATTTGTTCTAGGTTAAAGTATTGCCGATAATATTCTTCTTACTCAAGAGCTTATGCATAATTACCATTTAGATCATGGAGAACCCAGGCGTGCTTTAAAAATTCATATTCAAAAAGCGTATGATACGGTTGATTAGAGATTTCTCAAGCAGATTCGTACCGGGTTTCGGTTTCATGTGAAAATGGTGGGGTGTTTTATGGAATGTGTCATTACTACCTCATTCTTTATAAGTATTAATGTTTCTGTCCATTGTTTCTTTAAGGGTATGTGTGGGCTCCGGCAAGGTGATCCGATTTTCCCTTATTTGTTTACTATTGTTATGGAGATCCTTACATTGATGCTGAAAAGAAAGGTTGGTAATTCGGAGTTCCCAGATGGAATTGATTAACTTATGTTTTGCGGATGACCTGTTTTTATTGGCTCATGGTGATGCACTCTAAGCTAGTGTTCTTATGGATTAAACTGATGAGTTTCCTAGTTTCTCGGGGTTAACTCCAAGCCTTCCTAAGAGCACTGCATATTTTTATAATGTGCTTAATCATACAAAACTATCCATTCTTCAGGTTTTACCTTTTGAGGAGGGGCGTCTCCCGGTTAAATACCTTGGTGTGCCTTTGGTTACTTCTAGGCTCACTTTTAAAGATTGTAAAGAGCTGATTGAGAAGGTGGAGTCTCGTATAAAGCATTGGAAGAATAAGTCTTTGTCTATTGCTGGGAGGCTCCAGTTGGTGCAATCGGTTATCTCGTCTGTGCATGTTTATTGGGCATTGGTATTTATTCTCCCTACTCGTATTATCCTTGATATTGAGTAGCTTATGCGTGGGTTTATTTGGTGTCATGGAGGTATGAGTCGGGGTAAATCTAAGGTTGCATGAAAAGTCGCGTGTCTTCCAAAAGGCGAAGGCAGTCTTGGTATTAGGTGTCTTGATCATTTTAATAAGGCTCTTATGATTACACATATTTGGAAGCTTCTTCATCTTAAGGATTCTGTTATGGGTTAAATGGATCCATACGAATAAATTTAGAGATAGGAATTTTTGGCATATTCCATTTCGCGGTATAACACCCCCATTTTTACCTTATATTAGCGGAAGCTAATTTGGGGTATTACTTCATTGAACACAAGTCATAATGATATAAAACAACTCAAAAGAGTGATTAAATCAACTATCTTTATATATCATTTAAAAATCATAGTTTTACAACATGAGGTTCCTAAAATCTATATCAATAATTTCAAGCTTGTGCCTGTTTATGCCTTCCTTTTGCTGCTCCATGCTATCAGTTACAATTTCCCTGAAATATATGCTTAAAAGTTAGCACAATGGTTGAGTGAATTCATAGGTTTGCAATAATAGTTTTGAATACATGTATACCACCTCGAGCTAGGTTACCATTCACTCACAGAAAACAATATTTTATTGTAGTAAGCTCATGAAATCAAAACTAACGTGAATTCATCGAAGTGGCCGTCATGACAGGATTTCATGACAAGTAACCCGCTGGTCCAGGTTACCCATTAATTCTAATAAAGTATGCTCGATTACCCTCATGAACAGGTAACACAAACATGATTCGTTAAACTTAATAGATCTATTAAACCCATAGCGCACACATATGTGTTTAATGACTCATGAAATTTGGGTAGCAAGTAACAGTTTGGGCACTCATGCAATAACATATTTCAGTAAAAGCTTACAGTTCAAAAGCACATGTATTCTAGTTTGACATATATCCCCCTCACGGGTTTTCAAATCATTTAGAAAGCATTAAAAGTGAGGCTATTAACTCACCTAGCATCCATAAAGTCTGAGCTACATCAGATACATTTCATTCACAAACAAACAACTTGGTCTCATAAACAACAACTTGGACTCACATAAACCTGGATTAACACACTTTGTATACTATCAAGTCTTTTGGTCTTTAGTTCAGTACTTTTAAGTATTAATTAGGTAATATTTGATTTGTAAATTGTGGTAATAATATCATCATTGTTCGGGCCATCATACTTAGAAGCCATTCTATAAACGTTTAAGGAGCGGTGGCACTTTAAATCGTAAATCCAACCACTTAGTCAGAACGTAATATCAAGATGGAACATCTTTGTAGAAAGCTCCCTAATAACGTGATACATTTAATACTTTCTTCAAATGATACATATGGTATATAGTTTACATAATTACATTTTAAACCCTTATAGTTTATAAGTTTAAAAAATGACAATTATGGTTCCTAGACTTGTTAAAATTACATAACAACCTTAAATTTTTACCAAATGATCTAGGAACTTAAAACAAAGTTTATAAACACATTTCTAATCATAATAACATTATTATTCCAGATCTATAGCTTTTGAAAAAGATTTTAAATCATTATTTCATGTAAATTACAAAACTAGGGTTTTATTACATCTTTAGCTTATATATTCCATTTTAGCTTATTTTATTAACTAAAACTTTTTGGAATAGATTATTTTGATTATAACTAAGCTTAGTAAATACTTATTACATGAAAAGAACTTATTGAAAAGGGCAGATACTTACAGACAAGAAAATTAGAATTCTAGGGCTCCTATTAGGGCATATGGACTATATCTTCTTCACAACTCTTCAAGAACTCTTGGAACTTCTTCTAAAGCTTGATAATAATCTTAGATACTTCTTAGCACTTCAATGATGGTATAGGAACATAATGTAAAGGTGTATAGAAGTGAAATGAGAGATGAAGAAAATATAAAGCATAAGGTACCTATTTATACTATTTCTAACCCTTAAGCTCCAAGTTAAGGGTGTAAACATGTAAGGACAGTAGATACATGACTAAGGTATTCTAGGAATGACAAAGGAAGGATAGTAGATGAATCTTGCAAGCTAGGATAAAAAATATCTAAGGTTAAGGCCATAAACATGCCACGAAATTTTATGATAGGAATGATGAGTTTTCATATACAAGTAGGTGATGCACCTACTTGGAAATATATCAAAATATCCTAAAATATCTGGCCTATGTCTGAATTTAGAAAAGAAAGTGTTTAAATAGGTTTTGGGAGGGAAAAACCTAGCCGGGTTTAATTCTAGGGCTTGTAACTTTGTGATTCTTGTGATTAAGCATTTAGCAATGTGATTAGTGATGGATTAGGGTATAATTAGGATTTAAACATTGTAATTAAGAAGTTTAGGGTCCTTAGTTTGAAGTTTATCAAAGGTTTGAAGTGAAATTAGGAAGAAAACCTAGCCGGACTAGGGTTTCTAATAATCTAGGGTTAAATCCTTGTTAAATCCATTATCCTTGATTTATCTACTGATGTAAACTCAATTTATACATCCTACATTTTTCTCAATGTGTTCATGAAGTCCGTACATTGGTTTTACTAAGTTATTCTAGGTAAACATGTCCCAATGGTGAAAATACCTATTTTGATCTAATTTATAAGCCATGCATTAAAATATTATACCTTGTGCTTTAGTGTAGTTTTAAATTGTTCTAAGATAATGTTATAACCTAAATTTAATGCTATGACTGTTTGTATACTTGTCCTAAAATATTAGGTATTGATTCTAAATAAAATGCTTAATATAAGGGTTTTTATGTCATTAAGCCTAATGACTTTGTACTTTAGGTCATTAGTGTTAACTACATTTTCTTGCCTTATTCTAGTGCTTATATGATGTGTTTGAGGTTTCTAAAGATTCTACACACTTAGTTTTATAGATTTCATAGGTTAATCATATCCTAGGAGGTAATAGGCTTAATTAGAATTCCATGCTTAAAAAACTTGTACTTTGTGCTTTAATGATCTGTAACTTAACTTGTGATAAATGTATGATCCTAATATGATACTTATTTGAGTTTTATAATTGGTTGCAAAAGATTAGACTCTAATTCAATGTGAAATGGATTTTGGGTGCTAATCTAAGTTACTAGGTCTTATACTTGTAATTAGCTTTAGATTACATATTCTTAGTGTTTTATAATCAAATATCTCTTTTATATGATAGATTATAACTTGTACATTGGTATTTGATATTCATATATAGATATTGTGTAATTATATTGCTTGAAATATTTGTTTACAAGGGATTTCTAGGTGGTGATCTAGAGTATTATGTACATTTGTTTGTACTTAGCTTTGTAGGATTTGTTCTTACCATTCTTAGATAATATTATTCCTTCAAATGATAGTTTACAACTTTTTTATAATCCATAATTACTTATTCATATGTGTTGTACATTCATAGTTCACCATTCTTGAGTTTACAACTCATTTATAGGGATTCTAGAGTTTCTATGGGAATTTAGGGCATCATAGTTATAATTAAGATGTTTTTATTCATAATGTACTTATTAGATTATTGTTAGAACTTAGACTTGATATATACATTGTGTTTGCAACATATAGGAATATGTTGAAGTTGCAGTTTAGGTTGCGAGCACATATTCATCTTACCAAGTAAGGTACAAAAGCAAAAATTTCCAATCAAATTTTCATATTCATACAATCACAACACATAATACACATGTGAAATTTGAGGATTTTCACACGCGGCAATATGACACGGGGTTGGCAAAAAATATTACAATTACGACCGGTTGTTCATGAGTCTCTTAGCATCGCTGGTATCAACCATGTACATGTTTTGGTGTGGTATTAGTCTATCTGCTAAGGTTAATCACGTTTTGCATAATGGTGTTATTGAATGACCGACTGGCCTTGTGGCGAAATACCCTAGTCTTGCTTAGATTGGTGCTCCTTCGGTTAATAGTGGTCATGATGCTATTGAATGGCGTGATTATCAGGGTGTGGTTTAAAAGGTTCTCTGTACAGGTCGTATGTCATACTATTCGACCTCGGGATGTGAAGGTTGATTGGGCTCACATGGTCTGGTTTCCAAACTGCATTCTGAGACATGCATTTAATCTATGGTTTATTCTTAAACGGTGGTTAAAAACTCAAGACATGTTACGGAGCTAGGATGTTTCTAGTTTATTGGGTGCATATTGGCCTTTATGTGAGGTTCAACCGGACTCACATGATCATTTGTTTTTTACTTGTGTGTTTTCTAGCCAGGTATGGACGAAAGTGAAAGACTTGGCGGTTATGTCTTCCTTGCCTCCTTCGCTAGATCATATTGTCAATCATGTTCTTCCCTATGCCAAGCGTCGGACATCTAAGAGTGCTATTGGTAAAATGGTTCTGGCTACATCTGCTTACATTACTTGGCAAGAGCGCAATAGTAGGTTGTTTAAAATGATCAAACGTACGAGTGATGAAGTCGTGGAGTGTATTATCAATTATGTTTGGCTTAAGCTTCGATTTGGAGTTTTTATGTCGATGGGCTGCTCCTAGAGACTCTATTTATTTAGTTATATTTGGGCTTTTGTTTTGCTTATGCACATGTAGGTGGCACTTCCCTATTGGAGTGCTTGGTTTTGTAACGGTTAGGGCTAGTCGATTGGTGTGTCTTTCGACTAAGTATAAGTTCAAGCTTTGGTTGAGGTTAATATGGTATTTCAGCCATATTCCATTGTACTGCACTATTTTTTGGTGTAATATATTTTACCGGGGTGATTATTCCCCTTTACCCATGTTATGAGTGATTTTACTCATATCATTTATATCTTAAAACAATGTATAAATGCATAAAATGTTTAAATATTGCCTTGTATTCGTTTGTTTGTCGTTTGATGTGTGTAGGTACCGATGATCGCGAAAATCGACAAAAACCGTCACGAGTTTGAAGAAGAGATCGAGGAAGCCAAAATCAAGCTCGATTTTAGTGGATTTAATATTAAATAAAGGATTTTGGACAAGTGGGTCCCACATATGGTTAATGGCCCAAAAGCCCATTTAAAGTGTAATGGTTATAAGCTGATGGAGAAAAGCCCAATAAAGCCCATAAATTGGGACGGATGGAATGTTTAATAATTGGGGTCCAAGCCCAAAGGAAAATATATGGACAGTATTAAGTTTCTACATTTTGGGTTCAAAAGCCCATCACACAAAGAGAAGAGACGGTGGAAAAAGGTTTTATAACTTCTTTTGTCAACAAAGGAGTAAACAAAACAAAGAAAGAAAAGAAAGTCGGGAAAAGAGAAAAGGGGAAGAAAGAAGAGCACCACCAGTAAATTAAACCCTATAAATTAGGGGTTTCCATCCAGTTAACAATTGTTCTACACGCGCCTATGAATCAGAGAAATCAGGGCAAGATGGAGCGTGTGAAGCACGTAGATTCCAAGTACAAGGTGCCATGTATTTGATTGATTCGTCACAACTCTCCTCTCATTGGCCAATATCCCGCCATTCAGAAATAGAACCAATAAAAAGAGGCCACATCAGCAAAGAGAAAGCACAAAGAAGCACAGTTGTGCCAGCCTGGCGATCCGTGTGAAGGGTGGGTTTATCACAGCCGTCAGATCATAAACAAAAAAGAGAGAGAATAGAAGAGAGAATATCAATGGTCAAGATTGAGTTTCAAAAATCGACTACACCCTCGGGTCAGGCTATAAATACCCCTGAATTTATTCAGAAAAATCATCCCTTTCTTTAGTAATGTTATAATGTTAAATTAGTGTTAGGATTTGTTTTTATCTTTTTAAATCTTGTATCGACTTGTAATGATATTTCAGTTTTATTAATAAAATTTGATTTCAGTTTTGAATCGATCTTATGTTAGTCTCTTCTTATTTTTGAATAAATTTTAATTAATGTTCCTATTCTACTGATTTATTGATTATGACATGTTGTGAACTTATAAGCTTTTTAATAATTTATTGAGATTCACACTAATGAATTTGGGGTTCGATTTATCCTACTGATGAATCGAAAAATATAAAAAAGAAGATTTAGTTGCTGATAATCGAGATTGGTTTCTGGTTCGAGCCTCATTCATGTTTCTAATGGTGGTTATGGTGCGTGGTTTGAGTAAGCTGATAATTTATTGTGTGTGATACTTTATGGTGGTGTCAACTAATCTAAGGTGGCTCAGCGCCAACCTTCTGCTCAACGGATCTCCAATATAATGGTTAAGCTCAGTTCTATTTTTTATAAATTTTTAGTTTAAACTGATAATTAGTGTATGTTTTTAGCTTAATCTGCTTGTTTCAAGTTATTTGACTGTTGTTGGTGGATTGGTTGTTAGAATTTACTTTTTAAGTGATTTCATGAATCTGCTTGTGTTTTGGCTATAGGCTATGATAGGTGTGAAAACACCCATCCTTTTACCACTTAATTACAATAATAACCGAGCCAAAACGTGTATTTTATGTCATTTATGTCGGAATTATGCGTGGTTTGTGTTTTTGTTGTGATTTACGACGAAAAGGTGAAAAGTGGAGAAAACACGGGCGTTCACGGGCTCTTATCGTAGAAAAAGACGAAAGAAGAAGTCAAGAAATCAAGAGTGCAAAAAGAACGGAAGTCCAAGACCAATTCTGAAGATTTATCGAAGAAAAAGTCAAAAGACGGAAGTTTACTAAAAGCCGAAGAGCTCGAGTCTAATAAATAAATAAATTATAAGACGAGTTTAATTAATCCCGAGACAAAGTCGATAAAGTCGAAGAACTTAAAAGACGAGAAGACATGAAGAAAGAAAGAAAGAGGAGGCAACACATGCAACTCCCCATTTCCTATAAATACCCTCTTAAACTCATTTAGGAGGGTTGGTTAGTTTTAGTTTTAGGAGTAGGAGTAGTTTAATTTAGAGAGAGAAAGTGACAGTTTCTCTCACTAGAACTTTAATCTTTCATCTTCGTTTCTTGTTTTTAATTGAATCTTTACTTTTACGCTTAATCTTGTTTTAAATTTAATCTTTTTAATCTTTCTTGTTAATCACGTTATTGTTTTCATAATCTTTTTCATCAAGTTTTTACATAAAGTTCAAAGCTTTTAATTTTCGGGTGTTTCTTTTGATGTTTTTATGAGTTTTAACCTTCTCTCTAGCTTATTGGTAGCTTATTGGTGTTTTATTTTGCTTATTGTGCTTAAAAAGTTAAGATTTTAGTGCTTAATCTCGTACTTTTACGTTTTCCTAGTTTTTTAGGAAAAGCTGATTCGATTTTGCAATTGTCCATAATTGCGAAATTGTGTCCTGATTCGATTTCGCAATTCTTCCATAATTGCGAAATTGAATCCTCTACAAAGTTGCGAAATCTTGTTCTTAATTGCGAAATCATTGTTTTTTTAATATTGCGAAATCTGATTCGATTTTACAATTATTGCGACATTGTGCAATTATTGCGACATTGTGCACTATTGCGACATTGTGCAATTATTGCGACATTGTGCACTATTGCGACATTGTGCAATTATTGCGACATTGTGCACTATTGCGACATTGTGCAATTATTGCGACATCGTGCAACATTGCGAAATCTTTCGTTTTCTAGCAATTGCGAAATTGTGTCTTTTGCTAATTTCGGAATTATGTCAATTTTGACATAATTGCGAAATCTTGGGTTTTAATTGCAAAATTAATTCATATTTTTTATTAATTGCGAAATTATGTCATTTTTGTCCAATTTTATTTTTAAACTTATTTTTCCCGCCATTTTTACTTAGCTTTATTTTAATTGTTTCGTCTTATTTTTCTTAAGATTTATTTTAATTTGTCGTTTCTTAGTTTAATTCTTAAAGTATTTTATTTTCAAGTTTTTAAATTTACGTTTTGTCAAGTTTTAGTTTGCGTCATTTACTTTATTTCCCTTTTAATTTCTCGTCATTTACTTTTTGTTAAGTTTTTATCTTTCAGTATTTCTTTTTACCGTCTTTATTTTATTTGTTTCAAGTCTTTATTTTTTTATTAGTTTTAGACAACGACCATTCCCTTTTTGTTCTACCAAGAACAACTAATCTCGCACAATTAACCGGAAATCAATTCGAGAAGATACCGAGAAACGAACTTTTTAAACTAGTAAAATCTCTACATTAAAATAGCGCCGCTGCCGTCTCTTTTCGTGAGGATTTACGGTTTTTTGTGAGAGACGCGTTGGCTTTTGGGATCCGTTCACTTGTGAACGTTATTTTTCGTGTCTAAAACTTTCAAAAAATCCAAAAACATTTAAAAATCTTTAAAAACATTTCTTTTTCAAAGTTTTTGCACCAAAAATATTCTTCTTGCTCATCTATTTTTCTTAATGGATTCTTATGTCTATTGCGTCGGGTGCGGGAGACGATTGTACGGGAACGACTCTTGTCAATGGTGTACATGTGAGCGGTGCGGAAACGATATCGACAACACACAATTCGGATTTTGTCCTTTGTGCAACTCGACTAATTCATCCTTTTTGAACCCACCTCCTGTTCCCTCGTGCATCTATTGTGGAAGCGATTCTCATTGGCATGTTTCGTGCCCAGTTCAATACCCGTATGGTCACGGGCAAGAACCGGGGTACAATTATGACAATGATAATAGCTATCCACAAGACGCACCCAGTCTTTCTCCTTACCCGTTTTGCAACAACTGTGGGGGTCCTCACGATACCTATTATTGTCAACCAATGAATTATTACGAGCAAAATCCGTGTCCTCAGTTTTCTTCACCAATAGATTATTATGAACCAAACCCGGTTTCTAATTCTTCTCAACCGATGAACTACTATGAGCCACAACCATGCTATAATTCTGATTTTCATAACTATGATCCTCCACATCACACCCACCATCATCAATCCTCTCAGGGAATTCGTATTGATCAACAACTCACTACTCTGAATGAAGAAAGGCACGCCATTATTTTGGAAATTCAAGAAGCCTTTGTTTAGTTTAAAGAAGCATGGGCGGAGGAAAAGCGACTGCAACAAGAGCAAGTATCTAATCTTAGTGATTATACCCATCCTCTTGTGCGTCAATACTATTATGATGATGATGACGATGATGTTGTATGCACTTTCAACACATCTTCTGAAGTTACTGCTCCTACTCTCGATGTTCCTACTGCGTCTAAGGATCTTGATTCGTTGAATGAACTTAGTGATGTTGGTCTCGACAAAGTATTGGATGATGAGGTTTGTGACTTACCTTCTATGGAGCTTCAGGACGACATTGCTCTTACGGAAGAGGTCGATCCTAGTGATGACGATTCTTCTCTCTGCTATGAGAATTTCACTTTTGAAGTTTCTCAATCTCCACCGGGAGATGCGGGTGACGACGATTTATTCTCTCCGGTTTACGAGAAGTTCACCGATGAACATGATCTTGTGGATAAGGTGGAAGACGTGCTTCTTCGCGATAGATTACGAAAAGTGCACCTTCTTATTGCTCAAATCGAAGCGTTGACTTCTCCTCCTCTTTCCGAGTCTTTGCCTTCATCTATTCCTCCCGTTGAAGATAAAGACCCATTGCTGGAAGAAATTGACATCCACTCCATCCCTCCAGGTATTGATGATTATGACACGGAGGGGGACATTATTTTTGATAATTTGCTGCAGGAAGGTATTATCCCAAGTCCCCCTCCCGAGCACCTTTCATCCTCCCCTTTAGCAACTATCTCGGAGGATGAGTGCTTTAACCCGGGAGGTGACATTGATTATGCTATGATTGATAACAATACGGCTTTGCCGCTTGCTCAGCATCCATTGTCTTTGGGGGGAGGACAATGTGCTTACTTTACCCACCCCACCTCCCGTGGATCTAGAATTCACATACTTCTCGTATGTTGAAAGGACCTTTCTCCCATTCAAGACTTATCCCCCCCGCCTCTCCTTTGTTGATGTCAACCGGGAACGAGGACAAGGTCTTTGATCCCTGTATCACATTCGAGGTTTCCCCATGGACCATTTAATTCGGGGACGAGTCAGGCTCGTGACTCGGTTAATATAAACAAGCGCTTTTTGGGAGGCAACCCAATTATCTATATATTTTCACCATAAGTGTAGGGGGAGCCCCGTGGTGTTTCTTGCTTTCTTTCTTATCATGTGCAGGGATTAGAGCTTTAAAGACACACTCTTGATGACTTTTGACGAACCGTGATTCCGTGTTCCCTTCTTCTCGGTTCTATCCTAAACTCTTTTCGATTCACTATATTATATTTCTCAATATTAGAATAGGAATCTCTTTAGTTGTCCCTTTCTTAGCGAGATTTAAACAAAGTGCACAATGTCCTAAGTGTAGGGGAGTTTACTCCCACATGCTTAAACATTGACGACAATGTTTATATTAAGTGTAGGGGGGACTTCTATCGAAGTTAAGTGGCCTTTTCCTTGTATTTGTCCTCATTTTAACCGGAAAATTTAATTTTTCGACATTTTTCAAAAATTTTAATCTATTTTGGCCTAGTAGTATAGTTGTTTTTACCTTTGTATAGTTATTTTCTTTCCTTATTAGAATAAATTTTTAATAAAGTGGTTTTAATTTTCAAACATTGTGAATCTTTTGACTCAACCTGAGTTTACTTGTCTAAGTTTACTCTATCTAGTATCCTTAACGTGTTTAAGTCAAGTTTTGCTAGGCTTTTGTATAGGGAGCTATAAAACGCGAAAGTCTTAAATCTCACGGGTTAAGAACAAGAACTTTTCGCAAGTTCCTATAATTGATCATAGAGAGTCGTTTATCAAGGGAACTTTAAAATGCGATTTCTAAACATGAAAAAGTCTAAGAATTTGCAAGATCCTATAGACGACTCGAAAACCCAAAACTTTGATTTAATAGGCTAAGCATCCACGAGTCTCATTCTTTGGGATTTTAAATAGTGGAGAACGAGAGATGATAGAGTCGATTATAAGTTTGATATTCTTTCGCGAATTTATGTGAGTTAATTATGAGCCTATTCTCCCATCGCTTGTTAATAAATTTATCTGCAATAAATAAGGTTGTACGATTTGAAAAGTTACTTAGCTTCTAGCCCAAGATCGTTTAAAAGTTGCTCGATATGGATTAGAGTTCATAGCCAAGGCATAACTTATTGAAGCGGGATGCGTAGATTGGCGAGTCCGAAAAGGCCCTAACAAGGCATGAGGGCTACATTTTGTTGCTAAAGATCTTAAGTGATGTGAAGAATCATTTATCGAAAATCAATATGAAGGATCGAGACACACGACGAAAAGCAAATACTCCCCAAAAGTCATGGAGATGTCTATCCGAAAAGACCCTAGCAAGGTATGAGGATAAATAGATCCAAGTCCTAAAAGGAGGCGGATAGTTGTATATCAAAGTCCAAAGTAATGATTGGAGAAAAATGAAGAAGTCGTGGTCCATATATGAAGAATCTCTCAAAATTTCAAGTGAAGAAATTCCTATTCTGAAGAGAAGACCATTATTTCATGAACGTCTCTCAAGATTTGAAGTATGAAGTCGCTGCCAAATATCAGTACGAGAAAGGTCTCAAATCGCGAAACAAGTTATGCCAAGATATGAACTTTATGAGGTCCCGAGAAGCATTTTTAAAAGATTTTGTCCTTTAGCTAACTATTGATTAAATCGTCCCACTTTATTTTCAGACTTAATAACTATCGAAATAAGTCAAACAATGCATCCTCGTGATCATTCAAGACGATAATAAAATATAAGAGATACACCTAGGAATAAGGGAGTCTAAGTAAATAATTGGCCCACATGAGTTCGTGTTAGTTTGCTAACTTATAATAACAATGATCTCGTCTTTAAGCTTGGTTTGGAGAAAGTGAAAAATTGAGGATGATGATCATTCATGACATTTTCAAAACCTGAAGGTATGTTTTTGATTTCTTTACTTGTTTCGTGATTTTCTATCTCTTTAATAATGGCCAATACGGATTGATTATGATGAAAAATGTAATCGTGCTTTGTAACTAATGCATTGCATGAGGACATTGCAATGGTTAAGTGTAGGGGATTTGATAGGTGTGAAAACACCCATCCTTTTACCACTTAATTACAATAATAACCGAGCCAAAACGTGTATTTTATGTCATTTATGTCGGAATTATGCGTGGTTTGGGTTTTTGTTGTGATTTAGGACGAAAAGATGAAAAGTGGAGAAAACACGGGCATTCACGGGCTTTTATCGAAGAAAAAGATGACAGACGAAGTCAAGAAATCAAGAGTGCGAAAAGAACGGAAGTCCAAGACCAATTCTGAAGATTTATCGAAGAAAAAGTCAAAAGATGGAAGTTTACTAAAAGCCGAAGAGCTCGAGTCTAATAAATAAATAAATTATAAGACGAGTTTAATTAATCCCGAGACAAAGTCTATAAAGTCGAAGAACTTAAAAGACGAGAAGACATGAAGAAAGAAAGAAAGAGGAGGAAGCACATGCACCTCCCCATTTCCTATAAATACCCTCCTAAACTCATTTAGGAGGGTTGGTTAGTTTTAGTTTTAAGAGTAGGAGTAGTTTAGTTTTAGAGAGAGAAAGTGACAGTTTCTCTCACTAGAACTTTAATCTTTCATCTTCCTTGCTTGTTTTTAATTGAATCTTTACTTTTACGCTTAATCTTGTTTTAAATTTAATCTTTTTAATCTTTCTTGTTAATCACGTTATTGTTTTCATAATCTTTTTCATCAAGTTTTTACATAAAGTTCAAAGCTTTTAATTCTCGTGTGTTTCTTTTGATGTTTTTATGAGTTTTAACCTTTTCTCTAGCTTATTGGTAGCTTATTGGTGTTTTATTTTGCTTATTGTGCTTAAAAAGTTAACATTTTAGTGCTTAATCTCGTACTTTTACGTTTTCCTAGTTTTTAGGAAACACTGATTCGATTTTGCAATTGTCCATAATTGCGAAATTGTGTCCTGATTCGATTTCGCAATTCTTCCATAATTGAGAAATTGAATCCTCTACAAAGTTGCGAAATCTTGTTCTTAATTGCGAAATCATTGTTTTTTCAATATTGCGAAATCTGATTCGATTTTGCAATTATTGCGACATTGTGCAATTATTGCGACATTGTGCACTATTGCGACATTGTGCAATTATTCCGACATTGTGCACTATTGCGACATTGTGCAATTATTGCGAGATTGTGCACTATTGTGACATTCTACAACTATTGCGACATTGTGCAACATTGCGAAATCTTTCGTTTTCTAGAAATTGCGAAATTGTGTCTTTTGCTAATTGCGGAATTATGTCAATTTTGACATAATTGCGAAATCTTGGGTTTTAATTGCAAAATTAATTCATTTTTTTTTATTAGTTGCGAAATTATTTCATATTTGTCCAATTTTATTTTTAAACTTATTTTTCCCGCCATTTTTACTTAGCTTTATTTTAATTGTTTCGTCTTATTTTTCTTAAGCTTTATTTTAATTTGTCGTTTCTTAGTTTAATTCTTAAAGTATTTTATTTTCAAGTTTTTAAATTTACGTTTTGTCAAGTTTTAGTTTGCGTCATTTACTTTATTTCCCTTTTAATTTCTCGTCATTTACTTTTTGTTACGTTTTTATCTTTCAGTATTTCTTTTTACCGTCTTTATTTTATTTGTTTCAAGTCTTTATTTTTTTATTAGTTTTAGACAACGACCATTCCCTTTTTGTTCCACCAAGAACAACTAATCTCGCACAATTAACCGGAAATCAATTCGAGAAGATACCGAGAAACGAACTTTTTCAACTAGAAATCTCTACATTAGGCTGTGAGTTTTAAGTTGTTGGAAGCATGATTTGAGTTAGATTGCTGATAGAATTAGTTCTTGAATTTACTTTTTGCCTGTATGTTTGATTGTTACTAGTAATTAGTTGCTGCCATATATAGAATCAATTTATCTTGATGTATGAGTTTACTGTGATCTAGTATTATACCTAATGTGTAGTTTTGGTGGCATGTCATAAGTTAAATTTTAATGGCTATTACATTTGTTCGCTGCTGATTTATTATAAGTTTTATGTCAGATCAAATTTGTTCTGCTGTCATGCTTTACGATTTGCTGTGGATAAGGTTTTTGGCTTTTGAGTTTTGTTTTTCTCCTAAATTTGTGAACTGTGTCGATTTCATGAGATTGGATTCGTGATTATGTTAAGTTTGGTCTGCTTGATTTTAAGATTTTCTGAATGTTGAAATTGTATGATTTTATCTGCTTGTTTACATCAGTTTTTTTACTAATAATCTAAAACGTTACATATTAATCTGTGTAATTTGGTAATTGATTTTACTGTTGTTGTTACTGTTATATTCAGCCTACTTGACAACTTTGGTTGTTATTTCTGCTTGTTTGTTTAAATTCGTGTATCAAAATATAATATCAAAATTATTCACATTAGGTCTCGAACTCGAGACCTGCCACTCACATGTCCAACATGTTAACCAACTTGGCTGAGCTTTTGTTTTTTTTATATCTTCCCTTATATATTTAAAATACTCTTTGTAAACTTGATTGTTAATTAAACATAATATACTTTTGAAAGTATTTGTTTTTCACTCTTTTGCTTTGCTTATATCACCTTTATATTTAATAAAGTTTATTATTTCTTTTTATCAAATGTTTAGTTCTTAAATTTTAATTAAATTAGTTTTTGAATAACTAAATAATATAAAAAAGCAAAAAAATAGATAGATTTTAATTTCGTTTTTAGATTTAATTTTGGTAGACGATTCATGCACTTTATGATTTAATTTACTTAAAAATTTGTAGGAGTAATTTTAGTTTAAGAACCGTAAAACCATTCGAATCAATTGTACAAATCAAAACAAAACGTCTCAAATTCATAAGATCTTCATGTACAACGAACTTGGGATACTCACGTGTTTAATTAAATTCGTCGTTGGTAAACTTTAGTCTATTACTTTTTCCTAAAGGTAATTTTCTAGTTTACCCTATAACGTATCTTAATTATCACATATACTATCACGATCACATCAAAACATTTGGCACCGCTGCCGGGGATCTTGTGTACGATTCGTCTTTGTGAGATTTGTTGATCGTTGATTTGAAATCCTGATGGTTTTTTTGTATACCCTTTAGGAAAAGAGTACCAAAATAGGGTAAGCACGACGATTTAGGAAAACCGTGTGTAAATGACCCTAAAGTGAGTTCGTTCTCAAGGAGGCTAGTGCGTTGTGTAATGAAATGATTATCTTTGTGATTTTATTATTATGAGAAAGAAAATAGAAATGGGGTAAGAAGAGAATGACGGTTACGATGACGGATTACACTAAGTCGGAAAAAGGTCGTTTACGTAAAACCGTAAAAAGCACCAAATTAAAAATTTTAAACCTAAAAATTAATTAAAAGTTAAAACTAATTCTAAAATAATGTAAATAAGAATAAAAACCAACAAAAATATTTTAAAACCTTTTATTAATTAAATATTCAACTTTAAATGCTAATTAAAGCCCTAAAATTAAATATAATTAACAAAATGTCCAAAATATTATTTTATTGAACAAATAACTAACTTATATTATTTAAAGACTAAAAAGTAATTTTCCTAAAATTTAAAAACTATTTTTATATTTTTTAAAACACTAAAAACTATTTTTAAACCAAAATAATCATAAAAAATAATAAAATAATGCAAAAAATAATTTGACAAATTTAAAAATCCTAAATTATGCTATTGAACAGTAGAAAAATGAAAAAGTTTGAAAAAAACTAAACTTTTGCACTAAAAGACAAAACAGTTAATAAATAAAACCTTAATTAAACTAAATTAATTCTAAAAATTAAATAAAAAGTGAACAGTAAAAACTTTTTAAACTAAAAATCTTAAATTATTTTCTTAATCTATAAAAAATTTTAAAACCGAAAAATATTATTTTTTCACACTAAAAGACAAAAAACAGAAACTAAAAAGTAAATTAAAATAACTATTTAATCTAAAAAAAATACCAGATGAACAGTAAAATAAAAATAAAATATACTGAAAAATCAAAAATAAAATAAGAAAAATTATGAAACTTGTTTAAGTCCTAATTCCTAAATTTGATCACTAAAGACAAAAAAGTGTTAAAACTGATAGTGACATTTGAACTTGTTTTGTTTTTTAGTGTAGCAGTGGTAATTTTAACACTGGCAGTGGGAAATTGGTTCCCCCTGCTAGTTATAAAAACGGGTCAGTTGACCTATAAGCTTAGGAAAGCTTATTTGAGAGCTTATCTTTAGACAATAAGGCACCCTCACAACCAGTTGGGTTGTGGGGAGTCTATAAGAACAAAAAATGCACAATTACTTCACAAGAATCACACAAACAAGGCACATTCAAGTGACTGATTAAGCTTATATGGTCTGATGAACAGTGAATGATTCAAATTACACAATGATGATTTTTAAAGCTCAAAAACTTGCATACAACCTAACCAAAACACTTACAAGCTATCTAGAATCCTAGATTAGCCTATTCTCTAATCAATGAGCAAGATTATGGCACAAATTTCACAAAAACAAGCAAGAAATGGGGCTTACTGTTTTTGAGCTATATGAACCAATATTTGATCATGCAAACTTGTTTTAACACCTACCAAACTGAATGCCAAATAAAAAACAACCTACCACTAACATAAGAAGTTTGTCTAAACAGATTTCATACCAAAAACTCTCACAAATCGTAGTTAAAACCCTAATCCAAACACCCTCTTAAATTTCAGAAAGTAAATTAATCAAACTAATTGCTAACAAATCCTACTCAAACTAAATATAGCCTAATCTAACATGCATATAAACCCTAAATCAACAATATCAAACACCAAAATCAACAATCTGGACAAGAACTCACAAAATCACATCATTAAACATGAAAACAAGGATTCAAGCCAAGTTACCTTGTGGGACCTACAATCCAGGTCCCACTATGGCTGAAAAGCCATCTCCTTTCAGGCTCGGGCCTGAGCTGAACTAATTGAGTTGCTGGTGTAGAAATGACTTGGTACAAAAGAAAATGAAATGATAGAAAAAGAGCTTGACTTGCTTTCTTGTTACCTGCACAATCAAATCCAACCAATAACAAACTACAAGTTGAATAAGCTTGAAGCCAATAAGTTTGTCAGGCTTATTGGTTTTAGCTTATTCAATAGTAAGTGTAAATAAAAAAAGGAAATAAGATTTTTTCTTGGAAAATCTTTGAAAAACCTGAAATTTGTATCCACCCAAGATTCTTAACAAAAAGTTACACAAATGTAAAACCAGTGTTATGAATCCACTATCACTTCATCAAAACACTGATTTTACCCTTTTTTTTGAAAACCTTTTTCAACAATCCTTAAAAGTATGAATTTTCTGAAAATGCCTTCTTAAAACGACCACCTTTCAAAACTCAACCTAATTTAATAGAAATGGAACTCAGATTATGCTAATAACAATACCAGCTTTTAAACATAAAAAGGAATTACTTTATAAAATAAAATACCAACTTTTATAATATAAAAAGGGATTACAATATTCTTAGCAAAAATCTGGAACAAGTCATATGGGACACATACGTCCCATATTTATGCTATATTACTGAACAATCTAGAAACAATAACATGTGAAACCCTAATCTACTTAAAATCCACTTTTGCCCTTGGTCAACGAATTTGAAATTGGTCTTGGGGTCTTCACGTGATGAGAGTGATGGCTAGCTATAAAGAATCATCTTTGGACGTTCATTTGGTGTGGAGGACAAGTAAAATCTTATGGGACGTTGATCATGTCCCCTCCTTGGGTTTGGGTGAAAATGATGGGTGCAGGGGAATCTCATGGGGGGTCCAGGAATGTATGTGGACGCGTTTTGGGGTGTGGGATGGGTTAAGGTGGAGGTAAATTAGTGTTCTGGAAGATTTGGGTTAAAAGCCCTTTGGTTTGGGTGAGTGAGTGATTAGGGTTTATACCCTAGGATTAAGAGAGGATTAGGGAGGAAAGGTGAACAGGGATTGTTTCCCCCGTTTTTTAATTAATAAAAAACGAGTTTAAAAATTGGGTTAGTGGGTAGTGTTGGTTGGTGGTTTGACTTGGGTCGGGTAAGAGAGTATTTTTGCCTTGTGGGTGGTAAAGGTGGGCTAAGTGTGGGTTAATAACGGGTTTGGGTTTGGTTAATGGCATAAATGCCCCCTGAACTCCATAAGATGTTATATATCAAGTTTTAATCAACAAATCTTCAATTCCCTTTGTTATCAACTTTCAATCACTTGTCACTTTTGGCACCATTAGTTTATAAACTTTTTCCAAGGACCCTTATGCAATTTAACCATTCATCAAGGGCTAGATATGTAAAGTCTTCAAACTTTAGGGACCCTACTAATATTTATGAATATTTGAGGGGTATAAAGTGTCAATCTTCAAAAGTTGAGGGACCAATCTTGCCCATTCTTCAAACTTCAAGGACTTTATAGGAAATTCATGATTCGGGTTCGGTTCTTTGTGCGGCTTCGTTTCCTGTGTTCGTTATTGACTGATTCTTATGATCTTTTTGTCTTTTCCTCAATATCGGTACCTAAAATACACAAGCAACAAACATGAGCAAATATTTGGCATTTTTAATGATATTTAATGCATTTTAAGCCCATTTTGGACGATGAGACTATGTATAAAAGCAGTCTCATCAAATCCCTTTCCGTCCTCGGAAAGTTTTGTTATTTTTCTATTATAGTATGTATCATTTTTCGTGTTTTCTGTGATTAATATATTATCATCATTATGTCTTCATCCATCCTATGCGTTAAGTGTGGGAGTCCATTGTATGATGGCGTGTGCCCTTGTTTTCAAACGAAAGACGACTCCTCGCAACTTTCCATCGAACAATTACTTATGCTAGAGCAAATGAATTTTTACAAAAGATTATTTCAAAGATGATATTTTGGTGAACTATGGTTATGATAAGGACGATAATGAGGATATTTTTGATCTCACTCCTATTCATGATTCTTCCATCGTGGAACCCTAAAATGCTCTAAGCAAGGGGGACGAGCATATTAGCACTATTCCAGACACGGAATCGGACGAAGTAATAAAGTCTAGTGTTGAGATTCTTGTCCAAAACCCAAGAGAATTCGATGGTATTTCTAATGAAACGTGTGATTTGCCACAATGTGATGACTCTACTTCTTCAATTCACTTTGAGATTTTATCCAATTCTAATGATGAAAATTGTGATGGAAATGAAGATTTTGAGAATGATTTGACTTCTAGTGAATTTTCTAATGAGGAGTTCTCCGATGAACTTTCTAATAAAGATGACATTCATGACTCGCATTTTTAGGGGTTTACCGATGAACCTACTCTTCTTCACCCATTTCCACCGGGAAATGAGGATGATAGTGATGCGATTTATAAGAGGTTCACTTTTGAACTTGCTCCTTTAGACCCATTTCCACCGGGAAATGAGGTTGATTTGAATATTCCGATCCTTGAGAAGTTCTCTGATGAACTTACTCATTTAGATGTGGAAGACGTGATTCTTCGTGAGAAGTTATCAAACATCTATCTTCTCATTTCTAAGATCGAGACTTTGAATTCTAAGCCTAATGTCAAGTCTTTCACTCCATCTCTTATTCCCGTTGAGGATAGTGATCCGCTTATGGAGGAGATTGACACTTTTCTTGCTTCGAATGATTCGATACCACCGGGTGTTGATGAACTCGACCCGGAGGGGGACACTCTCTTTTTAGAGAATTTACTTGATGATGATTTCGTCCCAAGTCCTCCTCCCACCCAATTTGACCTTAATGTGCGGGTTTTCCATGTGTCTCATATTGAGTACAATGACCCGATTGATCACATTTCTAAGGGTGAAATGGTCGTTAAAGCTAAAAATGTTGATTCAACTATGGATGAAACTTTTACCACACAATTACCATGTGCTTTATATGATTTTGGATTAGCATGGGGGGACGACACCGTGTTATCTATTCCTTTCTCTCACGGGGACGAGGTATTCGACCCTGGAATAATTGATTTAGGGAAATCTCGGCCTTCCACCGATGTAACAATTGAAATATTTTTCGATCATCTTGGTGCGAGTTAATCTCGGGGATCATGCTTTATCCATATCGTGATTTGTGACTTCTATCTCTTTTTAGAGATTTGTGTTGGAGTTTTATCCTTTCGTTTGTCATCCGACAACGAGGATGTAATCTTTGACCCCGACATCGTGCTTTATGTTGGATTTTATTCCAATATGTCGGTTTTCACCACTTTCCCTAAGGACCAATGAATGCGGGGATCGAGTCTAGATCGTGACTCGGTTAACAAAAACGAGGTGCCTTGTGGGGGAGTCCCATACATTCTATCTTCTTTCTATTTTCTAACACTAATAAGGTCTGATCTTTCAAGCTCGTGCTCGTGTTTTGTTGTGTTGTGAATCTTAGGTATGACCCTAATATTTGAAGACTCTCGTGTTCGGTTTTTGCCGGTCCACTTGATCTTCCAATCTTTGATTTCCAAAAGGGGCACACTCTTTATCCTTTAATTTTTATCGACTAACGTTTTATCTTGAGGCATAATTAATAAACGACTTATAGATTTGTGTTCTCTTTCCATGTTAGGATTTTGCATTAGACTTTTCGTATTTTAGCAAGGGGGTGTTACTCTTGAGCTAAGAAACATTGAGGACAATGTTTGGTTTTAGCATGGGGGAGTTAATCGATATAATCGCTTGCAATTGCTTTTGTCGTGTCCAAACGTAATCGTTTTTCTCGTTTTTCATAAAAAATTTAAATTTTTTAGTGTTATTTTTATGTTTTAATAAAGAACATAAGTGCTTTTGACACAAATGTAGGCTTTCCGTTGGTGAAAATAAAAATAGTTTTTGACTCTACTCGGTTTTTACCTTAGCTTTTCCTTAACGTGTTTGAATCAAGTTTTGCTAGGCTTTTATATAGGGAGCTTTAAAACACGAAAGTCTTAACTCATACGGGTTAAGAACAAGAAATTTTCGCAAGTTCCTATAATTGATCCTAGAAATTCGTTTATCAAGGGAACTTTAAAACGCAAATTCTAAAACTTGAAAAAGTATAATAAGATGCAAGATCCCATAGATGACTTGAAAACCCAAAACATTGATTTAATAGGCTAAGTATCCATTGATTTCACATTTTTGGAATTTTACAATATGGAGAACAAGAGATGATAGAGTTTAATCATAAGTTTCTAAAATTAATTCTTCCTTGTATAAGTATTTTTGTGTTTGATTTAATCTCCTCGTAATTTATTTTTCACGCTTGAATAATAATTGCTTAATAAATGAAGTTTTTCGCGGTTTAGGCTTGATATCTTAACTCGTAACTCCTTCTTTTTCTTCCCTTGTAATTAAAGTGAGAACACATTAAGGGTGTCAGCGTCATGGACTTTTGATCATGGGATTGCGGAAATTTGGCTTACTATGAATATCATATTAATAAAGAAGAATAAATAAAAACATGTTCTCTAGGAGCCTTCGGGTGGGAGTCATGTAGCACTAACCTTGTCATTAGAGCCTTAGGGTGTATGGCAAGGGGACGTGTTGAATAAAAATTTCCTCATCATCATGAGCCATAAGGTGGGATGGTGAATGTCAATTCCCTTATCTTTGTCCAAGGAGCCTTCGGGTGTGGATTTTAAATAAGGAGCACAATTGCATCTTAAAGAGCCACAAGGTGATATGATGTAATTGTTGCTAACTCCATTAATAAGGTCATAATTCACTTTGGAGGTTTTTATTGTTGCTTTTAATTAGTCCTATTAGCCAAATTTCGGGTCCGGGGATTTATCCCTAAAATCGTGTTAAGTTATCTTTGATGTTGGTTTTCTTTAGTGACAACGGTTTTTGAAGTCGAGGTTAGGTTTTGAGTGTTGAGTTTACACCGTTCTTGCCTTCATTTTTGGACTAATAAATATCAAATAAAGTCAAATGATCCTTTGGGTGAATGACAAATAAAATCTAGAGATACAATTAGGAATAATAGGAGATTGAGTTTAACACAAATTACTTGTATGAGTTGTTTTAATTTTTGGGCTTATGGTTGACAATGATCTTGTTTTTACACATGGCATGGAAAAATGAAAAGTCGGGGACGATGAATCTATTTGAGTTTTATGATCCTAAAAGTTATTTCTCAAATAATGAAAGTAATACATTATGTCTTTGCAAAATAAAGTCAAAAAGTTGAATAAAAGTGTAGTTAGTGTTTTATTTTATCATTGCGTGAGGACACGACAATTTCTTAGCAAGGGGGAGTTTGATATGAGTGATTTTACTCATATCATTTATATCTTAAAACGATGAATAAATGCATAAAATGTTTAAATATTACCTAGTATTCGTTTGTTTGTCGTTTGATGTGTGTAGGTACTGACGATCGCGAATTTCGACAAAAACCGACACGAGTTTGAAGAAAAGATCGAGGAAGCCAAAATCAAGCTCGATTTTAGTGGATTTAATATTAAATGAAGGATTTTGGACAAGTGGGTCCCACATATGGTTAATGGGCCCAAATGCCCATTTAAGGTGTAATGGTTATAAGCTGATGGAGAAAAGCCCAATAAAGCCCATAAATTAGGACGGATGGAATGTTTAATAATTGGGGTCCAAGCCCAAAGGAAAATATATGGACAGTTTTAAGTTTCTACCTTTTGGGTTCAAAAAGCCCATCACACAAAGAGAAGATACGTTGGAAAAAGGTTTTATAACTTCTTTTGTCAACAAAGGAGTAAACAAAACAAAGAAAGAAAAGAAAGTCGTGAAAAGAGAAAATGGGAAGAAAGAAGAACACCACTAGTATATTAAACCCTAGAAATTAGGATTTTCCGTCCAGTTAACAATTGTTCTACACGCGCCTATGAATCAGAGAAATCAGGGCAAGATGGAGCGTGTGAAGCACGTATATTCCAAGTACAAGGTGCCACGTGGTTGATTGATTCGTCACAAATCTCCTCTCATTGGCCAATATCCTGCCATTCAGAAAAAGAACCAATAAAAAGAGGCCACATCAGCAAAGAGAAAGCACAAAGAAGCACAGATGTGCCAGCCTGGCGATCCGTGTGAAGGGTGGGTTTATCACAGCCGTCAGATCATAAACAGAAAAGGGAGAGAATAGAAGAGAGAATATCAATGGTCAAGATTGAGTATCAACAATCGACTACACCCTCGAGTCAGGCTATAAATACCCCTGAATTTATTCAGAAAACCATCCCTTTCTTTAGTAATGTTATAATGTTAAATTAGTGTTAGGATTTGTTTTTATCTTTTTAAATCTTGTATCGAGTTGTAATGATATTTCAGTTTTATTAATAAAATTTGATTTCAGTTTTGAATCGATCTTGTGTTAGTCTCGTCTTATTTTTGAATAAATTTTAATTAATGTTCCTATTCTACTGATTTATTGATTATTACATGTTGTGAACTTATAAGCTCTTTAATAGTTTATTGAGATTCACACTAATGAATTTGGGATTCGATTTATCCTACTGATGAATTGAAAAATATAAAAAAGAAGATTTAGTTGCTGATAATTGAGATTGGTTTCTGGTTCGAGCCTCATTCATGTTTCTAATGGTGGTTATGGTGCGTGGTTTGAGTAAGATGATAATTTATTGTGTGTGATACTTTATGGTGGTGTCGATTAATCTAAGGTGGCTCAACGTCAACCTTCTGCTCAACGGATCTCTAATATAATGGTAAAGCTCAGTTCTATTTTTTATAAATTTTAGTTTAAACTGATAATTAGTGTATGTTTTTAGCTTAATCTGCTTGTTTCAAGTTATTTTACTGTTGTTGGTGGATTGGTTGTAGGAATTTAACTTTTTAAGTGATTTCATGAATCTGCTTGCGTTTTGGCTATAGGCTGTGAGTTTTAAGTTGTTGTAAGCATGATTTGAGTTAGATTGCTGATAGAATTAGTTCTTGAATTTACTTTTTGCCTGTATGTTTGATTGTTACTAGTAATTAGTTGCTGCCATATTTAGAATCAATTTATCTTGATGTATGAGTTTACTGTGGTCTAGTATTATACCTAATGTGTAGTTTTGGTGGCATGTCATAAGTTAACTTTTAATGGCTGTTACATTTGTTCGTTGCTGATTTATTATAAGTTTTATATCAGATCGAATTTGTTCTACTGTCATGCTTTACGATTTACTTTGGATAGGGTTTTTGGCTTTTGAGTTTTGTTTTTCTCCTTTATTTGTGAATTGTGTCGATTTCATGAGATTGGATTCGTGATTATGTTAAGTTTGGTCTGCTTGATTTTAAGATTTTTAGAATGTTGAAATTGTATGATTTTATCTGCTTGTTTACATCAGTTTTTTTACTGATAATCTTAAACGTTACATATTAATCTGTGTAATTTGGTAATTGATTTTACTGTTGTTGTTACTGTTATATTCAGCCTACTTGACAACTTTTTTTGTTATTTCTGCTTGTTTGTTAAAATTCGTGTATCAAAAATATAATATCAAAATTATTCACAGCAGGTCTCGAACTCGAGACCTACCACTCACATGTCCAACATGTTAACCAACTTGGTTGAGCTTTTGTTTTTGTTATATCTTCCCTTATATATTTAAAATACTCTTTGTAAACTTGACTGTTAATTAAACTTAATATACTTTTGAAAGTATTTGTTTTTCAATCTTTTGCTTTGCTTAAATCATGTTTATATTTAATAAAGTTCTTTATTTTTTTTATCAAATTTTTAGTTCTTAAATTTTAATTAAATTAGTTTTTGAATAACTAAATAATATAGAAAAAATTTTAAAAAATAGTTAGATTTTAATTTCGTTTTAAGATTTAATTTTGGCAGACGATTCATGCGCTTTAGGATTTAATTTACTTAAAAATTTGTAGGAGTAATTTTAGTTTAAGAACCGTAAAACCATTCGAATCAATTGTCTAAAATCGAAACAAAACGTCTTTAATTCATAAGATCTTCGTATACAACGAACTTAGGACACTCACGTGTTTAATTAAATTCGTCTTTGGTAAACTTTAGTCTATTACTTTTTCCTAAAGGTAATTTTCTAGTTTACCCTATAACGTATCTTAATTATCACATATACTATCACGATCACATCAACCCAAAAAAGTCATACTTAAAAATACATAGATTTAGTAGATCCATCCATAAATCATATGGATCTAAAAGTTTATCAACATAAAAATATTTTCCATCTATTAAATTTATGAAAAACACATGATAAGAAACATGCATGCATCGTTCTATAAATATTATGCATAAAAAATGAAAGAATCAAAACAGGTTTAAGAATAACCTTATGTAGCGTTTCTACGTAGCAATAATAACCCGATCTATAAGCTAAGCCACAAATATCAACTGTAAAATCAACTTCCTCAATCTTTCACCAAATCAACCAAATTATGTAAACCCTAGCTTCTTTTTACTTATTGTTAGTACAATAATCGACCGGGGTCGAATACGGACCTAAGCACTTGTTGAAAGGTACTTAGATCGCTTGGGTTGTGGTAGATCTTGTATTATCAAGAGATATGGTTCACAATTTCTTGCACAAGTAAAGTATACTATTACTCCTTACCGTGTTATACTCCGACGTGAGAGTAAATATTCATATCGTCTGAAGTATATATGTGTGTAAAGATGAGTGAGAAAATCGTACCTCGTTTGGAGTGCAAGTGGGTACTATTTCTAGAGTAAAGTACTGGGCCCTTCCTTGTTTCTCGGATAGTACTTGGGAGTGGGCCTTTGAGGTCCAAAGGCCCATTTGTCTATTTGTTGTCTAATCGTGACCTACAGACGATTGTTTTAGAGTTTGTCCACATGGGTCTCGGACATGCTTGCTGGAAGTATATCTGGTATCGCGTTACGGGTCCACTTGCTAGGAGCGGATCTGTTTGTAGCTTTTGCCACCGTAGTGGGATTTTGTGTTCTTGGGTCTAGGCCCAAGGTTTGGTGTATGGTTTTAGGCCCAATGGGTCGTGTCCATGATATACGCCATCCAGTCCCCCAGTCCAATAGTTCTTGCGAAAAACGGATGGACTGCTGGACTTTAATGGGAATTTCCTTGTATGCAGGTTTTTGTCATTAAGTCTTGCCTTGGTAATCGAGGCATGTGACCCTCCTGTCTGTCTGACTTCCTTTATGTCAGATACATTGTATCTTTCACCTTTAGTGCCTCTTGGTTATCCTTATCTTAATTGTTTACCATGTTAGTGGGTTACACGTGTCATAATAGTGTGTATTAACCGTTTTCTTTCTCCTATGATATAAATAAGGTTTCACCTTCTCTCATTATTTTTCCTTTCACTCTTTCACCTATTTTTCTGCCATTACCGTTTCTCAAGCTTTTCATCCATTGATACTCAGGTTTCGATCTTATCTTTTGTTATTTTATTTTCGTTGTAAGATGGTTTCGATAACATTTTGTAGATCCGTGTTGAATCAACGTATGCTAGATGCCTTTTGTAAGGAATACTTCATTCTTGCCTGTGTTCATCCTACTCTGGCGAGCCCGAATAATAGTATTCGTGATGCTCCCCCTATGAAGATTGGGTTTATACTCGGTTTTTTGATTGGGTTTGTTACCGCGTTCCCTTTTCCACATTTTTTGTTGAGGTCCTTGGTTATTTTGAAATACATCCTTATCAACTTCATGCCATAGCCCCCATCAAGATCTTTCATTTTGAAGTTTGTTGTCATGCCGGAAATATCGTGCCTTCTGTCGGGTTGTTTCTTGTATTTTATGTAAATTCTTTTAGCAATGGGTGGATGTCCTTTCTTAAGCGTTCTCCATCTAGTCCTACTTGTTATACGAAGGAGCTTGATTCTGTGAAGAATTGGATTAACCGCTTCTTTTCTGCTTTTAGGGTTCTTATTCCTTGGTCTGGTGGGAAATTACCGAGGGACCCTACCCCTGCGCTCATGAGTATAAGGCGCGCGAAGCCAGTTATCTCATGAACCACCCGCCCCCTACTGGAAGTACCCGGAGGTGTTTCTGTGTGTGGTTGGCATTAGTCGCCATTACACTTTTAGGATGAATTTTTATCCCGTTTTTATCAACTCTTCCGGAGAGGGTGGGTTATTCTTTCTTTTCTAGTTTTGCATTCTCCTTTGGATATGTTGTGTATCTTTTGCTAACTTTTTCTTTTCTGTTTTGTTTATAGAGATTTCTTTGTTTGAGTTTATCTCTTGCGATGTTCCTAGCATGGTGAGGGTTTTGACCAACCCATTTAGCCAGATCAAATCCCCTTCTCGAGGCAACAGCTGGTCGGACTAAATATCTGGTGGGTTTTTTGATCCTATTACACAGAATGTTGTTTGTTGGAAATACGTTTTTACGTATTTAGAAAGGATCGGTCACTCCAACGATATATTCAAGTATTTGGCTCGTGATCCAATATGTAAACATATAGCCCATATAGCCCACATGTAGGGTGGGCTATATATATACCCCCTCCTAGCATGTTAGGAGGGGTTTGTCATTCTCATTTTCACACACTTAATCTAATCTTTCATTTTCTCTCCAACCTCTCTCTACTTTCTCTCTCTAGTTCTTCATCTATCTCTCTATCTCTTTAGATCATTCCAACACAAGGATAATCCAAGGATTACGAGGACCTACAATTGGTTAAAAGAGCTTTGGTTGATTCTTCGGATTAACGTGTTTTTATCTTTTGATTTGGTGGTAAAAAATTTCCTGTTTCACTATTTTTTTTTTACTTTTGGTGTGGCGTGTTGTTTTTCAACATTTTTTTGGTGTGTCGTGTTTTTCAAATTGATAAAAACCTTTTTATTATTCACTGTTTTTGGTTATCAGTTTTATCAAATTGATAAAAAACTTTTTATTATTCACTTTCTTTATCAAATTTTTAATATCACTTTTTATCACCTTTTGTCTCATATTAGTGTCATATAATTTTTCATATCACGATCAGTTTTTGTCTTATTTGAGTAGAAGTTCTCGTGTTCATCAAGACTCAAGGTTTGTACTTTGCGTTTTACTCACCCATCGGAAAGAACCAGGTTTGTACATCGATCTCAATAACCCTCGGGTTCTACTTTGCGATGACGTATTCTGATACCTTATTCCGACGTGGATTTCGATCGTACTTTGCGACCGTGGATTGCGACGGTTTTTAAGGGACATTGTGACGAAACTCTGCCGAATTTTTTATCGAGACATTCCGATGGAAGTGTTTTGACACATTGCGATGAAAGATGATACATATTGCGATGGGTTGTATGTCAGGTACTGCGATGGTATGTGTAGTGGATATTGCGATGAGAAATACTTTGGATATTGCGATGGACTTGGTTTTGAATATTGCGATGAGATCTATAGGTATTGTTATGGTAATATGAGTATTGCGATATAAACAAGATTTAAACATACCAAGTCTCGAACCAAAACCCACTCTCTTAAAAACAGTTTACACTCAACCGACTCATTCACTCATTCCCTCGACTCCCTCGTCACGAAGAATCGACTCATTCCCTTGACTCCCTCGAACTCATTCCCTCGACTCCCTCGTCACGAACTCATTCTCACTCACCTCACAACTCCAAACGAACACACAAGTTTCGACCATATTCAAACTCAACCAGACTCGAACTTATGAGACCCACACACTCACACTCGACTCGAACCCCTCACACTCTCGACCAGACTCGAACCCGTCACACTCTCGACCAGACTCGAACCCCACACACTCAAACTCGACCACAACACATACACCAACCCAACACATACACAAACTCAACAGTACACAAAGCCAACAGTACAAACTCAACACTCTCTGACCAAACTTTTGTTTTTTTAAAAACTTGACTCTCTTACCAATTCTCAAATCAAACACTCATTTTAATCAACAACGAATTAAACTTGACCAAACCAACAGGACTTAAACTTGACTCGTTTTAAAACCTTTGTTTAATCAAGATCTCTGTTCTATGTTTTTTTGAACATCATCGACCAATCTAACACTCACAGAAAACATAATCAAATTAACCTACCCGAGATCATTTTATTGATCTTGAAGTCGTTTCTCATACGAATTCGTCAGGAGCTTCTTTATATTCGAACATCAGTAGGTTTATAAAAAGGTTTAATCTTCTGTTGTATGCATGTGATTAAAGGATCAGATTCAGTGAGATTGTGTTAGATAACAGGGGAAACGGAGGATTGATATGTGTTTTGAGTGTTTAAGATTTGTATCAAGTCTTTTGAGGGGCGGAGATAACAAGACAGTTACCAGATGTATTTAGTTTTTGATTAAGAAGAAAACAAATGGGCGGAGGAAATGATGAGATTGGTTTGATGTGAGTTTAGTTTGGCTGTGTTTTTATATCCACAAAGATTGGCCACGTCTATTACACGTTTTTTTTTGTTTTTTTTTTATCATTTGGTCAAAGTTTGGCCACGTCTTTTTTACTTATCATTACACGTTTTTTGTCTTTGATTTTCTTTTTAAATATTGTGTCTTTATTTTATTTCGTGTAAGTGAGATTCGTATTATTTGTATTAGGTGACTAGGGGTATCTCGACTTGGGTCGAGTTTACTTACTTTGTAAAACCGAGGTAATTGGATCTATTAATATCGGCTTGTTTTATCAAACGTTTGAGTCGACAAAAAATTCTTGAGCCGAGAAAAGAGACATATCATCTATCGAGGATTTTTAGAGTCATTTACGGATTTTTCGTTGGTTTGTAAAAACCCGAGAAATCAATTCCTCGTCGAATTAAAAATAAATTTGTTTTTATTTTTTTTTATTAATTTATTTCTATTTTTACTTTTTTTATTTAGTTACATTTGGCTATAATCATACACTTTATATCCAATTTTTTTTCTGATTTCAAATTTCTTATTTTGAATAAAATTTGTGATATTAAGTTACATTTGGTTATAATCGGGGCTTGATCATCGTTGTTTCGAATTCAAGAGATTTTGGTTTCTAGAGAATACACATTTAGGGGATTTAATCATCTTTCTTAGTAATCCTTACCTTCCATTCTCATCGACCGAAATGGAATCGTTGAATTCCAAGTCTCAAAAGAAAGAATTGCAAGACGACACAAGAAGGAGTCACAAGAGTATAGAATCAGGAGGCAAACAGGAACCAAGTAGCATGTCAGGTACATATAATATTCTTCATATGTTGTCTGAAATGAATGCACTAATTAACAATTCTTCTAATCGTTTTACGACTGCTTCGTTAACCAATTCTGTTTCTAGGACTAAAGAGCTTGAAAAGATTTTAGCTCAGCAATCCAAAGAGCTTGAGGATGCCAAAACTGAATTTTCAAACAAAACGGAGAAATTCGAAACATATTTTGAAAAACTTGAAAAGTCAAACGTTGTTCTTGAACGAAAATTGGATCAAACAGTTCTAAATTCTAAAGCTGAAAAGGATAATCTTTTGAAACAAATTAAGTTGCTTGAATCTAAGTTGGCATCCCAAGATGAATTGCTCAAAGAGAATGACACTTTAAAGGCTCAAGTACAGGAAAAGGTCTTTGCTATAGCTGCGTTGAAAAAAGAACTGAGGAAAACCAAAGGAACCAGTGTGGACACTAAGCTTGAAAAACCATCAATCTTGGGGAAACCGCCTACAAATCAGTTCGTTAGACAACCGACTACATTTAGATCCGAGCGACCACAATCCTCGAGACCGTGGTTTGCCTCCCAAGTTGATTTGGTGCATCTTTCTAGACCAGTCACTCCCGCAACTAGGACCATTATGACCAAAACAGCATTAGCAAGACCTAATCACATGATTGCCTCTAGTTTCTCAAAAAATACCAAGACCACGTCTAGAACTAGTTCAAATGACGTTCATCATAAATCTGGTCTGAGGGAAGTTAAGCAAAAGACACAAGTAAGAAATAGGACTTTCAAACCTAGACAGATGCCTTCTAGATTACCCAACACTGCTAACCGTAGCATGTCAAATCCTAGGAGCATCAATCAATAGTCTAGGAATTCTAGATCTTACTCGGACATTAAATATGCTACTTGTAAAACATGTAGAAAATGTGTCTTTACGGCAAATCATGATTCTTGTATCAAGAAACTACTTAATGAGGTGAACTCCCGTTCTAGACTTAAATCCCAGTGGGTTGCTAAAATCAAACCCATTGGTAAAATGTGGCGCCCCACTGGTAGAATTTTCACTCTTGTAGGAAACGATTGCCCTTTAACTAGGATAATCTCCGACTCTACTAAGACTGCTAGGGAGGAAATTGAAAAAGATGATACATCACTTAAGCCTGAACTTAAGGTTTTCTATAAACGGAAACGTTTTCCAACTAAGACAAGTGTATCATCATGTTAGCCTCAAAAATATTGAGTCAAACAAGAATGCTTGGTCATATGTTTATTATGTATCGTATTTTAGAATGTTGTAATAGGTAGTAGATTAGTCGTGTATTATGGGCTTAACTTTAAGCTAAGGTTCATTCATAAGTAACCAAAGCCCAAAAGGAAAGCCCGGCCCATGATCATATAGCCCATTAAGCTACATGTAAGCAAAGGCTATATAAACCCTTCCTAGCATCTTAGGAAGGGTGTTGGTCATTTCATTTTCTTCTAATCTAATATTTCACAAGTTTCTCCAACCATTCTTTCTCTCTTTTCTCTATCTACTTTCTCTATCTAAAATTCATCTCATATCTACCTTTCATTCTTCTTTAATCGTATATAATCATCTAAATTTTTGGGACAACAATTGGTATCAATCGCCATGGGGTAGATTTGTGATTGGTTGTGTTGTTATTTGATTCGTAAGATTTAATCTCTTTCTCATCTCACGAATTCAGTTTTTGTGTGTTTTCCGTGGTCAAAATCTTGATACACATCTCCTACATAGTTGTGGTAGGGATTTGGTTTCTTTGGTTTGGGTAAAATCACATTTTTTCTTGGCGAAAAAACTCATTTTTTACCTAAAGTTTCGGAAAAAATACCCACATTGCGACAGAAAACCCTTGCCTTCCATCGCAATACGCTAGGGTTTATCATTCCGATTGAGATTGTGATTGGCAATTATTGCGATTGAATATTGTGATTGGTTATTGCGATTGAAGATTGCGATTGGATATTGTGATTGAAGATTGCGATTGGATATTACGACTGACATTGCGATAGGATTATTGCGACATGGTCATTGTGACAGGGGTCATTGCGATAGGGTTATTGCGACAGGGGTCATTGCGATAGGATATTGCGACAGACATTCCGACAGACATTGCGACAGACATTGCAATGGGACAACATTGCCATGGGACAACATTGCGATGGGACAACATTGCGATGGGATATTGAGATCAGTTTAGCCAAATTTTGTTCGAGTATTTTTTAGACTTAGCCACCATCTAGACTAGTTTCGGAATATCGTTTCCACGAAGATTAAAAAAAAATGAGTTAAATTTTTTCCGTCAAGTAAATTCAAGTTTTTTCTATACTAGTTTTGAGGACTTTTCTAGCTCGATTTCAAAATTTGGCGATTACAAAATTTTTGGTCTACCGTTTTGTCGGACTGGGGAATTTATTGTCGGACTGAAAAAAATAGGAATTTTCGGAATTTCAACAACAACTCAATCACATCATATCTACTTATGATCCATATTCACTTCATCATTTCAGAAAATATTGAGATGGATTCTACTGCAGAATATCGTGTGACGAACAACAACATAATGGTGGCGGGTAACAAAGAGAGACCACCAATGCTTGTGGTCGGTCGATATGCTCAATGGCAATCACGTTTTCTTCGTTATCTTGATACAAGACCTAATGGTGATGCATTGAGGCAATGTATTAACAATGGACCATATGTTTTCTACAACATCACTGTTCCTTATACACCAGCCACAGACACTATTCTAGAAATACCCGCAACCACAAGAAAAGAAACGTTATCTTATCTTACACCAGAGAAGCGTGCTTGGTATGATGCAGAAAAAGAAGCGATCTATATGATTCTAAGTGGAATTGGAGATGATATTTATTCCACGGTTGATGCATGTCCTACGGCACAAGAAATGTGGACAGTTATTGAACGCTTGTAACAAGGAGAATCACTCAACAAGCAAGATGTTAAAACAAACTTGTTTTGGAACTTTGGTAAGTTTACTGCATTGGATGGAGAATCAATTGAGTCTTATTATTCACGATTCTACAAGATGATGAATGACATGACAAGAAACAACCTGGAGGTCTCCACCATGCAAGTCAATGTGTAATTTCTTCAGCAACTTCAACCAGAGTGGACACGTTTTGTTACTTTGGTGAAACAACATAAGCAGTTAGACAAGGTAAACTATCACACTCTCTTTGATATCTTGAAACAACTTCAGCATGAGGCAAATGAAATTCGAGCTGAACGAGTTGCAAAGACAGCTAATCTACTTGCTCTAGTGTCTACCACTCAAGATCATCGATCTCGTACTCCAAAGTCATATTCCATTCAATCATCCTCCCCACGATATTCCACATCATCCAAGTCTTCATTATCCACAAGATCACGCGGCAAAGAACCAAGAGCACCATCACCACCATCTGAGCCATCATCTGAAGAGGATAGTGATGAAGATCAAGCTCAGAAGAATCGGGAAATGAAACAACAAATTGCTTTCCTTATGAAGACCTACAAGAAAATCTTCAAACCCACCAACAACAATCTTCGAACATCATCCAACACAAAGAACCAATATGTTGAGAACCCTTCAAGGTATGACACACGTCGACATGGTGAAAGTCCTTCTAGGTATGATCGACATAATCTAAGATATGTTGAGGGTTCTTCAAGGTATGATCGACAAACTGCCAAGTATGATACTCAGAGGATTGCTGCTGCTACTGGGAATAGGGAAACTGTTGGAACACAAGTGGTTCAACAAGTGGGATTCAGTGTTATAATTGCCCAGGTTATGGGCATATTGCAAAGGAATGTAGAAAGCCGAAACGGGTTAGGGACTCCAGCTATCATAAAGAGAAGATGTTGTTATGCAAGAAGATGGAAGCAAGGGTCAAATTATCGGCTAAGGATGGAGCAATGCTTGATGATACTGATGATGAAGCCTCTGACCATGAATTTGAAGCACATTACTCGTACATGGCAAAGGTTGACGAGCGTCACTGAAGATGACAATGGACCTATCTTTGACACTGAGCCACTAGATAAGGTACACACCACTGATGAATATAATGTGTTTGGTGATACTCATGAGCATAGTGAGCTACCCAATGCCATTAATGACACATGTATGATGGAAAAGGTTGATAGCAATACCACACCCGATTCATCAGACATGTGCAATAATGAGTTTGAGCATGATCAACATGCAAATGAGTATGATGATGAGGAGCGTGTCACGCTTGCTAATTTAATTGCTAGTTTGCAAAAAGATGTCAATGAAACTAGAAAAGTCAAAAGCAATTAAAGAAGGCAAACGCAACGCTCACTCAAAATTTTGAAGAATGCAAAGCCGCACTAATTACATCTAGTGAGACCATTGAACACTATAAAGATGAGCTTCTTCAGAAAACCAAAGAACTTGAGGGGTACAAGGGTAGTGCGTTAAAAAGTCAAAAGGACGATCTTGAAAAGAAATACAACAAAACTCTTGAGTTACTAACCAAAGAGAAACGTCAATTTAATGTTTTGTTAATGGATGAACGTCAAAAAACGTACCTTGCTACCACCAAAGTTAACGAACTTGAACAACGGCTTTTGATGGATAACACCGAGTCTGCTAAAATTCTTGATGTTAAGAAACAAGAGGTTGAAATGTTAAAACAAGATTTCAAAAGTCGACATGAAAAAGATACTGAAAAAGTAACAGAACTAGAAAAACAAGTCGAATTTTTGAAGAAAGTTGTTTATAAAACGCATGACTCTATTCAAACCGTAAGAATGTTAGCACCTCCGTCAATGTTTAAGGGTCAAGCTAGCTTTGTAAGTCTTGATTATCTTGCCCAAGCTCAAGCTGTGAACCCGCGCCTTGATATGGATGAGTCCGAATGGACTGATCCTGAGTATCCTCTTGGTTATGATGAGACATCCCTTTGCGAAGAGGAGAGTAGATCACCGGTCAAAAAAGAGTTTGTGAAACCATACAATTATGCTTATGAGAATAGTCTATATGGTCTTTTCACTACAAAAAAACAAAAGTCTCGTGAGGAATTGTTTTTAGAATGCAAACAAAGAAGAATTCAATGGAAGAAAGCTTTTGCTACTAAGAAAACAAACGTTTCTAAGTTCATCAACTACTTGCCTCTTGATGCTTCTAAAAGCAAGAGTAGACAGACATTTGGGTTTCTACAACATTACATTGATAATATTAAATCCATTGTTGACAATGAATGGAAACAACGAGAAAATGACGAGTGGAAAAAACTAATTCCTCAAGATATAACTGTGCTTATCAAACAAATCTTAATACCAAACGCGACCACATTAAAAGAAGATATGCTTGAATTTGAAAGATTAATTAGGTCTGAAATGTTTGATGATTTAAAATATGTTGAGTCTATTGAGAAAGAAATTGACGATATTCAAATGGACAAGTCCGTTTTTTCTGATGAATATGATTTACTCTTAGAAGAATGTTTCTCCAAAGATATTTTGTGTGTTACTCTTCAATCTTGTGCTGATGTCGATGAATGTTCTGATGTTGCATGCAAATATATTGATAAGATCAAAAGAATGTGAACGTCTTGAAATTGAGATTTCGAAACGTAAAGAAAATGTTGATAAAAAGGCTTTTGAGTTACTTCAACACAAAAGTGATTTCCTTCATAAACATTGTCATTCTCTTGAACTTGCTTTGCAAAAAGACGTTGGTAGTTTTCCACATGATAATAAATTACAAGAAAAACTTTCCCAAACGTTTCGAGAAATGAATGAATAGAATTTGGAAATTAAAGGGTTGAAAGCTCAGTTACAAGACAGGGAAAGAGCGTTAGCAGAGTTGCAGAAACTGGTTGCTAAGATGGGTGGGAAAGTTGTGGAACCTAACGTTAAGAAACCTGTTGTTAGACAACCCAATGCCTCTAAAGTGAATAGATCCTCCATCTTGGGAAAACCATCTGCTTTATCAAATTCCTCGTTTGCAAAACCTGTGTTTGCCCCCCAGATGGATGGAAAGGAAAGGTTACCACAGAATCAACCCATAAGGAATGTCATATCACCAAGCGTTAAGCACAATAATGTGATTAAACCAGGGATGTATAGAATGACCACTAAGCCCACAAACAAAGTTAGTCACTCGCCTCAGACTTCTAGAAACACTAATATTCGTGTGTCTTCTACTACAGGAATAGTCTCCACTACTAGTGTTAGCCGGCCTCAGCTTAAGCGCACTCAAGTGAATGATAAGGTCTGGAAACACAAGAGTTAAGAAAAGATGATGGAAGTAGAAGAACACCCTAGGATTTTCAATGTGTCTAAGAATAAAACGTCTGTAATCGCGTGTAATGACGATTTGAATGATTCGACTATGAATGCTTTGAATGTTAAGTTTGTTTGTGTGAAATGTGGAATGTGTGCTAATGCTAATCATGCTATGTGTGTTTTGAATAAGGTCAAAGGCGTAGATACTAGAACTAAGAAGCAAACTACGATGCCTATTAGTGCTAGAAAACCCAAACGCAAAGTGAACCATTCTGGTGTAACCCCCCCCTGAGAAAAGTATTGCATCAGACTCTACCACTAAGACCACTAGAAGCAGAATTAGGGAATTATATGAGTGTACTAGCAAGTCGTGGAAATGGTGGTTTGCTAATCAATGCCCTCTAGGATATAAATGGATGCCAAAAGCTAGGACATAAAATGTGACAACGAGTGTTAGTATGCCTTTAAATGTTGCTAAGGACACTAATGATTCTACTATCACAACTACTGTGGTATCCAATTTAGTAAATGCTCCATCGTGTTCTAACTCTTCTGCGGGTGATACAAATAATTCTCTTCATAATGGACTCCGGATGCACGAAGCACATGACGGGGAATGTCAAGCTTCTAATTAACTTCGTGGAGAAGTTCCTGGGTACGGTCCGATTCGGAAATGATCAATTTGTGCCGATCCTAGGATATGGAGATTTGGTTCAGGGTAATATCACGATAAAAAGGGTCTACTATGTCGAAGGGCTCAATCACAATCTTTTATCCGTTGGTCAATTTTGTGATGTGGATTTGGAGGTTGCTTTCCGAAAGAAGACATGTTTTGTTCGTGATTATAAAGGGAATGACTTACTTACCGGTACACGGGGGACTGATCTTTACACAATTTCACTACAAGACACAACTTCATCAACTCCAATTTGCTTCATGGCTAAAGCTTCATCGACTCAGGCATGGTTATGGCATCAACGTCTTTCTCATCTCAACTTTGATACCATTAACCTGCTTTACAAGAAAGATACCGTGAGAGGCCTTCCAAGTTTGAAATTCATCAAAGATCATCTTTGTTCTTCATGTGAGCTTTGTAAAGCTAAACTAAGTAGCTTTAAAACAAAGACTACACCAAGCTCCGAAGGACGGTTAAATCTTCTTCATATGGATCTGTGTGGTCCCATGCGTGTTCATAGTATCAATGGAAAGAAATATATTCTGGTAATTGTCGATGATTACTCAAGGTACACATGGACTCACTTCTTAAGGTCCAAGGATGAAACACCCGATGTTCTCATCGGCTTTCTTAAATTGATACAACGTGGTCTTCAAGCTCAAGTCAAAGTGGTTCGTACTGACAAAGGAACATAATTTTTGAATTCAAAACTGAGAAACTATTTTGAAGCCGAAGGAATTGAACATGAAACATCTATTGCTCGAACACCCGAACAAAACGGCATTGTTGAAAGACGAAACTGTACTTTAGTTGAGGTTTCTCGAACATTACTATCCGCTTCAAAAATACCACTATGTTTTTGGGCCGAAGCCGTGTCAACCGCATGCTACACACAAAACCGATCCTTAATTATCCCAAGACACGAAAAGACACCATATCACATAATTCATGATCGAAAACCATCACTCAAACACCTTCATGTTTTTGGATGTACGTGTTACATTATTCGAGATGGTGAAAATCTGGACAAGATGAAAGAGAAAGGTGATGAATGTATTCTTGTGGGATATGCAACTCAGTCTAAGGGATATAGAGTGTACAACAAGAGAACAAAATTGATAGTCGAGACTATTCACATCCGATTTGATGAATTACAAGAGATGGCACTTGAACAAAACAGTTTAAGTCCCGATCCACAACGACAAACGACTTCCGTTCACAACCGCACGGAACTCGGAACTCAAGAACACAACAATGAACCGTCAAGTTCAAAGCTGGTTCCTGAACATGTTCCTAGAGCATATATGAAAGTGGACACGACACTTGAAGAGTTGGAAATGTTATATGGACCAATGTATGATGAATATTTCATGGGGGAGAAACAAGTTGTATCAAAGTCTTCCGCTGTCACTCATAATAAGAATGATGATACCGATCATCGTCAACAAAAGAATACAACTTCATCTACTTCAACACCGGTTGCTGCAGATTTACCTCCTAATAATATCACTACAACATCGATCCTACAACATCCACAACTAATGTCATTGCTCCATAGAACACAAATCAAGCAGACGATGCATTATCTGACGAAGACGAATTTATCAACCTATTCGGTACACCGATACACGAAACAGGAGAGTCTTCTACTCGCCATGTTGATCCGTCAAATATGCATACGTTCTATCAACGACATCCTTCAACACATCATTGTACCCGAGAACATCCTTTGGTTCAGGTAATTTGAAACCCTTCACAGCCTGTTCGCACAAGACGACAACTAGCCACCGATGGCGATGTTTGTATGTTCGCACTCGCCGTGAGTTCAGCTGAACCGAAAAACATCAAAGAAGCCATGGCTGATCATGCTTCGATTGAATCGATGACGGATGAACTTCAAAGATAGGCTAGTGGCTAAAGGGTATGGCCAGAAAGATGGTATTGATTTTGAAGAATGATTTGCACCAGTAGCTCGAATGGAAGCGGTCATGATTTTTCTGGCTTATGTTGCACATAGGGATTCATTGTTTATCAAATGGATGTAAAGACGGTGTTTCTTAACGGTCCTTTGAAGGAAGAAGTATATGTCACACAGCCGGAAGGATTCGTCAATCCTCATTATCCTGACAAGGTGTATCGTCTCCACAAAGCACTTTATGGACTCAAGCAAGCTCCAAGGGCATGGTACGACGAACTTTCGAAATTTCTGGTCTCCAAAGGTTTCTCAAAAGGTTCCATTGATTTAACTTTGTCCACTTATACATATGGGGATGACATTTTGCTTGTGCAGATTTATGTTGATGATATTATTTTCGGGTCTACAGACCCAAAACTTTCAAAATGGTTTGAAAAAGTAATGCACAGCAGATTTGAAATGTCTATGATGGGCGAACTAAAATTCTTTCTAGGAATTCAAGTTCATCAATCCCCAAGTGGTATCTTCATTAACCAAGCTAAGTATTGTCAAGAGATAATAAAAAAGCATTGTATGACCTCATGTGACCCCGTTGGGACACCATTATCAACCACATCCCTAGATGCTGATTTGGAGGGATTACCCATAGATCAAACGAGATATCGTTCCATGATCGGGTCCCTCATGTACTTGACAACAAGCAGACCTGATATTCATCATGCTACATGCTATTGTGCACGATATCAAGCACGACCTACTGAAAAGCACCTCAAGGAGGTTAAACGGATCTTTCGGTACCTTAAGAATACCATTCACATGGGACTTTGGTATCTGAGGGAAACCGGTTTCTTTCTAACGGCCTATTCAGATTCTGATCATGCAGGGTGTCTTGATACACGTAAAAGTACTTCTGGTGGTGCACAATTTCTAGGTCAAGATAAGCTTGTGGGATCGCCTTCCATGAAGCAGGATTGCACATCATTGTCATCAGCCGAAGCGGAGTATGTGTCTTTATCTACGTGTTGTGCTCAAGTTCTTTGAATGAGAACACAACTCACGGATTATGGCTTCCACTTTGATAAAGTACCTATGTACTGTGACTCAAAGTCTGCCATAGCCATCTCTTGCAATCCGGTACAGCATTCCCGCACGAAGCACATTGATGTCAGATATCACTTCATTAAAGAAGAAGTTGAAAAGGGTATGGTTGAATTATACTTTGTTGGAACTGATTACCAATTAGCTGACTTGTTTACAAAAGCTTTTTCGAAAGAGAGGTTTACGTATCTAGTTAGGCAAATTGGTATGAGATGTTTGACTCCAGCAGAACTGAAGATTCTGGCAAAGAAGTGATAGATGTGAAAACACCCATCCTTTTACCACTTATTTCTTGCTAAAACAAGACCAAAACGCGTATTTAATTTCATTTGTTTGGAATTATGCGTGGTTTGTGTGTTTGTTGTGTTTTCAGAGCCAACCGGATAAATATTGAAGAAAACATGGGATTGCACGGGTTTTATCGAAGAAAAAGACTCAAGACGAAGTCTATTGTCCAAGAGATGCAAAAGATTTGAAGTCAATGGGCCTATTTGAAGATTTATCGAAGAAAAGGACCAAAGATGGAAGATTTACATGTGTCGACAGAACTCAAGTCTATTAAACGAAGAAATTAAAAGACGAGTTGAATTTATTCGTCGACAAATCGCGAATCGAAATCGAAAACATCAACTTTTCTGAAAAGACGAGAAGACAAAAAGAATGGGAGAAGGCCTACTCACCAACCAAAGACAAGGCCTATATAAAGAGATCCCTTCACACATTTTGAGCTAGTTTTTTCATTCCAGTTTCTTTTCTTTTCTTTCGTAGGAAGCCAACACCATTAAGGTGTTGGTGATTTTTCATCTTTCCTTTTGTTTTCTCTACCTTAACCAATCAATATAATCCTTCCATTAATCTTGTTCATCTTCATCTTTTTGATTTAAAGTTTAAAGTTCTTATTTGGTTGATTTTAATCTTCAAAAGTAAGTGGGTTTTGTGTTTTTATTGTTTTGATTTGATGTTTATGATGAGCAAATGATCATTGGTTAGTTTGGTTTAAATCTTTTGGTTTAATTTGGTCGATTTTGTAAAGAATCGTCTTTTCTGTTTACCTACTGTTCTTCGTTCTTAATCTGCCCAGATTCTGAATGAGTTCGAAACATTTCGGATGAAGGTTTTGCCATAATATTCCGAACGAAGCATTTTATCAATTTTATTCCGAATCAAGTGTTCATCCGGAATAATAAATATTCCGGATGAGTAGTAGCATTCCGAATCAAGGTTTTTAAGAAAATATTCCGAGTCAGTTTTTAAATATTCCGAATAAAGCTTTTTCAGTATTTATTCCGAATCAATTATGTTCCAAATCAGTGTGTTTTAAATGTTCCGAATCAGTGTTTTTGAATATTCTGAATCAAATTTTTTAAATGTTCCGAATGAAGGTTTTTACTAAATGTTCCGAATGAAGGTTTTTCCAAAATTGTTCCGGATCAGTTTTTATTCTGCATGAGCGTATATTCCGAATCAAGCTTTTTCCCCTTTTATTCCGAATCAGCAAGATATTCCGCATGAAGCAAAGGTATTCCGAATGAAGAAATTCTTCCGAATGAGCACAAATTATTCAACATGAGTATGATTTTCCGAATGAAGGATTTTTGTCTGATTTATTCCGAATAAAAGTTATATTCCGGATCAAGGTCTACATTCCGAATCAAGCTTAAATTTTAGTAAGGGTATTTACTGTCACTGTTCTATTTTAACTCAAGTTTTATTTTAATTCAAGTTCTATTCTTATTAATTGCTTTTAGTTTATCTTTATTTACTTCATGCATTTACCTTTTTAGTAGAATAGAAAACCAAACCCCTTTTAGTAACCAAGAACAACTATTCCACTTTGAACCGTGATCAATTCGAGAAGATACCGAGATTAAAATTGAACCCCAAGCAAAACTCTAGTATCAAATGGCGTCGCTGCCGGCTCTTCTCGTAAGGATTAACAGTTTTTTGTGAGAAATTAGATTTTGGGATCCGTTCACCGTGAACGTTACTTTTTCTTCATTAAAAATTTTCAAAAATCCTAAAAAATATAAAATTTTCAAAAATACAAAAAAATTAAAAAACATAAAAAACCAAAAAAATATTTCTTGCTTTGTTAGTTCTTTTGCAGGTGTATGCGCATTCGATCAACGTCTTATCAAGAGCCCGAGACTCTCGATAACTTAGACATGGCCGGTGTACACAACAACAATAACAATCCACCTCAAAACAACATGAATAACTGATACAAGCTTTTTGTATGGGTTCAAAATATAATTCTCGGAATCCTCTCGAATTGATCTCAGTTAAAAGTGGAATGCTTTGTTCTTGGTGACAAAAAGAAGGGTTGGTTTTCTATGTAAATAAATGCAATGAATAAACAAGGATTAGACAGAAACAGTAAACGAATTAACACAAGATTAAGGTTAAACAGTTAAATCATGAAATTAATAAAAGATCCTTACTGAAAATACTCCATTCGGAATATTTGGCTATGTGGAAGAAGTGGTCTATGCGGAATGAAGTGTAATTCGGAAAGAAGATCCTATTCGGAATAAGTGAGCTTATGCGGAATAAAAACACTATGCGGAAAATTCAGTCTATTCGGAAAGTTAAGGCCATTCGGAAAGCATGTCCAATTCGGAATAAATCCTTACGCGGAATAAAAGTCCTATGCGGAAAATATGTGCTATTCGGAAAAATATTTCTATGCGGAAAAAAATGAATCTCTATGCGGAAAATCAGCTTATGCGGAAAAATCGGACTCTATTTGGAAAAAGAATGCTATTCGGAAAATATCAAGCCTATGCGGAAAATATGTGCTATTCGGAATATCTGGGATATTCCGAATAAAGAAGAAAAATAACCTCTACTCGGAAAAATTGAAATATTCCGAATAGAGACAACCCCAGAATTCCTATTCGGAATCTGGGAAACTCAGTACTGTAGAAATGCGAAGAACAGGGGACTCGGTTAATCAAAAATCAAACTTGACAAGCAAAAAGGTTTTACCAAATTAAACACAAATCATCTAAATACCATAAGAAACAAATCCCACCAATAAAAAACACTAAATCAACAACTTTGTAAGATCAAACTTGAATCAAATAAAAAAAACTTAAGAACTTGCAATAGAAGATGATGAAGAACAAGATGAATGAAAAGATGGAATTAAAGGATTAATGTAAAGGTAACAAGAGTAAAGATTAAACACTTACAAGATTGAAAGAAAATTAAAAATCACCAAACACCCTAATGGTGTTGGTGATGAACCGATCCTAAGAAACTGGGAAAAAGAAAATGAAAGCTAACTCCCTAAAATGTGAAGGGAGAAATATATTTATAGTCCTAGTGGTTGGTTGGTGAGTGGGCTTTCTCCCTTTCTTCTTGTCTTCTCGTCTTTTCAGAAAAGTTGACGTTTTCGATTCTGATTCGGAATTCGTCGTCGATTAAATTCAACTCGTCTTTTAATCTCTTCGTTAATTAGACTTGAGTTTCTTCGACATATGTAAATCTTCCATCTTTGGTCCTTTTCTTCGATAAATCTTCAAATAGGCCCATTGACTTCAAATCTTTTGCATCTCTTGGACAATAGACTTCGTCTTTAGTCTTTTTCCTTGATAAAACCCGTGCAATCCCATGTTTTCTTTAATATTCATCCGGTTAGCTCTGAAAACACAATAAACACAAAAACCACGCATAATTCCAAACAAATGATATTAAATACGTGTTTTGGTCTTGTTTTAGCTAGAATTAAGTGGTAAGAGGATGGGTGTTTACACACCTATCAAATCCCCTACACTTAACCATTGCCATGCCCTCATGCAATGCTTAGTGATAAAGCAATTTTACACTTTTCTCATAATTAATCAACCTTGGCCTTATTAAAATACTAACAACAAAAATTAAAGTACTTAAAAGAAATTAGAATTTAAAGGAAACAAAAGGATAGAAAACCATTTTCACTTGAAAATAGCTACATGGAAATAACTTGTAAAGAAATCAATGACTTACATTAGGGCTTTGGTGCTGTGAAGATTTATCACCCTCAAGTTTCACGTTCCCCAAACTAAGCTTAAAAACGAGATCATTGTTATTATAAGTTAGCAAATCAAACACTTACACACATGGCTTAATTAAATGCTTAAACTCCCTTATTCCTAGGTGTATCTCTTATATTTTATTTTTGTCTTAGAATGATCATGAAGATGCATTTTTGGACTTATTTCGATAGTTTATTAGGCTGAAAGCAAAGTAGGACGATTTGATCAATAGTTAGCTTAAGGACAAAATCTCTTAAAACTGGTTCTCGGGATATCAAAAAGTTCATATCTTGGCATAACTCGGTTCACGATTTGAGACCTTTCTCGGGCCGATATTTGGCATGTACTTCATTCTTCATATCTTCGAGAGACGTTCTTGAGATAATGGTCTTCTCATCATAATAGAGTTTCTTCACTTGGAGACTTTTGAGGGGTACTCCAACTTTGTTGACCACGACTTCATGATTATTTCTTCAATCTCTAATTGGGATTTTGAGATACAACGATCCGCCTCCTTTTCAGACTTGGATCTATTTATCCTCATACCTTGTTAGGGTCTTTTTGGATAGACTTCTCCATGATCTTTATGGGAGTTGATTGCTTTTCGTCGTGAGTCTTGATCCTTCATATTGATTTTAGGAATAATGCTTTTCACATCACTTTGGATCTTCAGCAATAAAATTGAATCCTCATGCCTTGTTAGGGCCTTTTCGGACTCGCCAATCTTCGCGCCCCGCTTCATAAGTTATGCCTTGGCTATGAACTCTCGTCATTACCGAGCAACTTTTAAACGATCTTGGGCTAGAAGCTAAGTAACTTTTCAAATCGTACGACCTTACTTATTGCAGATAAGTTATTAGCAAGTGATGGGAGAATAGGCAAATAATTACACCAAATGAGCATGTGAAAGAATACCGACTTATAATTGACTCTATCATTTCTCGTCCTCCACAATTTAAAATCTCAAGTAATGAGACTCGTGGACACTTAGCCTAATAAACCAATTAAGGTCTACATGGTTAAGGATACTAGCTAGAATAAACTTAGATAAGTCTATTCGGGTTGAGTCAAAATAAACGCAACGGGCCTAATATGTCAAAGATTTCTAAACTAGCTACACCACTTTATTAATATTTTTGACTTTATTACGGAATATATACATATGAAAGCAACGATAAAAATTTAAAAATTACGACTCAATGGCCAAAGTTAATAAAAAAATTTGAAAAATGTTGAAAAATAGGATTTTATGGTTAAATGAAGGCATTTTCATGGAAAAGTCCACTTAAAACTTCGATAGAAGTCCCCCTACACTTAAGATAAACATTGTCCTCAATGTTTAAGCATGTGGGAAAAATCTCCCCTACACTTATGACATTGTGCACGTTGGTTAAATCAAGTTAAGGAAGAGACGACTAAAGTGATCAATTTCAAATGTGAGTATGAAGAAAATTGAATCACGATAATTGAGAGATAGAACCGGATTTCAGATAACACGGGAGAACGGTTCTTCAAAGATTTCCAAGATTGAAGTTATCCCTGTAATCACATCACCACACAAACACAAATGACCAAAATAGGTCCTCCCCTACACTTAGGGGATTAAAACATAAAAGGATAGATACTCGGGCTGCCTCCCAAGGAGCGCTTGTTTTTGATAACCGAGTCACGAGCCTGACTTGACCCAAAATTAGTTCATGGGGAACGTGGTGAGGGATGGAATCACCTCCTGAGAGGTGTCCTCACCAAAGTACAATTTCACTCGTTGGCCATTCACCTTAAAATTAGGTCCATTAGGTTGAGCGAGCTCGAGAGTACCATATGGAAAAATTTGGGCAATGGTGAATGGGCCGGACCAACGAGATTTGAGCTTGCCCGAGAAGATTTTCAACCGAGAGTTAAAAAGTAAGACTTTGTCTCCAACATGGAACTCTCGGTTTTTGATCTTGGAGTCGTGAATGAGCTTAGTTCATTCCTTATAGATTAAAGAATTTTCATAAGCCTCATTACGGAGTTCATTCAGCTCATTGAGTTGGATCTTGCGTAGGTCACCGGCTTTGTTGATATCAAAATTAGCCCACTTCAAGGCCCAATAAGCCTTGTGCTCCAACTCAATGGGGAGGTGGCACGCTTTCCCGTACACAAGACGATAAGGCGTACAGCCAATCGGGGTCTTGTAAGCAGTACGGAAAGCCCATAAAGCATCATCAAGTTTATCAGCCCATGAGGCACGATGCTCTCCCACGGTCCTTTCAAGAATTCGCTTAAGTCCTCGGTTGGATATTTCAGCCTGGCCATTAGTTTGTGGGTGGTAGGCTGTGGAAAGACGATGGTTTACACCGTACTTAGCCATGACTCTTGCGAATTGGTCATTGCAAAAATGAGTCCCACGATCACTAATAATGGCACGAGGCACACCGAATCTAGCGAAAAGAGCTTTCAAAAAGTTACAAACCACCCTTGCGTCATTAGTAGGTAAAGCTTTAGCTTCGACCCACTTTGAAACGTAGTCAACGGCTACAAGGATGTATTTGTTTCCTTTAGAAGAAGGGAATGGCCCCATAAAGTCGATACCCCACACATCAAAAATTTCACATTCCTGTATGAAATTCTGAGGCATCTCGTCTTTATGTGTGATTTTGCCTTGCTTTTGGCAAGCATCACATTGTTTAACCAGATCGTGAGCATCACTATAGATGGTGGGCCAATAAAATCTCGAATCAAACACTTTTTTGGCGGTGTAGTTGGGACCAAAGTGACCACCGGTGGGTCCTTTGTGGCAAGCATTAAGGATTTCAGACGCTGCCGGTCCATCAACACATCAGCGAATAATGAGGTCGGCACATTGTTTGAATAGGTAAGGGTCGTCCCAAAAGTAAGTCTTGATGTCGGTGAAGAACTTCTTCTTTTGTTGAGACGTCAACCCTTCCTTGAGAATTCCACCCGCTAAGTAGTTTGCAAAGTCCGCAAACCACGGGGTTTCATTCGGCTTCGAGTTTATAGACATTAAGGTCTCCAAGGGGAAAGAATCATTGATTTCTTTGTTCGGATGATCCCCCTGGTAAGGATCCTCAAGTCTGCTGAGATGGTCCGCGGCTAGGTTTTCTGCTCCTTTCTTATCACGAATTTCGATTTTAAATTCCTGGAGCAGCAAAACCCAGCGAAGAAGTCTTGGTTTGGAATCTTGCTTTGTCAACAAGTACTTCAGCGCGGAATGATCGGTATACACGATGGTGGTGGAAAGGACAAGATAGGGGCGGAATTTTTCAAAAGCATAGACAACAGCTAAAAGCTCTTTTTCGGTTGTCGTATAATGCAATTGTGCCCCTGTCATTGTCTTGCTAGCGTAATGGATCGGTTGGAAGTGTTTGTTCACTCTTTGTCCCAGAACCGCTCCAATAGCAAAATCACTAGCATCGCACATCAACTCAAAGGGTAGCTCCCAATTAGGGGTAACCAAGACGGGTGCCTTAGTTAGCTTATCCTTAAGTGAGTTGAAGGCTTCAAGGCACTCTTTGGAAAAGATAAAAGGAGTATCTTTTTCCAAGAGGTGGGTCATCGGGCGAGCGATTTGAGAAAAATCTTTGATGAATCGACGATAGAAGCCCGCATGACCCAGGAAACTTCTCACACCCTTCACGGTTGAAGGTGGAGGCAACTTTGCGATAACATCGACTTTAGCACGGTCTACTTCAAGACCGGCTTTCGAGACCTTATGTCCAAGCACGATGCCTTCTTTTACCATAAAATGACATTTTTCCCAATTCAGAACAAGGCGAGTGTCTTCGCACCGCTTGAGCATACGTTCCAAATTGGCAAGGCAAGAAGAGAAAGAATCCCCGAAGACCGAGAAATCATCCATGAAGACTTCCATGGTTTGTTCAACCATGTCATGGAAGATAGCTAACATGCACCTTTGGAAAGTCCCGGGCGCATTACATAAGCCAAAAGGCATTCTTTTGAAAGCGAAAGTGCCATAGGGACAAGTGAATGTAGTCTTCTCTTGATCTTGGGGATCGATGGGTATTTGGAAATAACCCGAGAAACCATCAAGAAAGCAGTAATAATCATTACCAGCTAATCGTTCAAGCATTTGGTCCATAAAAGGTAGAGGGAAATGATCCTTTCTCGTGGCATCATTGAGTTTGCGGTAGTCTATACAAACTCTCCACCCAGTAACGAGACGAGTGGGAATCAACTCGTTGTGTTCATTGGGAACAACGGTTATTCCGCCCTTCTTGGGCACACAATGGATTGGACTAACCCATGGTGAATCCGAAATAGGGTAAATCATACCCGCATCAAGAAGTTTGATAACCTCTGTTTTGATGACTTCATGTATTTTTGGATTCACCCTTTGTTGGCTTTGAATGGTAGGTTTAAAATCGTCCTCCATGAGAATTTTGTGCGTGCAAAAGTGAGGATCAATTCCACGAATATCCGAAATCTTCCAAGCAATAGCCTTCTTATGAGCTTTCAGCACGGCAACGAGGCGAGTCTTCTCTTCATCTTTCAAATCCGTTGCAATAATGACGGGCGACTTCTTGTTGTCGTCAAGGAACACGTACTCGAGATGTGGCGGCAACTCTTTAAGTTCCAAATCCGGAGGCTTTTCGACGGGAGGTGTTTTCAAAGTCGTGGCATCGATAGCAATAACCGTGGGAGATGGAGGCGAAGGATTGTCTTCAGTGAGAAGATTGTCAAAGAAATTCATATCTTCATCCCCATCGATTGGAGAATCATTAGTAGCTAAATTCACATCTCCCATGGTATCTTCAAGATTGTTCTAAAATAAATCACTATCTCCAAATAGAGACAACGATGAATCAATGGAGGACACGGTCTCAACATTGGGAAGAGAGGTAGGAATACTTTTGCAAGCATCATTAAAGTGTTCTTCACAAGCCTCATCAAGAACGTCAATACAATTAACATTCTCATATGAATAAGGCTGTTTAGACAACTTTCCTATGTTGAAGACTACTTTATCGTCACCCACTCTCATGATAAGCTCACCGGCTTCAACATCAATGAGAGTGCGACCGGTCCTTAAGAATGGACGACCAACAATAAGTGGCACACGGGGGTCCATCTCGTAGTCGACGACAACAAAATCAGCAGGGAAGGTGAATTTGTCGACTCCTACAATGACGTCTTCGGCTATCCCCACTGGATAAGCAACCGTACGGTTAGCTAATTCCAAAGTCATTTTGGTGGGGACTAGCTCTGGGAGAGATAATTGCTTCCAAACACTTAGAGGCATGAGATTAATACTGGCACCTAGATCGGCTAGGGCCATGCAATTCTCTACTCCCGGGAAATTGCAAGGGATAAGAAAACGACCCGGATCACCAAGCTTAGTTGGCAATTTCCTTAAGAGCACTGCAGAGCAATTCTCAGTAAGTTGGGTGTTGGCAATATCGAGGAGCTTTTCCTTGTCGCTCAGAAGATCTTTAAACATTTTCTCGTATTTGGGCATGTGAGCGAGAGCCTCAGCGAAGGAGATATTGAAATTCAATTGTTTGAACATTTTAAGGAAGTTCGAAACCTGAATATCATCCTTGCTCTTTTGCTTCTCTTTCCTCAACCTTGAAGGATAAGGTATATTGGAAGAAGAGGAAGGCTTTAGAGGAATAGGATCACTCACAACCACGGGTGGAGGAGGGGTAGAAAGAAGAGGTAGAGAAATTGGGGAAGGAGAAAGGTGAGGAATAGGAGCAGGTGACTCGTTCTCCTTAGTCACAACCACCGGTGGAGGTATAGGAAGCTCGGGTTCCTTGGTACCTTTGCCACTTCGAGTGGTGATTGCTTTCATCTCCCCTCTTGGGTTCGCAACGGTGTTACTCGGAAGAGTACTCGAAGAAGAGGGTTGACTACCTTGGAAGAAACTAGCCATCATGTTCCTCAGATCATTAGTTTGGCTATCCAACGTATTTCTCATGTCTGCTCTCAAATCGTTTCCTTGCTTTACCAAGTCTGCTTTCAGGTTGAGCACCTCTCTCTGAAGATTTCCCACTATCGCATCGTTAGTCCTCATATAAGTTTCCACTTCCTGGTGAAGAGCGGTGGGTTGGTTGGGAGGAGTATTGTATGCGAGTGGTTGGTAAGCAGGTTGCTGGTAGACTTGGTTGTTTCGTTGAGTTGGTTGTTGTTGCTTATGAGGAGGTATGTATGGTTGTCGAGGTTGTTGTTGTTTAGGAGGGCGATTGAGGTTTTGTTGTTGGGTTGGGTTGGTAGGAGGGAAACCAGGTGGTGAAAGATAGTTGTTGCTGCGGTAGCTAAGCAAATTACGGTCACCTTGAGGTCTAGCTTGATAAGCAGGTTGTTGATAGGTGCCATATGCCGCATTCACATTCTCAGCAGGGTATTCTTGGGTGGCAGTACAAGTAGTGTAAGAGTGAGGACCACCGCATATCTCACAAGGTTGGCTGACAGCGTTCACTTGAGCGTTTTTGGCGTTGGTGCTGTTGTTGTTGCTGACGGTGTGGGTGACAAGCGATTCAAGAAGCGTAGTGATTTTGTCTAATCGCTTGTCGCTGTCACTAGTGCTAGCACTAGCGACATTGGTCCGAACACTCTTGGTTTGCACACGTGATTTATTCTCAATGATATCCCAAGCAGCATTGGAAGTCTTAGCCAATAGATTACCCCCCGAGGCACTGTTCAGTGAATCTTGGTCACTCATGCTTAAACCATTGTAAAAAGTATTAATTTGATGTACTTTGGTAAAACCATGTTGTGGGCATTTTCTTAAAAGATCTTTAAAACGATCCCAAGATTCACTGAACGACTCATCGTACTTTTGTTCAAAATTTATGATCTCATTCCGCAATGCGGTAGTACGAGAGGGTGGAAAAAAGTAATTGAAAACTTTGTTTCCAAATCCGTCCACGAGAGAATACTCTGTGGCGGTTCCTTAGCAAGCCAATGCCGGGCTTGTCCCTCTAAAGAAAAGGGAAAAAGTTGTAACCTGATAACCTCTTGTGGAACACCATTGAATTTGACCGTGTTAGTGAGTTGCAAGAATCTCTTAATATGGTCATGTGGGTCATCAATGGTACGTCCCTAGAATGGTTGAGCGGAGACCATCTGGATAAAGCCTGACTTGAGCTCGAAATTGTTGGCGGCAATTGGAGGGATGACAATTGGATCCGTGTTGCCATCTACATGAGCTTGCAGCAGTTCAATCATCGGGCAATTATCCGGAAGGGGCTCATTGTTGTTGTTATTGTTCATGTTGTTGTTGTTATTATTGTTTGGAGGTGGTACACCGGCCATGTCTAAGTCATCGAGAGGCTCGGGCTCTTGATAAGACGTGGATCGAGTGCGCATACACCTACAAAAGAACGAACAAAGAAAAACAAAGCAAAAATATTTTTGGTTTTTATGTTTTTTACTTTTTAGGATTTTTGAAAATTTTATATTTTTTAGTGTTTTTGAAAGTTTTTGTGAAAAAGTAACGTTCACGGGGAACGGATACCAAAATCCAAGTTCTCACAAAAAACTTTTGATCTTAACGAGAAGAGCCGGCTGCGGCGCCATTTGATACAAGCTTTTTGTATGGGTTCAAAATATAATTCTCGGAATCCTCTCGAATTGATCTCAGTTAAAAGTGGAATGCTTTGTTCTTGGTGACAAAAAGAAGGTTTGGTTTTCTATGTAAATAAATGCAATGATTAAACAAGGATTAGACAGAAACAGTAAACGAATTAACACAAGATTAAGGTTAAACAGTTAAATCATGAAATTAATAAAAGATCCTTACTGAAAATACTCCATTCGGAATATTTGGCTATGTGGAAGAAGTGGTCTATGCGGAATGAAGTGTAATTCGGAAAGAAGATCCTATTCGGAATAAGTGAGCTTATGCGGAATAAAAACTCTATGCGGAAAATTCAGTCTATTCGGAAAGTTAAGGCCATTCGGAAAGCATGTCCAATTCGGAATAATTCCTTACGCGGAATAAAAGTCCTATGCAGAAAATATGTGCTATTCGGAAAAATATTTCTATGCGGAAAAAAATGAATCTCTATGCGGAAAATCAGCTTATGCGGAAAAATCGGACTCTATTTGGAAAAAGAATGCTATTCGGAAAATCTCAAGCCTATGCGGAAAATATGTGCTATTCGGAATATCTGGGATATTCCGAATAAAGAAGAAAAATAACCTCTACTCAGAATAATTGAAATATTCCGAATAGAGACAACCCCAGAATCCCTATTCGGAATCTGGGAAACTCAGTACTGTAGAAATGCGAAGAACAGGGGACTCGGTTAATCAAAAATCGAACTTGACAAGCAAAAAGGTTTTACCAAATTAAACACAAATCATCTAAATACCATAAGAAACAAATCCCACCAATAAAAAACACTAAATCAACAACTTTTTAAGATCAAACTTGAATCAAATAAAAAAACTTAAGAACTTGCAATAGAAGATGATGAAGAACAAGATGAATGAAAAGATGGAATTAAAGGATTAATGTAAAGGTAAAAAGAGTAAAGATTAAACACTTACAAGATTGAAAGAAAATTAAAAATCACCAAACACCCTAATGGTGTTGGTGATGAACCGATCCTAAGAAACTAGGAAAAAGAAAATGAAAGCTAACTCCCTAAAATGTGAAGGGAGAAATATATTTATAGTCCTAGTGGTTGGTTGGTGAGTGGGCTTTCTCCCTTTCTTCTTGTCTTCTCGTCTTTTCAGAAAAGTTGACGTTTTCGATTCTGATTCGGAATTCGTCGTCGATTAAATTCAACTCGTCTTTTAATCTCTTCGTTAATTAGACTTGAGTTTCTTCGACATATGTAAATCTTCCATCTTTGGTCCGTTTCTTCGATAAATCTTCAAATAGGCCCATTGACTTCAAATCTTTTGCATCTCTTGGACAATAGACTTCGTCTTTAGTCTTTTTCCTTGATAAAACCCGTGCAATCCCATGTTTTCTTTAATATTCATCCGGTTAGCTCTGAAAACATAATAAACACAAAAACCACGCATAATTCCAAACAAATGATATTAAATACGTGTTTTGGTCTTGTTTTAGCTAGAATTAAGTGGTAAGAGGATGGGTGTTTACACACCTATCAATAACAACAATGAACCTCTACCGAACAATCGCCCTATGATCGAACTTTTGCAAGCACATGTAGAGGGCAACAACGATCCAATTGTCATACCCGCGATTGCAGCCAACAACTTTGAGCTCAAATCCGGCTTCATTCAAATGGTCTCTGCTCAACCATTCTTGGGGCGTACCATTGATGATCCTCATGACCACATCAAAAGGTTCATACAACTCACGAATACGGTCAAATTCAATGGTGTTCCACAAGAGGTAATCCGTTTACAACTTTTTCCTTTCTCCTTAGAGGGACAAGCCCAGCATTGGCTTGCAAAGGAACCGCCACAAAGTATTCTTACGTGGACGGACTTAGAAACCAAATTCATAAACTACTTTTTCCCACCCTCTCGTACTACCGCTTTGCGGAATGAAATTATTAATTTTGAACAAAAGTACGATGAGACTTTTAGTGAATCTTGGGACCGTTTTAAGGAACTTTTATGAAAGTGCCCACAACATGGTTTTACCAGAGTGCACCAAATTAATACTTTTTACAATGGTTTAAGCATGAATGACCAAGATTCACTAAATAGTGCCTCGGGGGGGTAATATTTTGGTTAAGAGTTCTAATGCCGCTTGGGATATTATTGAGAATAAGTCTAGAGTGCAAATCAAGAGTGTTCGGACCAATGCCGCTAGTGCTAGTACTAGTGACAACGACAAGAGACTTGACAAAAATACGTCTTGAATCGCTTGCTACCCAAACCGCTAGCAACACCAAAAGCATCAACGCTCAAAACGCTCAGGTCAATGCTGTAAGCCAACCATGTGAAATATGCGGGGGTCCTCACTCTTACACTACTTGTACTTCCACCCAAGACTATCCTCGTGAGAATGTTAACGCGGCATACGGTACCTATCCTCCGGCCGGTTATCCAGCTCGTCCTCAAGGAGACCGCAACTTGCTCAGCTATCGCTCAAACAACTTTCTTTCCTCGCCTGGTTTTCCTCCAATCAATCAAAACCAACAAGAAAACCTTAATCGAACCAATCAAAACCAACCACGTGCTCTAATTCCATATCAAAACCAAAGAAACCAATATCCACCTCAAAGAAACAACAAAGTTTACCAACAACCTGCTTATCAACCACCCGCCTACCATGCTCCTCCTCCCAACCAACCCACCGCATTACACCAAGATGTTGAAACCTACATGAGGACTAATGATGTGATCGTGGAAAATCTCCAGCGGGAAATGGCCAACATGAAAGCAGATATGGTGAAGCAAGGGAATGAGCTTCGAGCTGATATGCGAAACACTTTGGCAAGTCAAACGAATGACTTAAGGAACATGATGGCTGGTTTCTTCCAAGGTAATCAAACCTCTTCTTCGGGTACTCTTCCGAGTAACACCGTGGCTAATCCAAGAGGGAGATGAAAGCAATCACCACTCGCAGTGGCAAAGGTACCAAGGAACCCGATCTTCCTATACCTCCACCGGTGATTGTGACTAAGGAAAACGAGTCACCTACTCATATTCCTCAACCTTCTATTTCCCCAATTCTCAACCTCTTACTTCTACCCCTCCTCCACCCAAGGATGTGAGTGATCCTACTATTCCAAATCCTTCCTCTTCTTCCGATATACCTTATCCCTCAAGGTTGAGGAAAGAGAAGCTAAAAAGCAAGGACGATATTCAAGTTTCAAACTTTCTCAAAATGTTTAAACAATTTAATTTTAACATCTCCTTCGCTGAGGCTCTCGCTCACATGCCTAAATATGCGAAAATGTTCAAAGATCTTCTTAACGAAAAGGAGAAGCTTCTTGATATTGCTAATACCCAACTTAACGAGAATTGCTCTGTAGTGCTCTTAAGGAAATTGCCAACCAAACTTGGTGATCCGGGTCGCTTCTTAATCCCTTGCAACTTCCCGGGAGTAGAGAATTGCATGGCCCTAGCCGATCTAGGTGCCAGTATTAACTTAATGCCTTTAAGTTTTTGGAAGCAATTATCTCTCCCTGAGCTAGTCCCCACCAAAATGACTTTGGAATTAGCTAACCGTACGGTTGCTTATCCAGTGGGGATAGCCGAAGACGTTTTTGTAGGAGTCGACAAATTCATTTTTCCTGCCGATTTCGTCGTGGTCGACTACGAGATGGACCCTCGTGTTCCATTAATCGTTGGTCGTCCATTCTTGAGGACCGGTCGCACTCTCATCAATGTTGAAGCGGGTGAGCTTATCATGAGAGTTGGTGACGATCAAATTGTCTTCAACAACGGTAAGATTTCTAAACAACCTTATTCATACGAGAGTGTTAATTGTATCGAAGTTCTTGATGAGGCTTGTGAAGAACACTTTAAAGATGCTTGTAAAAGTATTCCTACCTCTCCTCCCAATGTTGAGACCGTGGCCTCTATTGATTCATCACTAGCTCTATTTGGAGAAAGTGATTTCCTTTGGAAAGATTTTGAAGCAACCATGGGAGATGTGAACTTAGAACATGACGATTCTCCCACCGATTGGGATGAAGACATTCGTCTCATTGAGAAACTTCTCAAAGAGGACCATATTTCTCCACCATCTCCCAAGGCTATTGCTATCGATGAACCGAATTTGAATACGCCTTCCATCGAAAATCCTCCGGATTTAGAGCTTAAGGAGTTACCGTCCCATCTCGAGTACGTGTTCCTTGAAGAAAAGAAGAAGTCGCCCGTCATCATCGCTAAGGACTTGAAAGAAGAAGAAAAATATCGCCTCATCGCCGTGCTTAAAGATCATAAGAAGGCAATTGCTTGGAAAATTTCCGATATCCGCGGAATTGATCTAAACTTTTGTACTCACAAAATTCTCATGGAAGATGACTTTAAACCCGCAATCCAGAGCCAAAGAAGGGTTAATCCTCGAATTTATGATGTCATCAAACAAGAGGTTATCAAACTTCTAGATGCCGGCTTGATTTACCCTATTTCGGATTCGCCATGGGTAAGTCCCGTCCATTGTGTACCCAAGAAGGGCGGAATAACCGTTGTTCCCAATGAACACAACGAGTTGATTCCTACTCGTCTCGTTACTGGGTGGAGAGTTTGTATCGACTATCACAAACTCAATGATGCCACGAGAAAAGATCATTTTCCTCTCCCTTTCATGGATCAAATGCTCGAGCGTCTAGCGGGTAATGACTATTACTGCTTTTTAGATGGTTTCTCCGGGTATTTTCAAATTCCCATCGATCCTAAAGACCAAGAGAAAACCACATTCACTTGTCCCTACGGAACATTTGCTTACAAACGCATGCCTTTCGGTTTATGCAATGCTCCGGGGACGTTCCAAAGGTGTATGATGGCTATCTTCCATGACATGGTTGAAGAAACTATGGAAGTCTTCATGGATGATTTCTCGGTTTATGGTGATTCTTTTTCTGCTTGCCTTGCCAATTTAGAACGTATGCTTAAGCGGTGTGAAGACACTCGCCTTGTTCTTAATCGGGAAAAATGCCATTTCACGGTAAAAGAGGGCATCGTGCTAGGACACAAAATCCCCAAAGCCGGTCTTGAAGTGGACCATGCTAAAGTCGATGTTATTGCAAAATTGCCTCCCCCTTCAACCGTGAAGGGTGTGAGAAGTTTCCTCGGTCATGCGGGCTTCTACCGTCGATTTATCAAAGATTTTTCTAAAATCGCTCGCCCGATGACCCACCTCTTGGAAAAAGATACTCCTTTTATCTTTTCCAAAGAGTGTATTGAAGCCTTCAACCTTCTTAAGGATAAGCTAACTAAGGCACCAGTCTTGGTTACCCCTAATTGGAAGCTACCTTTCGAATTGATGTGCGATGCTAGCGACTTTGCTATTGGAGCGGTTTTGGGCCAAAGAGTGAACAAACGCTTCCAACCGATCCACTACGCTAGCAAGACAATGACAGGGGCTCATTTGCATTACACGACAACCGAAAAAGAGCTTTTAGCTGTTGTCTATGCTTTTGAAAAATTTCGCCCCTATCTTGTCCTTTCTACCACCATCGTGTATACCGATCATTCCGCGTTGAAGTACTTGTTGAATAAACAAGATTCTAAACCAAGACTTCTTCGCTGGGTTTTGCTACTTCAAGAATTTAAAATCGAAATTCGTGATAAGAAGGGAGCTGAAAACCTAGCCGCGGATCATCTCAGTAGACTTGAGGATCCATATCAAGGGGATCATCCGAACAAAAAGATCAATGACTCTTTTCCCCTTGAGACCTTAATGTCTATCAATTCAAATCAAGATGAGACCTCGTGGTTTGCGGACATTGCAAACTACTTGGCGGGTGGAATTCTCATTGACGGGTTAACATCCCAACAAAAGAAGAAGTTATTTAAAGACATTAAGACTTACTTTTGGGATGACCCGTATCTCTTCAAACAATACGCTGATTTGATTATTCGCCGATGTGTTGATGGACCGGCAGCGATACAAATCCTTGACGCTTGCCATAAAGGACCCACCGGTGGTCACTTTGGTCCCAACTACACCGCCAAAAAAGTGTTTGACTCGGGATTTTATTGGCCCACCATTTACTGTGACGCTTAGGAGATGGTTAAACATTGTGATGCTTGCTAAAAACAAGGCAAGATCACACATAAAGATGAGATGCCTCAAAATTTCATACAAGAATGTGAAATCTTTGATGTATGGGGTATCGACTTTATGGGGCCATTCCCTCATCTAAAGGAAACAAATACATCCTTGTAGCCGTTGACTACGTTTCTAAATGGGTTGAAGCCAAAGCTTTACCCACTAATGACGCAAGGGTGGTTTGTAACTTTTTGAAGTCGCTATTCGCTAGATTCAGTGTGCCTCATGCCATTATTAGTGATCGCGGGACTCATTTTTGCAATGATCAATTCGCAAGAGTCATGGCTAAGTATGGTGTCAATCATCGTGTTTCCACCGCATACCACCCACAAACTAATGGGCAGGCTGAAATATATAACTGAAGATTAAAGCAAATTCTTGAACGAACCATGGGAGAGCATCGTGCCTCATGGGCCGATAAACTTGATGATGCTTAGTGGGCTTTTCGTACCGCATACAAGACTCCGATTGGTTGTACACCATATCGTCTCGTGTACGGGAAAGCATGCCACCTCCCCATTAAGTTGGAGCACAAGGCTTACTGGGCCTTGAAGTGGGCTAACTTCGACATCAACAAAGCCGGTGACCTACGCAAAATCCAACTCAATGAGCTGAATGAACTCCGGAATGAGGCTTATGAAAATTCTTTGATCTATAAAGAAAAGACTAAGCTCATTCATGACTCCAAGATCAAAAACCGAGAGTTCCAAATTGGACACAAAGTTTTACTCTTTAACTCTCGGTTGAAAATCTTTTCGGGCAAGCTGAAATCTCGTTGGTCCGGCCCATTCACCATTGCCCAAATTTTTCCATATGGTACTCTCGATCTCGCTCAACCTAATGGACCTAATTTTAAGGTGAATGGCCAACGAGTGAAGTTGTACTTTGGTGAGGACATCTCTCCTGAGATGATTCCATCCCTCACCACGTTTCCCATGAACTAGTTTTGGGTCGGGTCAGGCTCGTGACTCGGTTATCAAAAACAAGCGCTCCTCGGGAGGCAACCCGAGTATCTATCCTTTTCCGTTTTAACCTCCTAAGTGTAGGGGGACCTATATAGGTTGTTTGTGTTTGTGTGGTGATGTGATTACAGGGATGAATGCACTTTTGGAACCTTTGAAGAACCGTGCTCCCGTGTTATCCGAAATCCGGTTCTATCTCTCAACTATAGTGATTCAATTTTCTTCATACTCACATTTGAAATTGATCACTTTAGTCGTCTCTTCTTTAGCTTGATTTAACCAACGTGCACAATGTCATAAGTGTAGGGGATACTTTTCCCACATGCTTAAACATTGAGGACAATGTTTATATTAAGTGTAGGGGGACTTCTATCGAAGTTTTAAGTGGACTTTTCCATTAAAATGCCTTCATTTAACCGGAAAATCATCTTTTTCAGCATTTTTCAAATTTTTAATTAACTTTGGCCATTTAGTCGTAATTTTTAAATTTTTATCGTTGCTTTCATATGTATATATCCCACAATAGAGTCAAAAGTATTAATAAAGTGGTGTAGCAAGTTCAGAAGTCTTCGACATATTAGGCTCATTGCGATTATTTTGACTCAACCCGAATAGACTTATCAAAGTTTATTCTAGCAAGTATCCTTAACCATGTAGACCTTAATTGGTTTATTAGTCTAAGCATCCACGAGTCTCATTACTTGAGATTTTAAATTGTGGAGAACGAGAAATGATAGAGTCAATTATAAGTCGGTATTCTTGCACAAGCTCACTTGGTGTGATTATTTGCCTATTCTCCCATCACTTGCTAATAATTTATCTGCAATAAGTAAGGTCGTACGATTTGAAAAGTTACTTAGCTTCTAGCCCAAGATCATTTAAAAGTTACTCGGTAATGATAAGAGTTCATAGCCAAGGCATAACTTATGAAGCGGGGCACGCAGATTGGCTAGTCCGAAAAGGCCCTAACAAGGCATGAGGATTCCATTTTATTGCTAAAGATCCAAGGTGATGTGAAAAGCATTTTTCCCAAAATCAATATGAAGGATCAAGACTCACGACGAAAAGCAATCAACTCCCATAAAGATCATGGAGAAGTCTATCCGAAAATACTCTAACAAGGTATGAGGATAAATAGATCCAAGTCCGAAAAGGAGGCGGATCGTTGTATCTCAAAATCCCAATTAATGATTGAAGAAATAACGATGAAGTCGTGGTCAACATAGTTGGAGTATCCCTCAAAAGTCTCCAACTGAAGAAACTCTATTAACGAAGAGAAGACCATTATCTCAAGAACGTCTCTCAAGATATGAAGTATGAAGTACATGCCAAATATCGGCCCGAGAAAGGTCTCAAATCGTGAAGCGAGTTATGTCAAGATATGAACTTTTTGATATCCCGAGAAGCAGTTTTAAGAGATTTTGTCCTTTAGCTAACTATTAGTCAAGTCGTCCTACTTTGCTTTCAGCCTAAATAAACTATCGCGATAAGTCCAAAAATGCATCTTCGTGATCATTCTAAGACAACAATAAAATATAAGAGATACACCTAGGAATAAGGGAGTTTAAGCATATATTTAAGCCATGTGTGTAAGTGTTTGATTTGCTAACTTATAATAACAATGATCTCGTTTTTAAGCTTAGTTTGGGGAACGTGAAACTTGAGGGTGATAAATCTTCGTAGCACCAAAGCCCTAATGTAAGTCCTTGATCTCTTTGCAAGTTATTTCCATGTAGCTATTTTCTAGTGAAAATGGTTTTCTATCCTTTTGTTTCCGTTAAAGTTTTAATTTCTCTTAGAACTTTAATTTTTGTTTAGTAGTATTTAATAAGGCCAAGGTTGATTGATTATGAGAAAAGTGTAAACTTGCTTTATCACTAAGCATTGCATGAGGGTGGCAATGGTTAAGTGTAGGGGATTTGATAGGTGTGAAAACACCCATCCTTTTACCACTTATTTCTTGCTAAAACAAGACCAAAACGCGTATTTAATGTCATTTGTTTAGAATTATGCGTGGTTTGTGTGTTTGTTGTGTTTTCAGAGCCAACCGGATAAATATTGAAGAAAACATGGGATTGCACGGGTTTTATCGAAGAAAAAGACTCAAGACGAAGTCTATTGTCCAAGAGATGCAAAAGATTTGAAGTCAATGGGCCTATTTGAAGGTTTATCGAAGAAAAGGACCAAAGATGGAAGATTTACATGTGTCGAAAGAACTCAAGTCTATTAAACGAAGAAATTAAAAGACGAGTTGAATTTATTCGTCGACAAATCCCGAATCGAAATCAAAAACGTCAACTTTTCTGAAAAGACGAGAAGACAAAAAGAACGGGAGAAAGCCCACTCACCAACCAAAGACAAGGCCTATATAAAGAGATCCCTTCACACATTTTGAGCTAGTTTTTTCATTCCAGTTTCTTTTCTTTTCTTTCGTAGGAAGCCACACCATTAAGGTGTTGGTGATTTTTCATTTTTCTTGAATCTTTAATCTTGTAAGTTTTTAATCTTTCCTTTTGTTTACTCTACCTTAATCAATCAATATAATCCTTCCATTAATCTTGTTCATCTTCATCTTTTTGATTTAAAGTTTAAAGTTCTTATTTGGTTGATTTTAATCTTCAAAAGTAAGTGGGTTTTTTGTTTTTATTTTTTTGATTTGATGTTTATGGTGAGCAAATGATTATTGGTTAGTTTGGTTTAAATCTTTTGGTTTAATTTGGTCGATTTTGTAAAGAATCGTCTTTTCTGTTTACCTATTGTTCTTCGTTCTTAATCTGCCCAGATTCCGAATGAGTTCCAAACATTCCAGATGAAGGTTTTGCCATAATATTCCGAACGAAGCATTTTATCAATTTTATTCCGAATCAAGTGTTCATCCGGAATAATAAATATTCTGCAGGAGTAGTAGCATTCCGAATCAAGGTTTTTAAGAAAATATTCCGAATAAAGCTTTTTCAGTATTTATTCCGGATCAATTATGTTCCGAATCAGTGTGTTTTAAATGTTCCGAATTAGTGTTTTTGAATATTCCGAATCAAAGTTTTTAAATGTTCCGAATTATGGTTTTTACTAAATGTTCCGAATGAAGGTTTTTCCAAAATTGTTCCGGATCAGTTTTTATTCCGCATGAGCGTATATTCCGAATCAAGCTTTTTCCCCTTTTATTCCGAGTCAGCAAGATATTCCGCATGAAGCAAAGTATTTCCGAATAAAGAAATTCTTCCGAATGAGCACAAATTATTCCGCATGAGTAAGATTTTCCGAATGAAGGATTTTTGTCTGATTTATTCCGAATAAAAGTTATATTCCGGATCAAGGTCTACATTCCGAATCAAGCTTAAATTTTAGTAAGGGTATTTACTGTCACAGTTCTATTTTAACTCAAGTTTTATTTTAATTCAAGTTCTATTCTTACTAATTGCTTTTAGTTTATCTTTATTTACTTCATGCATTTACCTTTTTAGTAGAATAGAAAACCAAACCCCTTTTTAGTAACCAAGAACAACTATTCCACTTTGAACCGTGATCAATTCGAGAAGATACCGAGATTAAAATTGAACCCCAAGCAAAACTCTAGTATCAAGAAGCCTGCTTGATTTATCTATCAAACATCTACTTGTAAATATCATTGAAAAAAGCAAAATACAAAAATATAAAACATATAAAAACAAAACACAAAATTAAAAAATCTTTCAAAATCCAAAATATTCTTCTCGACATGTCTTTCAGTATCGATAATATGGACGTACCAAGAAATGTCGCTCAATAACGACACGGCTGTGTACATAAATCTCGAATGAAATTTGTAAATATTTTTCAAAACATGTCATTTCTTCTTTCAATAAAGGAAAATGTCTATTTTGGACAATTTTTCCAACAACGGGTAGAGCAATCTATCTTGGGTTGAGCTTGTCACAAAACATTCAACGTTTTGAGCTCAACACAATGGCTTGTAATCACTTTCAGGTTGCAACCCGGATCAATATTCACGGGGGAGTGTACGAGTTAGTGCGCTTACCCTCAACAAAAGAAGAGAAATCTTCTTACACTTGAGTGGGTTCGTCAAGACATTCAAAGTCTATGAACTCAAGTTTATGCTTTAGAATAACCTCTTCGACAAAAAGAAATAGGATATTTCAAAAAGCGTTGAACACAATTTTTTCAAGAATTTTTCAATGATTATTCAAAATCTTTCAAAAATTGTGTGTTCAACAACTCCCATCCTCAAAACGAGAAATATGGATCACATCCTCACAATGACAATTCAATTGGATCAATTTTTTAGGGGGAGCTTTCCAAAATTCATGCTAAGTTTGATACATCTTTCTCCCAAAGATTTTCAAGAATATTTTTCAAAATATATTTTAATCAAATTTGGTATCTCTAATATCAAAAGATTTTATATATTAGAGATAGGGGGAGAAATTGTGATTAAAATGTGATCTTATATAAGACTCAAGCACTTTAACTCTTACCTACATGTGCGAAACACTTTCGATTATCGATGCACATGTAAAGGGGGAGCTTTTCTGAAACGACAAAACTAGCAAGGTGTTAAATGTTTTTCAAACACTTTGTTAGAATTTAAAGTGGTTTTCATGGTTACGATCAAATACCCGAAACATCTTTAATTCACGACGTTATTGGTGTCAAAAGGGTGGTTAGGTTTAAGTCCTATGATCCAACCAGAACCGGAGGGATCTTCCAAGGGACAATCCAATAGATTACTAGAAGTCCTTAGGAAAGATGGAGTAGAATGTGAACGTAGCTGAATGCCGACTAAGTACTGATGCTAGCACTGGAACAATCACAACAAGGTGCTAGTAATGATGTCTTGGTAAGCATTGAAGGGGTTGAAGAATGAAAAAGAAATGTAAGGATAAAGGGTCTAAAGAAAGAAGCCCTCCAAACAACATAGGCAGAAACCGGGTCAACTCATCATGAAGACAAACTCATCATGGACCCAGTGATGTATGCACAACCCTTTCCTAGCCACTCAGGCTTCTCTCAAAAGAAGTTTGTTTTATTGTCACGAAGAAAAACATGACTTCTATTGACTTAATCACTTTGAGATAGTTGATATTGAATAGGTGGCATATGCTCCAGCCTCCGACCACTAAAAGTACACAAATCGAGTCTAGAGCCAAGAGATCAATCAAATCTCGTTAGGACACACATATGAAGATCAAGAGAGTTCTACGCTATATCCTTGTGATATTGCTAGAACACTCAGAGTGATACTATTTAGTATTCACAATGATGAGTGGAAATCCTTCCAGTGTTAACATCAAACAACACTGCGGTAGGTCATGTGCAAGATTCTTTATGAATTGAACATGTGTAAAACTGAAAAGCAACAGTGGTTTGATTCTGAATTGATTCAAACTCATTTCAGGTTTCTACGCAATATCTTTATGGTCTTGCCAGAACATTCAGAGTGATATTCATTAATATTCACAGTGACGAATGGAAATCCTTCTAGCGTCAACATCAAACAGCGCTACGGTAGGTTACTTGTGAGATTCTTATGAATCAAGCTTGTATCAACTGGAAAGCAACAATGGTAAGATTATTTACGAATCACACTTGTTCCAGGAATTTGAATTGATGGCTTTAATCAAGCGGATATCTATCCAATTGATTCACTCTTTATGTTCGCAGTCTTGCTTTGAGACGGTCGAGTAAAGAGAACGGCTAGTACAGCCGCGAAACCCTGTCAAGGAGATTCTTAATTGAATCTACCTGATCACAGGTACGATATTTAATATCGTATAGTGGTCTTCACCGACCGGAGGTAAAACGCTACCGATTTAGGACGAATGTCAAAGCCATTCAGTCCGTGTCTATGTTTTGTCTCGAGAAGGTGGCGTCACGGTGTACTCAGCAAAGTCAAAGATTCAAAACCACATACTCATGCCTAAAGACATATTCAACAATTAATAGTGTGAGCATGTGGATAAAGACACAAGATCGCAAGATGGCAAGGACAAGTCAAGGATGATTTGAAGATCTCAAGATCAAAAAGACAAAGTCGAAAGAAAACGACAAAGGCTCAAAGATCACAACATGAAGAAACAAGACTACTATTACACGTTCAAGACTCATTTATGGCGAGATTAGTAATCTCTACAATTCTCCAAATGAAAAAGGGTAATGACCTCTCTTAAAGGATAGTGACCTCACATTGGGGGAGATTGTTAGCCTCAAAAATATTGAGTCAAACAAGAATGCTTGGTCATATGTTTATTATGTATCGTATTTTAGAACATTGTAATAGGTAGTAGATTAGTCGTGTATTACGGGCTTAACTTTAAGCTAAGGTTCATTCATAAGTAACCAAAGCCCAAAAGGAAAGCCGACCCATGATCATATAGCCCATTAAGCTACATGTAAGCAAAGGCTATATAAACCCTTCCTAGCATGTTAGGAAGGGTGTTGGTCATTTCATTTTCTTCTAATCTAATATTTCACAAGTTTCTCCAACCATTCTCTCTCTCTCTCTTTTCTCTCTCCACTTTCTCTATCTTAAATTCATCTCATATCTACCTTTCATTCTTCTTTAATCGTATAGAATCATCTAAATTTTTGGGACAACACATCCACTCAGGTCGCCTCTGGCACAAGAAAAGACAACTGTGAACCCCCACTTTCTTCTAAGATAGATATCGCTAACCCATATCAAAGCATGCAAATTCCTAATGAGAATGCAGGTACCAAAGTTGATGTTACAAAAGAACGAAGCGGTCCAATCATTGTATACCATTCAACTAAGGATACTCTTAGAGTTTGTTGCTGAAGAAGCAGAATCGGAGAAACAAGTGTCTCAGGGGGTTCATGGTTAAGCTATACAAAGGACTTACAATCACATTACTGTCTGTAACTTGATCTTCAAATAAAGGAATGTTAATCGCCGATGATAAACTTATCCTTACAACGTGAAATTAAATTTTCTCGGACACGAGCTTACATTTAAAACTATTAAAGGGTTTTAAGCTCGTGTAAAGGACTTATAGTCACATTATATACTGTAACTCGTTCATCAAAGAAAGGAAAGTTTATCGCCGATGATAAACATATCCTAACAACGAGAAATTAATTTTTCTCGGACATGAGCTTATATCAAAAACATTCGAAGTTTTTAAGCTCATGCACAGTGGCTCACATTCAAATCACAGTCTGTGACCCGAACATCAGAGAAAGGAAAGTTTATCGCCGATGATAAACTTATCCTCATTAACGAGAAATTCAAATTTTCTCGGACAAGAGCTTATCTTAAAACCATTCAAAGGTTTTAAGCTCGTGTATATGGTTCATTGTTAAATTTCAGACGATGACCCGATCTTCAAAGAAAGGAAAGTTTATCGCCAATGATAAACTTATCCTCATTAACGAGAAATTAACTTTTCTCGGACGTGAGCTTCCATTAAAAGTATTCAAAAGTTTTAATCTCGTGTAAATGGTGTATAATTATATTTCAGATTATGCCCCATACCTCAATCAAAGGAAAGCTTATCTTTAAAGAGAGCTTATCCTTGTAACGAGAAATTAATTTTTCTCGGTCATGAGCTTGTATTAAAACATTCCAAGTTTTAAGCTCATAAAGAAAAGTGTATCTTTTAAATAAGATAACTTTTCTTCTTAACGAGAAATTCATCTTTCTCGGTCATGAGCTTTACGTTAAAACATTCAAAGTTTTTCAAGCTCATGAAAACGACTTCTTAGTGAATGTCAACTTAGAACTCGTTCTTCAATTAAAAGGAAAGTTTATCACCGATGATATACTTATCCTTACAACGAGAAATTAATTTTTCTCGTGCATGAGCTAATATTAAAAACATTCGAAGTTTTTAAGCTCATGCACAATGACTTACAGTTAAATATCAGACTGTAACTCAGACTTTAATTTTAGGAAAGCTTATCTTTAATGATAATTTATCCTCGTAACGGGAAATTAATTTTTCTCGGTCATGAGCTTGTAGTAAAACATTCCAGGTTTTAAGCTCATCAAGGAAAGTGTATCTTTTAAATAAGAGAACTTTTCCTCCTAACGAGAAATTCACCTTTCTCGGTCATGAGCTTTACGTTAAAACATTCAAAAGTTTTCAAGCTCATGAAAACGACTTCTAAGTAAATGTCAACTTACGACTCATTCTTGAGTTCAAAGGAAAGTTTATCACCGACGATGAACTTATCCTCACAACGAGAAGTTTAAAACTTCTCGGACTTGAGCTCATTTTGTAAGATATTCAACATCTTATGCTCAAGTAATTGTTTTTCAAAACATTGAACACAATTTTTCGAGAATTTCTCAAAAGGTTTTTCTAAATCTTTCAAAATTGTGTGTTCAAAAATGTTTTTGATAAAAAGAGCATGTCTTTTGGAATCGATAATATTTGCGATACTAGAAATGTCATTCAATAATGACACGGGGTTGTAAATAAAGTTCGAGTAGAAGTTCAAATGTTTTAATACATGCTCAAAATGGTTTGCTATTATTTAAGATAGTAACCCGCTTTTCATATTAAAGTCAAGCATTTCACCAGAAATCTTTGACTCAACAACGGGAATTAATTTTCTCGATCATGGTTTACTTTACAACCATGTAAGGGATTGTGTTTACTTTATAACACAATCTAACACGGATATATGTACGTTTCAGTGCATTTATTTGTTAAAACAAGAGAAGTCTTGTTTTTATGAAGCTATCATCTCTACAACCATAGCAATCTACAATTGGTATCTACATACTCGACGATGAGACTACTCAAACGACGACTACAACTCTTTCAATAGAACACGGGTCAACAATTGAGGGGGAGAAATTGTCCAGCATTTAGAATCTTTGACGCTGAAAGTGCCAAGTTCACATATTGGTGTCAAGACAACGATATCAGTCGTACACATGGAGTCAAGAGCTAACTTCAGACGTGACGAGGCGACCAACATTCATGAACAAGAACCATGTGATTCTTTCATATGACGTTCTCCATCATTCAGATCCAACCTCGTAAATTGCTAATCTAGTGAATTCATTATCATATATAATCTTTGCACGTGATAAATACCTTACACTTGTGTTTAAAAGGTATTTAATTTACGTTTCAAGTAGACCCTCATTAATTTGAGGGGGAGCTTGTGTAATTCATGGAGATAATTGGATTTGCATTTTTCTTCTTAAATTTTCTTAAAATGCTATTAAATCAGTTGATATTAAAAATATCGATTGGGTTAATATTTTTAATATGGGGGAGAAAATTTGATTTAATATGGGAAATGATTAATCACAAATGGTTTGACTTAATGTGTTGGCTCATCCCGACATGTGCGAAATTTTTCGAATATGGCATATGTTAAGGGGGATCAAAATGGATTTGCACTTCAAAATGGATTTCATGGTGATTTATACTTACCCTCAACCCATTTATTTCATGACGATGAAGATTTTGGTGACATAAGGATGGTAGGATAGGTTAAAGTCCAATGATTCCTCTAGAACCGGAGAAATCTTCCTAAGGACATTCCATAGCTAAAAATAGTAGTCCTTAGGAAAGACGTAGAAAGATTGTGAAAGTAGCTGAATGCCGACCAAGTACTTAAGTTAGCACTGGAACAATCACAACAAGGTGCTAGTGATGATGTATTGGTAAGCATTTAAGGGGTTGAAGAATGAAAAAGAATTGTAATGATAAAGGGTGAAAAGAAAGAAGCTTTCCTTACAACCTTAGGCAGAAACCGGGTCAATACATATTCTATTGAGATCATTTTTTCAATGATTCTCGATATTGAAGATAGACATCATGGACCCAGTGATGCAATGCACAACCCATCCCAGCTAACTCAGATATCTCTTAAAAGATATTTGTTTTAATCACACGGAGACAACGCATTATCTATTGATTTATTCACTCCGAATAAATTGGTATTGAAATGGTGGCACTCCTCTACAGCCTCCGATCACTAAAATCTAAAATGCACGATTGAGTCTAGAGCCATTTGAGATCATCAAATATCTCATTAGGATACACTTTCATAATTCCTTGCTTCTTCACACACTGTGAAAAGTAAGAAAGATTTTAAGAGTCCTACGCAAAATCTTCATGATCTTTCGTGAACATCCAAGTAATACAAAAGTATTTACAATGAAGATAGAAATCCTTCTTGAGTGAATATCAAAAAGCTCATGGTAGGTGACTTGCGCGATTATTTATAAATCAAGCTTGTGATAACTGGAAAGCAATAGTGGTTTAATTCTTAACTGAATTTAAACACGTTCCAGGCCTCTACGCAATATCTTAGTGGTCTTGCCAGAACACTCAGAGTGATACCTTAGTGTTCACAGTGATGAGTGGAAATCCTTCTAGTGTTAACCTCAAACAGAACTTGGTAGGTAACTTGCAAGATTCTATACGAATCAAGCTCGTGACAACTGGAAAGAAATGATGGTGCGGTTCTTAATTGAATTTCACTTGTTCTAGGAACATGAATTGACGGCTTCAATCAAACGGATAATTTTATCCAAATGATTCACTCTTTATTTTCGCAGTCAGCTTTAGACGGTCGAATAAAGAGAACGGGTTTACCTGTGAAATCTTGTCAAGGAGGTTCTTAATTGAAACTATTTGCCACAAGTATGATATTTTATATCGTCGAACGGTCTTCACCAACCGGAGGTAAAATGATACCAAATTAGAATGAAATGTTCAAGTCCATTTCATCCGTGTATATGTTTTGTTGCTAACTGTCTTATGCAGCGTAACAAGAATGTGGCATTACGGCGTTCAATCCAAAAGAAGTCGTCAACACATGCTTATGCTTTCTGCACTTAATACTTCAACAAGTTCAAGAAAGTCTAAAAGTCAAGTCTTCCGCTGTATCAAACTCTGAAGCTTTCAAGAATTTATAAAAGTATAAGTATGTGGATCATGAAGTCACGAAGAGGCAAATATCACAAGTGATGAATGCACAAGGATAAGGCAAGAGAACATGCACAAGACTAAAGTCAAAGATCTCATCAGCATATTCACAAGAACAAGATCGAAGACTCAAGCATAGTATGCTGGGTATAAGATTTTTTAAAATGGTGTGACCTCCGTTAGGGGGAGATTGTTGGAAATATGTTTTCCAAAGAAAGTCTCGGTCACATCATTGTTAGCATAGATCACGAGCTATAGACTATTTAGGACATTGTAACTTGGAGTGACCTCCCTTAGGGGGAGATTGTTGGAAATACGTTTTACGTATTTAGAAAGGATCGGTCACTCCAATGATATATTCAAGTATTGGGCTCGTGATCCAATATGTAAACATATAGCCCATATAGCCCACATGTAGGGTGGGCTATATACATACCCCCTCCTAGCATGTTAGGAGGGGTTGGTCATTCTCATTTTCACACACTTAATATAATCTTTCATTTTCTCTCCAACCTTTCTCTACTTCCTCTCTCTAGTTCTTTATCTATCTCTCTTTTTATTTATATCATTCCAACACAAGGATAATCTAAGGATTACGAGGACCTATAATTGTTGGAAATTCACTTTATGTGACGATATTTAAAAATTCCCATTAGTTATCATAGTCACACACGCTTAGACTAGAATAGGAAATAATGTATAGTTTAGGTGAGATGTGTGGCTATATATACCCCTCCAAGGCTTCCAAGTAGGGATGTTGCTTGTGTTTCATTCTTGTTTAATACATTTTCTTTATTTTCACACACAACCTTCTCTCTCAACTCAACCATGGCTGCCACAACCATCCACCACCCACCTAGACCATCGGATTACTAAAAAGCAAACCTACAAGTGGCATCAGAGCCTCGGTTCAATCCTTGGATAGTGTTTTTGTTTTTGATCTGGTGGTCTAAAATTTTTTTTTTGGTTCGTATCTTAAAATTTGTCACTTTTGTCTTGTCACTGTATTGTTTTTTCTTTTTGTCTGGTTTAAGTTGTCATCTTGGTTTTGTCAAGTTGGCTGAAATATTGTCCAAATATGAGTTTTCATAGACAAGTCTTCTGGATATCCAAAATCCAATTCTGGTTAAAAAGTTGTGCACTTTTTTAGTAGTATCATTAATCTGGTTATGGTCCTCATCGATATAGTCCGATATGTTTACTGTGGTTATGGTTTTGTCCATTGGAGTTTATGTACCTACAAAATCTCATTTCTGCCATAGCAATAATTTAATCTGTGTCAGATCTGGTTTTTTTATGGTTAACTCTTGATTTTTAGCTTTGAAGATGAAGATTGTGCCCAGAAAAACAGATCCTGAAAATCAGGAAAAAGGTCATATGGTTAAGATTTCAGATTCACATTCCGATCGGAATATTGCAATCGCAAAAACCAAGGGTTTCTACATTGCGATCGAATATTCTGATAGATTACATTCCGATGGATATATTCCGACGGGTATATTCTGACGGATATATTCCGACGGGTATATTCCGACGGATATATTCCGACGGATATATTCCGACGGTTATATTCTGACGGATATATTCTGACGGATATATTCCGACGGATTTATTCATTCTGATGGGACTTAATCATTCCGATGGAAGTTAACTATATTGCGATGGCCATATTTTTTTAGACTGCGATGGGTTTAAAAGTATGACTGCGATGGCACTTTGACAAAAACGTGACCATGTAGTTTAAACATTACCCGAGACCAGAACCAACACACTTCATCCTTTTATCTCCCAATAAACACCAAATCTATCTATAACCCATCGACACCTAACCCTCTATAAATCTAAACAAGACTCGAAGTAATAAAACATATAGATCTCAAATTCCTTATTTTTCGTGTTTGAACATGCAAGATCACTTACACGAAAATAAATCATTCATCACAGATCCATGTTTGGGCATGAACCCATATTTTATTTTCGAAACATAAAGAATGATTAATAACAAGTTTGTTACAATCACTCCTTTATTCGATTAGAACAATAAAAAACGACATGCAGACACAATCAAGTCACCTACCCGCGATCTTGAAAAACGTTCTTGAAGCCATCGCACGAGATTTCAGGTATATGTGCGTACGATTTATTGCTGGTTCCGAGTTTCGAAACCATCAAGGGGGAAGAAGAATACATATTAAACGCACAACGAGTACACGTGATGAACTTCATACCTTATTTTGATTTTAAGACATTCCGGGATGACATTTGTCATAGCCGCAGAGAAAATCAGTGTTTTAACTCGTGGCGTTATCAATCTCTAAACGGTACACTACTGATTCGATGTTTAATTTTTTTGATGTTGCAATTATTCATCATCATTATCCTATATGGAGAGATATGCACTTCCGGGACTTAATATACTCTGGTGCATCTCCGGAAGAAGATATGTGCATTTCCGGGACTTAATTGACTCTGGTGTTACGATGTCAACTTCATTAATGGGATAAAGTGTCTACTTCAGTATTTGAGCTTCATACTTGGGATTGGTTTATTTTCTTCGACTATGTGGGGGAAGAAATGTCTTGATTCTTTCCAGTATGCAAAACTTGAACTCTCGGGGGGAAGAAAAATTCAGAAGAATTATTCAAGCGTGAGAAGAGACGTTGTTGATCTACTTGGTGTGCCTCTTACTTTCAATCCCTCATAGCAACATTATCATGTTATATGATGGGGTTTCCTTTTTAAATTCCGTTGTGCGCTTAATCATTCTAAGCTTTATTGAAAGCTTTGAAGTTGCTTACGAGGATTGTCGGTTTAGGGTGAAGCTATTTAAAAGCTTCTACATCAAGTTTATGTGGGATGAATTAGGGGGAAGTTAATTCAGAAGCTTCTCCTTATCTAGAAGTATATGGATTACTTAGCTTGTGCCGTTATAGAATTTCTACTACAAGTTACTTTAAAGATGAGTCGTTTTGAATTGAATACTTGAAGTCAAAGGCCTCATAAGACATCATCAGCATTGGACGCTTCATGGAAGCTTTTGTTCTTAATCATTATGTACTTTTTAGGAAAAATATTGTAAGGAATTCTACACGTCGTCCCATGGGGGAAGATTGTTGGAAATTCACTTTATGTGACGACATTTAAGAATTCCCATTAGTTATCATAGTCACACACGCTTAGACTAGACTAGGAAACAATGTATAGTTTAGGTAGGATGTGTGGCTATATATACCCCTCCAAGGCTTCCAAGGAGGGGTGTTGCTTGTGTTTCATTCTTGTTTAATACATTTTCTTAATTTTCACACACAACCTTCTCTCTCAACTCAACCATGGCTGCAACGACTGATGAGATGGCATTTATACATGATCTCATCGTTCTTTTCGGGCTTTTAATGCATAAAAATGTCATAAAATACCATATGTATGCTTGTTTTTGTTTACTTGTGAATTTTAGGTATGGATATCGTGAAAAAGACAAAAGATCACAAGATACAAGGAAAAACGGACACGAGAAACGAAGCTGTACAAAGAACCGGGCCCTAATCATGGAATACTCAACAAATACCCTTGAAGACTTGAAGACAAACAAGTTTGATCCTCATTTATTGAATAAATGACACTTAAAACCCTTGTATGTTGATAATTACAAGTTTGGTCCCTTAAGTTTGTCAAAATTACACAAAAGGTCCTTCAACTTTGAAGAAATGGCAAGATTATTCCCTCAACAATTCCAAATTGTCAATTATGGTCCCTCATCAAGACAAAGATATATTGAAGACCTTTGAAGATCAAGAATGTCCAAGATCAGCCCTTGAATTATGCAAAAGTTCCAAAATTTACCCTTATAACTCTTTTGGAAAAGTCTTGTGCCAATAATGTCAAGTGGTGAAAGATATTAACAAAGGGAAATTCGTTTTAGGGCTGAATTACTTGATTTACCAAAAATCCCAAAATACAAGGACTAAAAGTGTGCTATTGAAACATTTGAAACGAAATTGCGCCAAACACTTTCCATTCCCCCAATTTCGGATCAAATCTATTACTATTCACCCTTCATCCACCCGGTTTTTACTCCACTTAAAACAAAGGGTAAAAACAAATTACCCTGGCACTTGTGTGATTCACATGTGCAGAAACAAATCCCACACATAAAACGCTCAATCCCACTACTCCTTGGGCCCCACACTCAACCTCCTCAACCAATAAAAATGCAACTTAGCCTCCAAGTGACCTGACGTGTCCAAATCAACAGCCAAGGATCCCTGCTTCATATCAAAGCTATTTTAAACGGTTTGGATGCATTTGGACAACTCATTCCATCAAAATGTCTAGAAGACTCAAGGGAATTATAGAGAAATCACTTCTAGGGTTTGTGAATAGTGTTTAGCCAGGCATTTGCCTATAATTGGAGACCTCAACATGTGAGAGTCCCTTTGTTCCAGATTTTAGCTTTAAAATCTTTGTAATTCCTTTTTATGAAATAAAGTTTGAATTTCTGAAAATTTTGAATTCTAATCTGTTATTTATAAATGTTTAGTGTTTGATAAGCTAAAATCTGAGTTCCATAATCTTGTTTGAAGGTTTTTGAGGCAAAGTTTTAGTTGATAAAGCTTGGGTTTCAAAAATCAGAAGTTTGGTTTATTTTGATCTCACTTTTGTGGTTTGTTCTTCTTAGCAGCTTGGAAGCTGGTACTTGTTCTGCTAGTACCTAAGCTCAAACAATCCAGGGCCTGAATGTAGGTCTTGGAGGTTTGCATCCTTCTCCCTTTTCATTTACTCCTTTATTTTTCTAAATTTGGTGATTATTGCATGTTTATGCTTGAATCTGAGATATTATTGTTGAATCTGGTTTATTTGTGTTGATTTGATGTTTATGAGGTGTTATTAGTCTGATTTGTGGGAAAAATCTGCATAAGCCTTTGAAAAAGTGAAAACAAGTTTTAAAAGGGTGTTTGGGTTTACTAAATAAGTTGGGATTGTGGCTTGTTTAGTTGTGGTTTATTGTTTGCAAGTGTTAGTATCTGCTATTTGAGTGCATTTGTTCATCTGTTTGCAGGTTTGAAGGTTTGAAACACATAGATTCATAAAATAGGGTATAAAATCTTGAATACTTGGTAAAATTGACTAGGATTTTGAGGACACCTAGATCTAAGCTTAGGCTAGGGCTAACAAGTGCTAAACCTTAGTTAATCACACCAGGGAAGAAGGATTTGAGACCTGAAATTAGGCCAAGTGTCAAATAGATCAGCAAACTTGTTTCTACATATGTTCATTGTTCATCAGTAACTGTTTGTGCCTAGATCTTGTTGTTTGCTTTGATTCAGTGTTTGATTCTTGTTGCTTTGTGTTTATTCTTAGTTTATATAGCTTGTGTATGCATCCTGTTAAGTTTGGTTTGCTTATTCTTGCTAAATCTGCTTATTAAGTGCTTAACTGCTTATTTCCATGTCTGTGTGGTATTTGGTGACTGTTTGATCATTTATGGCTTATTGTGTGAATCAAATTGTGATTTTCTTGTTGCTATTGACTCCTTGTGATTCACTGATCACAAGGGTGCCTTTGTTTCCAATTGAATCCAACAAGAACTCTCTAAAAAGCTAAGTCAAAAAGTCAAAGCAGTTGGAACTCCTTTCCCCTGCTAGTTACCACTGCTAGTGTAAAATTGGGTTCAGCTTATCAATAAGCTATAATAGCTTATTTTAACCAGCAAAAACTTGGATTTTGTAATAGGTACTCATTTTTTGACCCATTTGTTCATACTGGAGCATTTGGTGGGTTGACTTTAGGGTTTGACTAGAAAACCAACTCCATTTACTTTTTCATAAGTACATTAGTGCTTTTTCTGGCTTATTGGTTGTGCTTATTGGAATTTTGTTGATTGATTTGGCTTTTTGAGTCCATTTGTGATCTTTTGCAAGTTGAATCAAGTCTTGAGGTGCCTTATTTCTCAAAAACGACTATTTTGTCTTTTAGTGAAATAATACTTTCCTTATTTCTTGCTTATTGAGTGTGCTTTTTCAAAATTTCTTTTTACAGATCTCATAAGCATCCCAAAAGAAGGTTGTGTGTCAAATTAGAGCTTATGGCATTGGCTTATTGCTTAATGGGCTGAAAAGCCCAATAAGAATAAGCTGTGTGCTTAATAAGTTGTGATAAGCTCATATTCAGCTTTTGGGCCTTTAGAGTTTTGTTCTTAGAATTGAATTTTGAGTCAGATAGGGCTTTTCCAAGTCAATTGGGCCAAGTTTGACTTATTGGGCCCAAAAGCCCAATTGTGTTGACTGTTTTTGGTTTTGGCCTATTTGAGGGCCCAATAGGGGTATTCTGGTCATTTCACTTTGATTTTTTGATTATTTAGGTTAAAATAAACTAGTTTGCAAGTTTTTAGAATTTTTTATAATTTTTGGATTTTTTATATTATTTTAATATTATTTTATTATTATTTTTCAAATTTCACATTTTCCAACTCTTTATATTTTTCTTAGCTTTAATACATTAAAATAGGAATTTAGCAACTTTTAGAATAATTTTATCTTTTTTAGATTAATTTTTATAATTATTTTAAGCTTTAATAGTTTTTAAATCATTTTAAATAGTTTTTATTAGTTTAAAAATTTCTAAAAATAGTTTTTAATCTTTTTAGGTCATTTTAGAGGTTTACCAATTGAAAAATCTTTATTTGGGCTTTTTGATAATTTATTTGATTTTTAGGGCTTTAATTAGCATTTAAAAATTGAATATTTAATTATTTGAAAGGTTTGAAAAAGTTTTGATCATTGGTAAACTCTTAGTTTATTTATTTTGATTTTTGGTGAATTTTTGGTATTTTTTAGAATTAATTTTTGTTTTTGTAGATTCTACGGATTTACGTTTTAACTTTCTAGTAGTAATTTTTACGTCTTCGTCATCTTCTTTTCTCATCCCCTTCTAAACCAATCATTAATCACAAACATTTAACAAGTTTTTCACACACATATACCTCCTTGGGAAACGAACTTGGAACTTCATCTAGGGTCATTTGTACACGGTTTTCCTAAACCGTCGTATTTAATACTTACCGCTCATTTACCCTCCTTTGTTTTCCTAAACAAGAGGTGTAATTTACCACAATCATTTTTGACGCCGCTAACGGGGAGGTGTGTCATGATTAATTTGTATTGTTGTTTTTAATATTAACCATAAATAGTATTTGTATTAGTAGAACTCTACTAATACGTATTATCGGTTTTCTTGGTTTTTCTTGTAAAAATATTATTACTATATTGTATTAAGTATCACAACAAATAAACAATATCTCCAAAAGTGTGAAAACACAACCTTAATTGGGATTTCATCACTCAATTATTGTATTCGAATCTCAAACAAAAAGAAAAAGGCAAAAATAGATAAATACTTTCGTGAAGCTCGATTTTGAAAAATACAAACTATAAGGTGGGTATAAGGCGGGTATTATAAAATATACCCTAAGGAAAAAGGCTCTTAAGTGCTTCGCGCCGCCTCGTTTCCCCGCTTGCTTGTGAGTATTTTGAGATTGAAGGCTAATCGAGGGTTTTTGATGAGACTGCTTTTATACATGGTCTCATCGTCCAAAACGGCCTTAAAATGCATAAAATATCATAAAATATGCCAAATATATGCTCGTGTTTGTTACTTGTGTATTTTTAGGTACGGATATTGAGGAATTGGCAAAAGATCACAAGAATCAATCAAAAACGAACACGGGAAACGAAGACGCACAATGAACCGGGCCCAAGTTTGGAATTTTGCAAAAAGACCCTTGAAGAATTGAAGATTGGCAAAAATGGTCCCTCATCTTTGAAGAACTTGTCACATTTGACCCTCCACATATCAAATGTACAAGTATAATCCTTAATGTTTAAAGATTGTTCAAGATCAGTCCCTGGAATTTGAAGATAATACAAGTTAAGCCCTTGGAAAAAGTTTTAAAATCTTTTGTGCCACTTTTGACAAGTTGTCAAAAGTTGACAAAGCTAGAATGGGCGCTGTTGGACATTTATTACAAAGTGGAAAGAAGTGAATACCTTGGGGACTCAAACTGTCAAAACAACAAACTCCCACAACCAACCACAACTTGCCACCTCAGCCCTACCCACCCACCAACCCATATCCTACCCAAACCCTTAACCCTACCCGTCCACAACCCGGTTTATTAAATAAACCCCAGTCAACCAGTCAAACCACTTACCCATTTCCCTCCAAACACTTTATTTAAAAAATGTTTATACCAAAAATAGATTAAACACTGGCTTAATCACCCATAAACCCTAACACCAACCCAGATTAATTTGACCCTAAAACAAAGGGGTTTTCCCTGATTTTGTCCAGATGTTTGATTAACCACTTTCCCACCAAAACCCACCTTCCACCTCATCACAAAACAAACTCACATGCCTTGTAGGACCCTCCCCTGCCCTGTCCCTTTCCCTCAAAACCTACACCCGACCATTTTAGCGACCAAGATTGTTCAACTTGGTCCCCAAGGAGTATCCAATGGCTAAGATCAAGTTTTCAAGCTGTCATATCACATGGACACCAACAAGATCACATGGGAGCACAAATTTGACCCGTTTTCAGTCAAAGACTTCAAGGGCATTCCTGGAAATCCAATGTTTAGGGTTTTATCATCTAGATAGTTCTATTGTTAGTATAAATAGGGGATGAGCCTGTTCATACCCCTCTTGTTCCAGTTTTTAGCCAAAACCTTGTAATTCCTTTTTTAAGAAATAAAGTTTGTATTTGTAAAAGACAATTGTAATTCCGTTTATGTTTTTAAAAAGTTTGTGTGTTGTGTTAAGGCTAATTGATTGAGTTCCATTTACTTTGTGAAAGTTTTGAGTAATTCAAGTTTTCAAAAGGTTTTAAAAGGCTTTTAATTTCACAAAATTAGCAACCAGAAAAGTGATAGTGGATTTGGATTGTTGTTTTGTGAATTAAAAGTGTTTTTAAATCGTGTGTGTTGAGTTTTAAAAAGGTTTTGTGAAAGTTTTTAAGAAAGAAAAAAGGAAACAGTATATATACATATATTGCTTATTTTTTTTGTTTTTCTTCTTAACAGGTTTTAAGAGAGTTGATTTGTTGATTGAGTTCTGCACCAACCCGAGTTGGTAGGAGGTGGTTATGCAACCACAAGGACCTTGGAAGTAAGGTCCTTAGGTAAATCACCTTTTACCTTTTGAAATTTCAGAAAATGGGTGGTTTGAGTGATTTTGCTTGATTGTTTGATGAATGTTGTTTAAACTGATTTGTATGGTGTTTTCATATGATTGTATGCATGTTAGAAGATCATAGGGTCAGTTTGAATAGGTGTTAGACAGATTTGATTTGAAAAAAGTTGGAAAAGAATTTTAAAGTGGTGTTTGGATGGGTGTTTTAGCAGGTTTAAAATCCTTGCTAATGATTTAAAAACGTGTTAGATACTTTAATAAGGTTAAGATAAGTTTATTAGATAGTTGTGTTTCAAATTGGATCAAGTTCATAGCTAGTTTGTATGTTGAAAAGTGAAAAGTGTGCCTTAAAATCTGCATATGTAAGTTTCTGAGTGTTTTCTTGAAAACTATTGCTTGGATCTTGGAATCTGCTATAGATTAGGTTGTTAGAGGTTTGAATGTTGTTAGTTTATCATTTGGAGCTTGTGTATGCATGAGCTTGGCCTTGGAAAATCATTAGGGTGCAAGTAACTTAGCCTAGAAAACCACCAGACCTCATTTTTTGTCACAGCAACATTGTATTGCCTTGTGTGCTTGATTTGTGATCATCTTGTGTGCTAAGTGCTTATTTTAGCTAGTCCTTGACTCCTTGTGCTTCAATAAGCACAAGGGTGCCCTTTTGCTCCAAAAACATCCACAAAGAATAGCACAAAACCAAGCTCCTCTTGGTTTTTGTTCAAGTGAAGGACTCTTCACTTGTTCATCAGAAGAACAAGCAAAACTGGATACGTTTTGAATTATAACTTGTTGAATCTTGGGTAAAATTGGATTTGGATTTGAGTTTATTAGCTTATAAGTTGTACTGTTTGAGTTTTAAAAAAAAAAAAAAAAAAAAAAATTTTTATAAAAAGAATACCCACAACGGACTCGAACCCTATACCTCTCGCTGGAGGGTTAAGAGTTCTACCGTTGATCTGGATACCTTTTTACGTTTATGTTTGTTTTCAAACAATATTTAAGCACGTTTTCATTTGAGCTTATAAAAATAAGCCGTAGCTTATTTTCATCTTTCTAGCTTATTTGCTCAGCTTCTTAGCTTCTTATCATTTTTCCTAGGATTATAATAGAGTTTAGGATTTTTTTTGTTTAAAAATTTTATTTTTCCTTTTATTTAATTAATTTCTAGGATTATTTTTAGTTTTATTTTTAGAAAGTCTATAAAAAATATTAAACAGTAATAAAAAAAATACAAAAAAATAGTTTTTAGGTTTTAATTTGTATTTTTGAGGTTTACATATAAAAAAGTTTTCAAAAACTTTAATTTTTAATTTTATTTAATTTTAGGGTTTTTAGACAACTTTAAAAATTAATATAAAATTAATTAAGAGGTTTTAGAAACTTTAATTTACATTTTCTTCTTAGTTAGAATATTAAGGATTTTTGAGAATTTTTTAGAATTTATTTGAGAACTTTTAATTTTTTAGAATATTTTATTATTATTTTATTCATTAAAATAAAAAGTTTTATTTTTAACTTTTTTTCATTTTTCCTAGATTCTAAATATTAAAATAGGACCTTTGTCACTTTCCAATTAATTTTTAGGCTTTTCAATTAATTTTTAGAATTAATTTAAGATTTGATAGATTTTAATAGTTTTTAGGAGTTTAAAAATAGTTAATTTGGTTTTAAAATTTTTAAAAATAGTATTTAGCTTAATTAGGTCATTTTTGAGGTTGACAAACTATAAAATCTTGTTTAGGGCTTTTTAATATTTAAAAGTGATTTTTAGGGCTTTAATTAGCATTAAAAAGTCATTATTAAATTAATTAAAAGGTTTTGGCAAGTTTGGATTTTTTGTAAACCCTTAGAATTTTATTATGGATTTTTAGTAATTTTTAGGAATTTTTAGGTTAAAATTTTAAATTTTGTGTTTTTTTTTTACGTTCTACGTCGTAACTTTCTAGTAGTGTTTTCGCCTTATTTTTCTATTTTTTCCGTCTTCGTCATTTTCTCTTCTTTTCTTCTCATTAATAATCAAAAACATAATCAATCATTCATTACACAACGCACTAGCCTCCTGGAGAACGAACTCACCTTTAGGGTCATTCACACACGGTTTTCCTAAATCGTCGTGCTTACCCTATATTATTGCCTTGTTTTCCTAAACAAGTGTGATTTTACAACTATCAAATGGCGCCGCTGCCGGGGAGGCGTGTTGTGTTTTGATTGAACAATTGTTGTTTTTCTATATTAGCCATAAATAGTATTTGTATTAATAGCACTCTATTAATACGTATTATCGTTTTTTCGGTTTTTGTGAATATTATTACTATATTGTATACGTAGAACAATAAATACACAAGTACTCCAAATACGTGAGCAATCACAACCTTGATTCGGGATTTCATCACTCGATCATTGTATTCGAATCTCAAACCAAAGAAAAAGGCAAAAATAGATAAATACTTTCGTGAAGCTTGATCTTGATAATACAAACTATAAGGTGGGTATAAGGCGGTTGTATTTCACGACCTAAAGGAAAAAGGCTCTTAAGTGCTTCGCGCCGCCTCGTTTCCTCCGCTTGCTTGTGCGTATTTGATTTTGAGAGTGAATCGAGGGTTTTGCCGCCCAAAGTATTACTACATATCATATATATTTTCTTGGTTTCATATTGATTAAACCCTCTTGAACGATTTGGTGTTCCACCATCGTTCTAAAGTCATCGAAGGCGTTCACTCCACGTGATCGCTTTCATTCCTTGAGGCCTTTTTAATCAAGAGATTTGATTAGTGAGGAGATTTGTGGACTCATTGTCTACTTAATATATTCACCAATTTCCAAAAAAAAGTTAATACAATCAAAAACCACAAAAAAATTGAAAAAACACAAAATACCAAAAAGAATCTTCTTTGCTCGTCTCCACATTGTACGTGACGTTTATGCTCACTCGTAATCAAGCAAAACGTGCACGTAGACGCAAGAACAAAACTCCTACTAAAACTCATTCTAGTGAGGAGTCTCCAAGTGAGGAACCTATTGTAGAACAAGAAGCTATCATGGCTAATCGTACTATGATGGAGTTGCTTCAAGCACCCACCGAGGGTTTTGGAGAGGCCATTGTGATTCCCGCCATCCTTGCGGAGAACTTTGAGATCAAAACGGGTTTAATGTCTATGCTTCAAGCAAACAAGTTTCGCGGTCACGAAAAAGACAACCCACATTATCACATTAGGCAATTTAATCGTCTCACCGCGACAAGCAAGTTTAAGGATGTACCACACGATGCCATTAAGATGATGTTGTTTCCTTACTCGTTAGATGGACCCGCTAAGATATGGCTTGAGAAAGAACCGCCGAATTCGATTTTGACATGGGCCGATCTCGTGTCTAAATTTGTGAATCAATTTTTTCCACCATCTAAGACAACACATTTGAAAAACGAGATTTCACGTTTTACACAAAGACCAAATGAAAGTTTTTCAATGGCTTGGGAAAGGTTTAAAGAAATGCTACATGAATGTCCACACCATGATTTTTCCGAATTGCATCAAATTGACACTTTTTATAATGGGCTTAATGAACATGAACGAGATAATTTAAATGCCGCCGCGGGTGGTAATTTTTTGTGCAAAACGACAAATGAGGCTTTGAAAATCATAGAAAATAGGTCTAAGGTCTATAGCCCTCGTAACACACCGAGTGTTGCCAACTTGGGCTCGTCATCGTCTCGTTCCATTAATGCCTTGCAAGATGAAGCAAATGAGGAGAATCAGTTTTTCGATAGGTTTTCGACTCTTATGTCTCATTGGAAAGCTCAAGAAGCTTCAAACACCGCTTCGGTTAAAGCGGTTGCAAAGAGTTGTATTTCGTGTGGTGGAGCTCATGATTTTTCCGAGTGCATTACCGCGGATGGTAACACTTCGAATGCTTATGTAGCCACGGGAACTTATAACCAAATCGGTCAAGGTTCCCGCCAAAATCAAGCTCCACAAAATCAAAATGCTAATAACTATCGAAACAACAATCAAGGTGGAAATTACCAAGGAAATCAAAGGAATTATAACAAGGGTAATTACCAAAGTGGAAATGGGCAAATTTCAAACCAAAACCAAAACCGTGATTTTCAAACTCCTACTCAAGGTTTTCAAAATGCTCACACTAAAAATTTGCAAGGAGAATTTTTGGATTATGCTAAGGCTAATGATGCTAAGTTTGATAACATGCAACGTGAGATGATTAGCTTAAGGTCCGAGTTGAAAAACGAGCTTAAAACCGAACTTGCTAATGAACTTAAAACTCATGCTAATAAAATGGAAGGAAATGTCACACGACTCCAACAAAATCAACAAAAAATGGAGCAAGGACAACATGAGATTAAGCAAGAATTGTTGAAAGCGGATGCTAGGCAATCTAAGTTTGAAGACCGTATGGCTAAGATGTTTGAAGCTATCATGTGTAAGCCCTCTTCTTCGGGTGGTCTTCCTAGTGATACCATCGTGAACCCGAAAGGAGAATTGAAGGTTATTACCACTCGTAGTGGTAAAACTTTCAAAGAACCCACTTCTCGTCCAAGTACTTCTATGGAGAAGGAAAAAGAGAAAGAACCCGAGGTTGTGGTTGAAAAGGAGCACATTACAAGCCCACGAAGTACCGCTCAAACCACACCTACGGTTGAACCAATACCAATCATGGAACCCGAGATTCCAAGGCCGTTGCCTATGCCTAATTTGCCCCAACCCACACCACCTTTACCCTACCCATCAAGACGAGACAAGGAAAAGGCACAAGAACGAAATAATTATCAATTTGAACTTTTTATGAAAATGTTTCGTGACTTGCATTTTAATATAAGTTTTGCCGACGCCTTAGTCATGATGCCTCGATTTGCCGCGAACTTCAAAAGTATGTTGAATAACAAAGAAAAATTGCAAAAATCGTCTAGTTGTTCATCGGTTTTTCTAAGCCGCATACCTCAAAAGGTCGGTGATCCTGGAAAGTTTTTAATCCTATGTGCTATCCAAGACATGGAAGAATGCTACGCCTTGGCCGATCTTGGTGCTAGTATTAATTTGATGCCTCTCGAGATTTTTAAATCACTCAATCTTCCAAATCTCACTCCATCAAAAATGTCAATCGAAATGGCCGATCATTCTACGATTCTAGCTTGTGGAGTTGCCGAGGACGTCTTTGTGAAAGTTGGGAAATTCTATTATCCCGTGGACTTCATTGTTGTTGATATTCCCATCGATCCTAAAGTTCCGTTAATTTTAGGTCGATCTTTTTTGGATACCTCGAGAGCACTTATCGATGTGCATGCAAGAAAAATCACTCTTCGTTTCAATGAGGAAGAACTCGTCATTAATGCAACCCAAAACTCCACGCTTTCTCATGTTTATTCGATCACATCTTTGTACAATGTCAATCCCATCAAAAACATTTGTCAAAAGATTTCCAATAGAGTTTTAGGAGTTGTTGAGAAAAATGAAGTTCCGTCCCCTCCGCCGATGGAGGTTAAGAGTGTTAAGCCTATGATTCCAATCTCGAGTGATTCTTCGGATGATGAATACGTTGATCCCGATGGGGAGGTTTTCTTTGTTGACAAAAGATTTGAAAACTCGCCACCACCTAAACCAAAACGCTTTCAAAATGTGAGAATTTTTAGTGTGACTAACATTGTTTTAGATACACCAAATATTTTTGACATAATTAAATCGGGTTTTCACAAGGAGAGTGTAAAAGATGCAAAAGGAAAAGATTTTGAATTTAATTTAAAAGATTTTTCTACAATTCTAACTCCGTCATCACCGCGTGTCTTGAGTACTACAAGCTCGTCTTCTCCTTTTGACGATGCTTTGTGTGGACTTAGTGTGGGGGAAGCCCCTTATGTTCCCTCCCCTTTCTCCACCGAGGACGAGATATTTGATCCTGGAATTGCTTATATAGGGAAATCTCGGTCTTCCACCGATGCAATAAATGGAAAATCTTTTCATTTGATTGGTGCGAGTCTACCTCGAGTAGCTCAATGTTTTGCCTTACCCATTGTCCCACCCTTCTATTTCTTCTCTCCTATTTTCTTCTATCCCATTGGGATTTGTGTTGGAGTTGTGTTGTCTCGTCTTTCATCCGAAAACGAGGACGCTATCTTTGACCCCGGTATACGTTTATCGGATTTTTAAAGTACTCCACGTGCTTTTGGGCCTTGTTTATCATGTAAGCCCCACCAAAAATTTACCACACCATGATTATCCCTAAATGATCACATTTATGGGGATTCGAGTCGAGCTTTTGACTCGGTTATCAAAAACAAGGTGCCTCGTGGGGGAGACCCATGCTTATCCATGTACATATTATTGCTTTCTAATTAGTGTAATGTGAGGGGATTTGTGCCCTTCCAACCTTTGTTCCGTGGTTGTTTGTGAATTGTGTCTTTTAGATCATCATCTTCACGATTGGAGCCTCTCGTGTTCGTTTCATGGGAGCACTCGATCGTTTGCTTTGGAGGCCATTCCCAATATCCACATTATGATATATCCTTTTATGTTCTAACCTTAGGTTTTAGCACACTTCATAAACGGCTATTACTTATTGGTTACACCCTTTCCATGCTAGATTAGGCATTCGACTACGTCTTTAGTATGGGGGTGTTTGCACCCCTAGACTCGAAACATTGAGGACAATGTTTAACTTTAGTATGGGGGGGGTGAATAGATACTTGCCTTGCCAAACCTTCACGCTTTCCAAAGTTTATCGTTTTGTTATCGTTTTCTTGCAAAATAAGGCTAAAAATGGCCAAATTTTAAATTTTTTCTCATGTTTTATAAGTGTTTGAAGACACGAATGTAGATTTTCCGATGGCGAGAATAAGAGTAATTTTTGACTCGACCGTGCGTGTTGAGCACTTAGCTTTGATTCCTTAACTACACATTAGGCTAAGTCTCTTAAATGAGGACGAGAAATGATAGAGTTAATTATAAGTTACTATGCTAAACGTAGAGTACTCGTATTCTTTCAAAAACTCATGTGTTCTCATTGTTTGCTTATTCTCCCTTCGCTTGTAAATATTTTTGCTTAATAAATATTGATTTAGCGGTTTAATTTTGATTGTTGGGTTTCTAGTCTTTTCTAGTAGCTTCCGTGTAATTAAATTGGGAAGACATTAAGGTATCGCCAGCGTCACGGTTTTGAAGTATTGGCACCCAAATAATCGAAAGCTTCACCCAATAATGAGATTTCAAGTGCTCACCTAAATCTAGCAAACAATTTGAAGCCCCACAAGGCCTAAAATCTATGCAAAATTGAAAGTGAATCAAGCCTTAATCTTCGAAGCTTTAAAGATCCAAAATTCGCTTTAGCGTGAGGATATACGTCTTTGGCTAATAAAACCACCGATGAGGCGGATAATAAAAGGCAAGGCAAGACCAAAGTCATAATAAAAGCTTCATGGCGAAGTTGAATAAAAGATGGAGGTAAACCAAAGATAATAAGGTCCTTCCGTTAGGGGGCGTATAAAAGTCTTGGTAATAAGTCTCATGTTCAAAACCGTTATAAAACCGTGTTTATCGATTCTTCTTGTCAACTTAATTTTTTAACATCGTTGTCTATTAGGAGGGGTTATTGATTTGATGGTCTTAGTTACACCGTTAGGACTCTATTTTTAGACCTAAATCTCTATTATCGCATAAGTCAATGATGTATCCTCGTGATCATTAAGACAAAATAAAATATAAGAGATACAACTTAGGAATAATGGGAGAATAAGTACGTGATTAGGGCATATGAGTAGTGTTAGCATTACTAACTTATAATGACAATGATCTCGTTGCACGCTTGGCATGGAATTAAAGTGAAAATCGAGGACGACGAAATTATTTCTAACGAAGCATTCACGTGTTCTTATTCTATGAACCTAAACGTCCCATTTTGCGATGAAAATCATACATTATGTCTAAAACGCAAGTAGTAGAAATAGTGTAATGTAGCTAGTTTACCATTTCAATAAAGTGAATAAAATTAAATTTTGGAGATGCTTTGATACTTTATTCTAGCATTGCGTGAGGGCACGGCAATGGTTTAGTATGGGGGAGTGATGAGACTGCTTTTATACATGGTCTCATCGTCCAAAACGGCCTTAAAATGCATAAAATATCATAAAATATGCCAAATATATGCTCGTGTTTGTTACTTGTGTATTTTTAGGTACGGATATTGAGGAATTGGCAAAAGATCACAAGAATCAATCAAAAACGAACACGGGAAACGAAGACGCACAATGAACCGGGCCCAAGTTTGGAATTTTGCAAAAAGACCCTTGAAGAATTGAAGATTGGCAAAAATGGTCCCTCATCTTTGAAGAACTTGTCACATTTGACCCTCCACATATCAAATGTACAAGTATAATCCTTAATGTTTGAAGATTGTTCAAGATCAGTCCCTGGAATTTGAAGATAATACAAGTTAAGCCCTTGGAAAAAGTTTTAAAATCTTTTGTGCCACTTTTGACAAGTTGTCAAAAGTTGACAAAGCTAGAATGGGCGCTGTTGGACATTTATTACAAAGTGGAAAGAAGTGAATACCTTGGGGACTCAAACTGTCAAAACAACAAACTCCCACAACCAACCACAACTTGCCACCTCAGCCCTACCCACCCACCAACCCATATCCTACCCAAACCCTTAACCCTACCCGTCCACAACCCGGTTTATTAAATAAACCCCAGTCAACCAGTCAAACCACTTACCCATTTCCCTCCAAACACTTTATTTAAAAAATGTTTATACCAAAAATAGATTAAACACTGGCTTAATCACCCATAAACCCTAACACCAACCCAGATTAATTTGACCCTAAAACAAAGGGGTTTTCCCTGATTTTGTCCAGATGTTTGATTAACCACTTTCCCACCAAAACCCACCTTCCACCTCATCACAAAACAAACTCACATGCCTTGTAGGACCCTCCCCTGCCCCGTCCCTTTCCCTCAAAACCTATACCCGACCATTTTAGCGACCAAGATTGTTCAACTTGGTCCCCAAGGAGTATCCAATGGCTAAGATCAAGTTTTCAAGCTGTCATATCACATGGACACCAACAAGATCACATGGGAGCACAAATTTGACCCGTTTTCAGTCAAAGACTTCAAGGGCATTCCTGGAAATCCAATGTTTAGGGTTTTATCATCTAGATAGTTCTATTGTTAGTATAAATAGGGGATGAGCCTGTTCATACCCCTCTTGTTCCAGTTTTTAGCCAAAACCTTGTAATTCCTTTTTTAAGAAATAAAGTTTGGTATTTGTAAAAGACAATTGTAATTCCTTTTATGTTTTTAAAAAGTTTGTGTGTTGTGTTAAGGCTAATTGACTGAGTTCCATTTACTTTGTGAAAGTTTTGAGTAATTCAAGTTTTCAAAAGGTTTTAAAAGGCTTTTAATTTCACAAAATTAGCAACCAGAAAAGTGAAAGTGGATTTGGATTGTTGTTTTGTGAATTAAAAGTGTTTTTAAATCGTGTGTGTTGAGTTTTAAAAAGGTTTTGTGAAAGTTTTTAAGAAAGAAAAAAGGAAACAGTATATATACATATATTGCTTGTTTTTTTTGTTTTTCTTCTTAACAGGTTTTAAGAGAGTTGATTTGTTGATTGAGTTCTGCACCAACCCGAGTTGGTAGGAGGTGGTTATGCAACCACAAGGACCTTGGAAGTAAGGTCCTTAGGTAAATCACCTTTTACCTTTTGAAATTTCAGAAAATGGGTGGTTTGAGTGATTTTGCTTGATTGTTTGATGAATGTTGTTTAAACTGATTTGTATGGTGTTTTCATATGATTGTATGCATGTTAGAAGATCATAGGGTCAGTTTGAATAGGTGTTAGACAGATTTGATTTGAAAAAAGTTGGAAAAGAATTTTAAAGTGGTGTTTGGATGGGTGTTTTAGCAGGTTTAAAATCCTTGCTAATGATTTAAAAACGTGTTAGATACTTTAATAAGGTTAAGATAAGTTTGTTAGATAGTTGTGTTTCAAATTGGATCAAGTTCATAGCTAGTTTGTATGTTGAAAAGTGAAAAGTGTGCCTTAAAATCTTCATATGTAAGTTTCTGAGTGTTTTCTTGAAAACTATTGCTTGGATCTTGGAATCTGCTATAGATTAGGTTGTTAGAGGTTTGAATGTTGTTAGTTTATCATTTGGAGCTTGTGTATGCATGAGCTTGGCCTTGGAAAATCATTAGGGTGCAAGTAACTTAGCCTAGAAAACCACCAGACCTCATTTTTTGTCACAACAACATTGTATTGCCTTGTGTGCTTGATTTGTGATCATCTTGTGTGCTAAGTGCTTATTTTAGCTAGTCCTTGACTCCTTGTGCTTCAATAAGCACAAGGGTGCCCTTTTGCTCCAAAAACATCCACAAAGAATAGCACAAAACCAAGCTCCTCTTGGTTTTTGTTCAAGTGAAGGACTCTTCACTTGTTCATCAGAAGAACAAGCAAAACTGGATACGTTTTGAATTATAACTTGTTGAATCTTGGGTAAAATTGGATTTGGATTTGAGTTTATTAGCTTTTAAGTTGTACTGTTTGAGTTTTAAAAAAAAAATAAAAAAAATTTTATAAAAAGAATACCCGCAACGGACTCGAACCCTAGACCTCTCGCTGGAGGGTTAAGAGTTCTACCGTTGATCTGGATACCTTTTTACGTTTATGTTTGTTTTCAAACAATATTTAAGCACGTTTTCATTTGAGCTTATAAAAATAAGCCGTAGCTTATTTTCATCTTTCTAGCTTATTTGCTCAGCTTCTTAGCTTCTTATCATTTTTCCTAGGATTATAATAGAGTTTAGGATTTTTTTTGTTTAAAAATTTTATTTTTCCTTTTATTTAATTAATTTCTAGGATTATTTTTAGTTTTATTTTTAGAAAGTCTATAAAAAATATTAAACAGTAATAAAAAAAATACAAAAAAATAGTTTTTAGGTTTTAATTTGTATTTTTGAGGTTTACATATAAAAAAGTTTTCAAAAACTTTAATTTTTAATTTTATTTAATTTTAGGGTTTTTAGACAACTTTAAAAATTAATATAAAATTAATTAAGATGTTTTAGAAACTTTAATTTACATTTTCTTCTTAGTTAGAATATTTAGGATTTTTGAGAATTTTTTAGAATTTATTTGAGAACTTTTAATTTTTTAGAATATTTTATTATTATTTTATTCATTAAAATAAAAAGTTTTATTTTTACCTTTTTTTCATTTTTCCTAGATTCTAAATATTAAAATAGGACCTTTGTTACTTTCCAATTAATTTTTAGGCTTTTCAATTAATTTTTAGAATTAATTTAAGATTTGATAGATTTTAATAGTTTTTAGGAGTTTAAAAATAGTAAATTTGGTTTTAAAATTTTTAAAAATAGTATTTAGCTTAATTAGGTCATTTTTGAGGTTGACAAACTATAAAATCTTGTTTAGGGCTTTTTAATATTTAAAAGTGATTTTTAGGGCTTTAATTAGCATTAAAAAGTCATTATTAAATTAATTAAAAGGTTTTGGCAAGTTTGGATTTTTTGTAAACCCTTAGAATTTTATTATGGATTTTTAGTAATTTTTAGGAATTTTTAGGTTAAAATTTTAAATTTTGTGTTTTTTTTACGTTCTACGTCGTAACTTTCTAGTAGTGTTTTCGCCTTATTTTTCTATTTTTTTCGTCTTCGTCATTTTCTCTTCTTTTCTTCTCATTAATAATCAAAAACATAATCAATCATTCATTACACAACGCACTAGCCTCCTCGAGAACGAACTCACCTTTAGGGTCATTCACACACGGTTTTCCTAAATCGTCGTGCTTACCCTATATTATTGCCTTGTTTTCCTAAACAAGTGTGATTTTACAACTATCAGTTTTGCCGCCCAAAGTATTATTACGTATAATATATTTGCTTGGTTTCTTTGTGATTAAACCCTCTTGAACAATTTGGTTTTCACCAAAGTTCTAAAGTCATTCGAAGGCGTTCACTCCACGTGATCGTTTTCATTCCTTTGAGGCTTCATTAATCAAGAGTTTGATTCGAGGAGAGATTTTGTAGATTGTTGTCTACGAAGATACACCAAAATCCAAAAAAATTAAATATCATCAAAAACACAAAAAAATTGAAAATTCACAAAACACCCAAAAAGAATCTTCTTTGCTCACCTCCCATTCTTCGTGAAGTTTATGATCACTCGTAATCAAGCAAAACGAGCTCGTAAACGTCTTCAAAAGCAAGCTAATCAAGAGACGTTGATTGAAGAACAACCTCCAATTGTTGAACCTATTGTAGAACAAGAAGTCGTCATGTCTAATCGAACTATGATGGAGTTGCTACAAGCACCCACCGAGGGTTTTGGAGAGGCTATTGTGATTCCCGCCATCCTTGTGGAGAATTTCGAGATTAAGACGGGTTTAATGTCGATGTTGCAAGCAAATAAGTTTAGAGGTCATGAGAAAGACAACCCGCACTATCACATTAGGAATTTTAACCGTCTCACCGATACTAGCAAGTTTAAGGATGTTCCACATGACGCCATTAAGATGATGTTGTTTCCATACTCGTTAGATGGACCCGCAAAAATTTGGCTTGAGAAAGAACCACCAAATTCGATTTTGACATGGGCCGATCTTGTTTCTAAGTTTGTGAACAAGTTTTTTCCACCATCTAAAACAACACATTTGAAAAATGAGATTTCACGATTTGTGCAAAGAAATAATGAAAGTTTTTCAATGGCATGGGAACGCTTTAAAGAAATGTTACATGAATGTCCACACCATGATTTTTCGGAATTGCATCAAATTGATACTTTTTATAATGGGCTTAATGATCATGAACGAGATTATTTGAATGCCGCCGCGGGTGGTAATTTTTTGTGCAAGACGACAAATGAGACTTTACAAATCATCGAGAATAGATCTAAGGTTTATAGCCCTCGTAACACACCGAGTGTTGCCAATTTGGGTTCGTCTTTATCGTCACAATCGTCTCGTAGCATTAATGCCTTACATGATGAAGCTAATGAGGAAAATCGTTTTTTTGATAGATTTGCTAATCTTATGTCCCATTGGAAAGCTCAAGAAGCTTCAAATTCCGCTTCGGTTAAAGCGGTTGAAAAGAGTTGTTTGTCTTGTGGTGGAGCTCATGATCTTTCCGAGTGCATTACCGCGGATGGTAACACTTCGAGTGCTTATGTAGCAACGGGAACTTACAACTAAAACGGTCAAGGTTCCCGCCCAAATCAAGCTCCACCAAATAAAAATGTTAATAATTATCGAAACAACAACCAAGGTGGTAATTACCAAGGCAACACACGTAACTACAACAAGGGTAATTATCAAAATGGGAATGGACAAATTTCTAATCAAAACCAAAACCGTGATTTTCAAAACACTACACAAGGTTTTCAAAATGCTCACACTAAAAATTTGCAAGGATAATTTTTGGATTATGCTAAAGCAAATGATGTTAAATTTGATAACATGCAACGTGAGATGATTAGCTTAAGATCCGAGTTGAAAAATGAGCTAAAAAATGAACTTGCTAATGAACTTAAAACTTATGCAAACAAAATGGAAGGAAATGTCCAACGTCTTCAACAAAACCAACAAAAGATGGAATTAGGACAACATGAGATTAAGCAATAGTTATTAAAAGCGGATGCTAGGCAATCAAAATTTGAGGACCGAATGGCTAAGATGTTTGAAGCAATCATGTGTAAACCCTCTTCCTCGGGTGGTCTTCCTAGTGATACCATTGCAAACCCGAAGGGAGAAATGAAGGTTATTACTACACGAAGTGGTAAAACTTTCAAGGAACCAATCTCTCGTCCAAGTACTTCTACGAAGAAGGAAATCGAGAAAGAACCCGAGGTGATGGTAGAAAAGGAGCACATTACAATCCCACGAAGTACCGCTCAAACCACACCTACGGTTGAACCAATACCAATTGTGGAACCCGAGTTTCCAAGGCCATAGCCTAATTACCAACCCACACCACCTTTACCCTACCCTTCGAGACGAAATAAAGAGAAGTTGCAAGAACGTAACAAACAAAAAATCGAGCTTTTTATAAAAATGTTTCAACAAGTGCATTTTGATGTGAGTTTAGCCGACGCGTTGTTGTATATGCCTCGTTTCGCTTCCACTTTTAAAAGTATGATTAGCGATAAGAAAAAGCGTTCAAAGCTTGCTAATTGTTCTTCGGTTTATCTTAACCGCATACCCAAAAAAGTTGGTGATCCCGGAAAGTTTCTCATTCCTTGTGACATACAAGATATGAAATAATGCCTCGCCTTGGCCGATCTTGGTGCGAGCATTAATTTGATGCCATTTTCCATTTGGAAATCGCTTTCGCTTCCGGCTCTTATTTCTTCGAACATGTCTATCGAGATGGCCGATCATTCTATGATTTTAGCATGTGGAGTAGCCGAAGATGTTTTCGTGAAAGTGGGGAAGTTCTACTATCCCGTTGATTTTATAGTAGTTGACATCCCCGCGGATCCTCAAGTTCCTCTAATTTTAGGTCGTTCATTTTTAGACACTTCGAGATCGCTTATCGATGTTCATGCGAGAACTATCACTTTGAGATTCAACGAAGAGGAACTTGTTATAAACGCTACTCACAACTTGAAACCTTCTCATGTTTATGCAATCGCTACCATCAATCACATTGACATCGTTGATGTGGTTTGCGATGAGTTTTCACAAGAAGTGTTAGGTTTTTCTGATAGCTCGTCAAGTGGCAATCCCACTATTTTAGATCCGATTCTTTCTAGTTCCACACCAAATCTCACTCCATTCCTTTCAAATGAAATCGACAATGAAGATGAGGTGTTGATTAGTGATGATACTTCTATTCCACCATTTCTTTCGCCGATGGAAGTTATGAGTGTTGAACCAAAATCTTCAATCGAGGAACCACCTATCCTTGAATTGAAAGATCTTCCTTCTCACCTTGAATACGCATTCTTAGAAGGTGATGACAAGTTGCCGGATATTATTGAAAGAGGTCTTGCTAATGATGAAAAAACCGAGCTCTTGAAAGTTCTTAAGGCTCGTAAAGGGGCAATTGCATGGAAAATATCCGACATTAAGGGTATTGACCCAAAATTTTGTACTCACAAGATTTTAATGGAGGAGGACTACAAACCCGCAATTCAAAGTCAAAGAAGGGTGAATCCCAAAATTCACGATGTCATTAAAAAGGAGGTCCTTAAACTCCTTGACGCGGGAATGATTTATCCTATATCCGATAGCCCATGGGTGAGCCCAATCCATTGTGTCCCTAAAGAGGGAGGAATGACCGTTGTGCCTAATGAAAACAACGAGTTGATTCCCACTCGTGTTGTGACCGGTTGGAGGGTGTGTATTGACTACCTAAAGTTAAATGACGCCACTCGTAAAGACCACTTTCCTTTGCCCTTCATGAATCAAATGTTGGAGTGACTTGCGGGAAATGAATTCTATTGGTTTTTAGATGGTTTTTCCAGTTACTTTCAAATCCCTATCGACCCTCGTGATCAAGAGAAGACTACTTTTACGTGTCCTTATGGTACGTTCGCTTATCGTAGGATGCCTTTCGAACTTTGTAATGCACCGGGTACGTTTCAACGGTGTATGATGGCGATTTTTCACGATATGATCGAGAAGTCGATGGAAGTGTTTATGGATGACTTCTCGGTGTTTGGCAATTCGTTCACGTCGTGTTTATCTAATCTTGAGCAAATGTTAAAACGTTGTGAAGAAACCAATCTTGTGCTTAATTGGGAAAAATGTCATTTTATGTGTAAACAAGAAATCGTCTTAGGACATAAAGTGTCGAAGGCGGGGATTGAGGTCGATAAAGCTAAGGTAGACGTCATCGCCAAGTTACCTCATCCCAAAACCGTTAAGGGAGTTAGGAGTTTCCTAGGCCACGCGGGCTTTTATCGTCGTTTCATCAAGGACTTTTCGAAAATCTCTCGACCTATGACACACCTTCTCGAGAAGGATGCTCCTTTTAACTTCAATGAGGATTGTGTTAGAGCTTTCGAAACTCTCAAAAGGAAACTTACCGAAGCTCCCATTCTTGTTGCTCCTAATTGGGAATTACCCTTTGAAATCATGTGCGATGCAAGTGATTATGTTGTAGGGTCCGTCTTAGGGCAACGTTATGACAAGCATTTCCATCCTATCCACTACGCTAGTAAGATGATGACCGAGACTCAATTAAATTACACCACAACGGAAAAGGAATTCCTTTCCGTGGTCTATGCTTTTGAGAAATTCCGACCTTATCTCGTCTTGACTAAAAGCATCGTGTATACCGACCATTCGGCTATCAAGTATCTCTTAGCTAAGCAAGATGCTAAGCCGAGATTGCTTCGTTGGATGCTCCTCCTCAAAGAATTTGATGTCACCGTGCTTGACAAAAAAGGAGCCGAGAATCTAGCGGCCGATCATCTTTCTCGTCTATAAGATCCTCACAAAGATGTTTTCGAGAACAAGGAAATCACCGAAACATTTACTCTCGAGACTCTCGGTGTAGTGAATTCTAAAGACACCACCCCATGGTTTGCCGACATTGCAAATTACCATGCGGGTAATTTCATAATCAAGGGTATGACGACACAACAAAAACGAAAATTCTTTCGTGACGTCAAGTTCTATTTTTGGGATGACCCTTATCTCTTTCGGGTTTGTGCGGATCAATTCGTTCGGCGTTGTGTGTTTGGTGCCGAAGCTTCTAATATCCTTAGTGCTTGTCACGAGGGACCCACGAGCGGTCACCACGGTGCTAATCTCACGGCTAAGAAAGTGTTCGATGCCGGTTTCTTTTGGCCTTCTATCTATCGTGATGCACAAGCACTTGTGAAGTCGTGTGATTCGTGCCAAAGTCAAGGAAAAACGTCTCAACGTGATGAAATGACGCAAAACATAATTTAAGTATGTGAGATTTTCGACATATGGGGAATAGACTTTATGGGGCCGTTCCCATCGTCTCATGGCTACAAATATATCCTCATCGCGGTGGACTACCTTTCTAAGTGGGTGGAAGCTAAGGCTTTGCCTACTAATGATGCTCGTGTGGTAGTGAAGTTTTTGAAGCAACTATTCTCTCGGTTCGGAACCCCTCGTGCTATTATAAGCGATCGTGGAACCCATTTTTGTAATGACCAATTCGAAAAGGTTCTAAAGAAATATGGAGTTACTCATCGTCTTTCTACGGCTTATCACCCGCAAACGAGTGGGCAAGTCGAGGTTTCGAACCGAGCTTTGAAGAGGATTTTAGAGAGGTCAATTGGAGAAAACCGTGCTTCATGGTCCGACAAACTTGATGACGCTTTATGGGCCTTTAGGACCGCTTATAAGACACCTATCGGTTGCACTCCTTATAAGTTAGTCTATGGGAAGAATTGTCATTTTCCCATTGAGTTGGAGCACAAGGCATATTGGGCCCTTAAGCATGCAAACTTTGACTTGAAGACCGCGGGAGATCACCGGAAAATACAATTGAATGAATTGGTTGAATTAAGAGATAATGCTTATGAAAATTCATTAATTTTTAAAGAAAAGACTAAAAAGTTTCATGATTCAAAGATTAAAACCGGGTTTTTAACGTTGGTGATCAAGTGTTGCTTTTTAACTCTCGTCTTAAGATATTTTCCGGGAAATTGAAATCTCGTTGGTCGGGTCCGTTCACCATTACACAAGTGTTTCCTTATGGGACCATCGAGCTAGCTCAAGATGATGGTCCTAATTTCAAGGTGAATGGACATAGGCTTAAGCACTACTTTGGTGGGGAAATTCCTTCAATGGTTTCCCTCGACCAAGTCACCTTCCCCAATGATAATTAGCATTGAGGGGATCGAGTCGAGCTCATGACTCGGTAATCAAAAACGAGGTGCCTCGTGGGGGAGATCCCATGCTTATCCTTTATGCTTACTATTCACTAATAAGGGGACTTGTACCCTTCCAACTCGTTGTCTCGTGGTTGTTTGTGATTGTGTTATCTAGATCATCATCATCATCTACAAATGAAGACTCTCGTGTTCATTTACGTGAGCCTCCATCATTTGCTTGAAGAAGTTTTTCACGAATCCATGACATATCCTTTATTGTTCTAACAATTATCTTTTAGCATACTTAATAAACGGCTTTAGATATATTGTTGATCACCCTTTCCATGCTAGATCCTAAGCATTCGACTCTTCGTCTCTAGTATGGGGGTGCTCCACCTTTAGACTCGAAACATTGAGGACAATGTTTGCTTTTAGTATGGGGGGTGAATAGGTACTTGCTTTGCTACGCCCTCACGCTTTCCAACTTTGAATGTTTTGTTTTGTTGCTAATAAGGCGAAAAATGGCCAAATTTTAAAATTTTTCTTAGTTTTCATAAGTATTTTTAAGACACGAATGTATATTTTCCGATGGATAGAATAAGAGTTAATTTTTGACTTGATGGGCATTTGGAGCCATTTACATTCCTTAACCCGCTCAATTCAAGTTTTGCTAGACTTTTATATAGGGAGCTTTAAAACACGAAGGTCTTAACTCTTACGGGTTAAGAACGAGAACTTTTCGCAAGTTCCTATAATTGATCCTAGAAAGTCACTTATCAAGGGATCTATAAAAAGCATTCTTTAAACATGAAAAAGTCCAAGAAAGTGCAAGATCCTATAGGTGGCTTGAAAACCCAAAACTTTGATTTGATATAGTCTTAATGAAAGCTAATCCAAATTTGGCTTAATTTTGACTTGCATGGCTAAGTATTCACGAGTCTCTTTAATTAGAGGTCTTTATATAGTGAAGAACGAGAAGGGATAGAGTTAGACAAGTGATCATGCTAAACGTAGAACATGAAAATGTTCTTTCAAAAACTCATATGTTTTTAATTGTGACTTTTTCATCCCATAAGATCAATGCATTAGGAATAAATCATAACTGCAATAAGTAAGGTCGTACGATTTGAAAGGTTACTTAGCCTCTAGCGCAAGATCGTTTAAAAGTTGCTCGGGGTTGAATAGAGTTCATAGCCAAGGCATAACTTATTGAAGCGGGACGCGAAGATTGGCGATCATCCAAAAAGGCCCTAACAAGGCATGAGGAGCTCTATTTTTGCTAAAGATCCAAAGATGATGTGAAGTATCATTATTCCTAAATAAATATGAAGGATCGAGACACACGAAGAAAAGCAATTACTCCCCTAAAGATCATGGAGAAAGTCTATCCAAAAAGACCCTTACAAGGTATGAGGATAAATATATCCAAGTCCGAAAAGGAGGCGGATCGTTGTATATCAAAATCCAAAGTAAAGATTGAAGAAAAATGATGAAGTCGTGGTCCAAATATGAAGAATCTCTCAAAAACGTCAAGTGAAGAAATTCCAAATATATGAAGAGAAGACCATAATTTCGAGAACGTGCTACTTTGCTTTCGGACTAATAACTACTCAAATAAGTCAATATGAATCACTTGTGATCCATGACAAATAGATAAAAAATGCTAGTAACCCATTTTCCTTTTATAATAACTAGGATTGCGGGGAGAAAAAGTATTACACAATTTGGACGTATGAGTAGTGTTAGCATTGTGACTTGTACCAACAATGATCTCGTTTTTGCACTTAGCATAGAATGTATGACAATCAAGGATGACGAAGTTTACTCTAAGGGACATTTGCTTGTTTCTATTCTTTGACCCTAAAAGTCACTTTCGTGATGAAAATCATACATTATGTCTTTACACATCTTCGTAGTATGTTGCAAGTCTTTTACTCTTCAATAAAGGTTAATAAATTGAACTTTGGTGATGCTTAGATACTTTATTCTAGCATTGCGTGAGGGCACGGAAATGGCTTAGTATGGGGGAGTGATGAGATGGCACTTATACATGATCTCATCGTTCTTTTCGGGCTTTTAATGCATAAAAATGTCATAAAATACCATATATATGCTTGTGTCTGTTTACTTGTGAATTTTAGGTATGGATATCGTGAAAAAGACAAAAGATCACAAGATACAAGGAAAAACGGACACGAGAAACGAAGCCGTACAAAGAACCGGGCCCTAATCATGGAATACTCAACAATTACCCTTGAAGACTTGAAGACAAACAAGATTGATCCTCATTTATTGAAGAAATGACACTTAAAACCCTTGTATATTGATAATTCCAAGTTTGGGCCCTTAAGTTTGTCAAAATTACACAAAAGGTCCTTCAACTTTGAAGAAATGGCAAGATTAGTCCCTCAACAATTCCAAATTGTCAATTATGGTCCCTCATCAAGACAAAGATACATTAAAGACCTTTGAAGATCAAGAATGTCCAAGATCAGCCCTTGAATTATGCAAAAGTTCCAAAATTTACCCTTATAACTCTTTTGGAAAAGTCTTGTGCCAATAATGTCAAGTGGTGAAAGATATTAACAAAGGGAAATTTGTTTTAGGGCTGAATTACTTGATTTACCAAAAATCCCAAAATACAAGGACTAAAAGTGTGCTATTGGAACATTTGAAACGAAATTACGCCAAACACTTTCCATTCCCCCAATTTCGGATCAAATCTACTACTATTCACCCTTCATCCACCCAGTTTTTACTCCACTTAAAACAAAGGGTAAAAACAAATTACCCTGGCACTTGTGTGATTCACATGTGCAGAAACAAATCCCACACATAAAACCCTCAATCCCACTACTCCTTGGGCCCCACACTCAACCTCCTCAACCAATGAAAATGCAACTTAGCCTCCAAGTAACCTGACGTGTCCAAATCAACAGCCAAGGATCCCTGCTTCATATCAAAGCTATTTTAAACGGTTTGGATGCATTTGGACAACTCATTCCATCAAAACGTCTAGAAGACTCAAGGGCATTATAGAGAAATCACTTCTAGGGTTTGTGAATAGTGTTTAGCCAGGCATTTGCCTATAAAAGGAGACCTCAACATGTGAGAGTCCCTTTGTTCCAGATTTTAGCTTTTAAATCTTTGTAATTCCTTTTTATGAAATAAAGTTTGAATTTCTGAAAATTTTGAATTCTAATCTGTTATTTATAAACTTTTGGTGTTTGATAAGCTAAAATCTGAGTTCCATAATCTTGTTTGAATGTTTTTGAGGCAAAGTTTTAGTTGATAAAGCTTGGGTTTCAAAAATCAGAAGTTTGGTTTATTTTGATCTCACTTTTGTGGTTTGTTCTTCTTAGCAGTTTGGAAGCTGGTACTTGTTCTGCTAGTACCTAAGCTCAAACAATCCAGGGCCTGGATGTAGGTCTTGGAGGTTTGCATCCTTCTCCCTTTTCATTTACTCCTTTATTTTTCTGAATTTGGTGATTATTGCATGTTTATGCTTGAATCTGAGATATTATTGTTGAATCTGGTTTATTTGTGTTGATTTGATGTTTATGAGGTGTTATTAGTCTGATTTGTAGGAAAAATCTGCATAAGCCTTTGAAAAATTGTGAAAACAAGTTTTAAAAGGGTGTTTGGGCTTACTGCATAAGTTGGGATTGTGGCTTGTTTAGTTGTGGTTTATTGTTTACAAGTGTTAGCATCTGCTATTTGAGTGCATTTGTTCATCTGTTTGCAGGTTTGAAGGTTTGAAACACATATATTCATAAAATAGGGTATAAAATCTTGAATACTTGGTAAAATTGGCTAGGATTTTGAGGACACCTAGATATAAGCTTAGGCTAGGGCTAACAAGTGCTAAACCTTAGTTAATCACACCAGGGAAGAAGGATTTGAGACCTGAAATTGGGTCAAGTGTCCAATAGATCAGCAAACTTGTTTCTGCATATGTTCCTTGTTCATCAGTAACTGTTTGTGCCTAGATCTTGTTGTTTGCTTTGATTCAGTGTTTGATTCTTGTTGCCTTGTGTTTATTCTTAGTTTATAAGCTTGTGTATGCATCCTGTTATGTTTGGTTGGCTTATTCTTGCTAAATCTGCTTATTAAGTGCTTAACTGCTTATTTCCATGTATGTGTGGTATCTGGTGACTGTTTGATCATTTGTGGCTTATTGAGTGAACCAAATTGTGATTTTCTTGTTGCTATTGACTCCTTGTGATTCACTGATCACAAAGGTGCCTTTGTTTCCAATTGAATCAAACCAGAACACTCTAAAAAGCTCAGTCAAAAAGTCAAAGCAGTGGGAACTCCTTTCCCCTGCTAGTTACCACTGCTAGTGTAAAATTCGGTTCAGCTTATCAATAAGCTATAATAGCTTATTTTAACCAGCAACAACTTGGATTTTGTAATAGGTGCTCATTTTTTGACCCATTTGTTCATACTGGAGCATTTGGTGGGTTGACATTAGGGTTTGACTAGAAAACCAAATCCATTGACTTTTTCATAAGTACATTAGTGCTTATTCTGGCTTATTGGTTGTGCTTATTGGAATTTTGTTGATTGATTTGGCTTTTTGAGTCCATTTGTGATCTTTTGCAAGTTGAATCAAGTCCTGAGGTGCCTTATTTCTCAAAAAACGACTATTTTGTCTTTTAGTGAAATAATACTTTGCTTATTTCTGGCTTATTGAGTGTGCTTTTTCAAAATTTCTTTTTACAGATCTCATAATCATCCCAAAAGAAGGTTGTGTGTCAAATTAGAGCGTATGGCATTGGCTTATTGCTTAATAGGCTGAAAAGCCCAATAAGAATAAGCTGTGTGCTTAATAAGTTGTGATAAGCTCATATTCAGCTTTTGGGCCTTTAGAGTTTTGTTCTTAGAATTGGATTTTGAGTCAGATAGGGCTTTTCCAAGTTAATTGGGCCAAGTTTGACTTTTTGGGCCCAAAAGCCCAATGGTGTTGACTGTTTTTGGTTTTGGCCTATTTGAGGGCCCAATAGGGGTATTCTGGTCATTTCACTTTGATTTTCTGATTATTTAGGTTAAAATAAACTAGTTTGCAAGTTTTTAGAATTTTTTATAATTTTCGGATTTTTTAAATTATTTTAATATTATTTTATTATTATTTTTCAAATTTCACATTTTCCAACTCTTTATATTTTTCTTAGCTTTAATACATTAAAATAGGAATTTAACAACTTTTAGAATAATTTTATCTCTTTTAGATTAATTTTTATAATTATTTTAAGCTTTAATAGTTTTTAAATCATTTTAAATAGTTTTTATTAGTTTAAAAATTTCTAAAAATAGTTTTTAATCTTTTTAGGTCATTTTAGTGGTTTACCAATTGAAAAATCTTTATTTGGGCTTTTTGATAATTTATTTGATTTTTAGGGCTTTAATTAGCATTTAAAAATTGAATATTTAATTATTTAAAAGGTTTGAAAAAGTTTTGATCATTGGTAAACTCCTAGTTTATTTATTTTGATTTTTGGTGAATTTTTGGTATTTTTTAGAATTAATTTTTATTTTTGTAGATTCTACGGATTTACGTTTTAACTTTCTAGTAGTAATTTTTACGTCTTCGTCATCTTCTTTTCTCATCCCCTTCTAAACCAATCATTAATCACAAACATTTAACAAGTTTTTCACACACATATACCTCCTTGGGAAACGAACTTGGAACTTCATCTAGGGTCATTTGTACACGGTTTTCCTAAACCGTCGTATTTAATACTTACCGCTCATTTACCCTCCTTTGTTTTCCTAAACAAGAGGTGTAATTTACCACAATCAACGACCATCCACCACCCACCTATACCACCGGATTACTAAAAAGCAAACCTACATTGTTGGTACTAGCGCGACTACTTCCTTGGTTAATGCGCGGGTTTTTGGTTCTGGCTTTCATGGTTCTAAGGCTGTCTCTTCTATATATGTTCCTCCTATTTCTTCTATTGTTTCTGGCAGGGTGGTTGGTGGTTCTTCTTCGAGGGGGTCTGGTTCCTAGAGGAGGAAGGGCGCCCAAAGTCTTGTTGTTGCGACTCATCCTGCTAAGAAGTTAAGTAAGGATCATTGTTCGACTTCTATTCCGTCCATTGGGGGTAAGTCTATGGGAATTATTGCTTCATTGCTTCCTTCGGGGCTAAGTGGTTCTGCTTTTCATGGATCTTTTTATCAGGTTCTTTGAATTTCTCTCCTATTTTTGATGAAGATGATGAGGATTCGGAGTCTCCTCTAGTTCGTACCCAGAATCCTGCTACAAGGTTCGTTTTTTCTGATGAGTTGATAAATGAGGAGACAAATTTGAGTGACTCAGGTGTTGTTTTTCCCAGGTTGGTTTTTTCTACTGCCCCGGCCACGGATTCGGTTGTTATTTTCGTGCATACCTCAGGCTTGCCAACTCCCCCGGTGTCTATTTCCGCGCTTACCTCCAGCTTGCTAACTGCTCTAGTTCCTGTTACCTCTAGTTTACCCACTGCTCCGGTGTCTACTCTTCCTCTTCTTGACTCTGATGTTATCTTATCCGTGGGTCAATTGATGTGGGGGGGGGGGGGGGGGGGGGGTCCTTCGCATGTTATCAAGGAACAGGTGGAAATTGATGGCTTTTCCCGTAGTGAGGTTTTTTTAACAAAGGAACGTTTGGCTGAAATTTATGTGCCTTGTTGGTCCATTAATAATGTTTCTACTCTTGATGATCCTAATGTCTGTCGGAGTTTAATTGAACGTGTTACTCCACCAGGTTTTTTCAGTCAGCTCCGTGGTATGGGCTTGGATCATTTGTTTGCTGAGTTTAACGTTGGGTCCGCTCGTCAAGTAGGTATGGGTTATGAATTAAGGGTGCATTTTGAGAAGTGCTTAGAGGAGGTCCACATGTTGTGTTTGGAGCGTGTTGAGGCCTCTCTACCGTTGTTGGAGAAGGAGACTGAAATTCAGTCGCTGAAAGCTAAGGTAGCTGATCTTGAGAAGGAGAATGTTTTGATTTCAGAGCTTCGTAGTCAGGTTTCCTCCTTGGAGAGTTCGAGGGCTTCTTTGTCTTTAGATTTGTCAGCTAAGGTAGCTGAGAATGAGGTTTTGCAAGGCCAAGTTAATCTCTCTCCGATTCTGTTGAAAGTTATGAGGCTTGGGTGTTGGATTTAAAGGGTCTGGGGGTGATTTGGCTGATCAACTATTTGCTAGAGAGTCCATTGTATCCAAGTTGAATGCTCTTCTTTCCTTCCTTGATGAGGCAGTATTGTAAGTTTATGGACTTATATTTAATAGTTGTGCGATAGGATCGAACTTGAGATTACAGGATTGCACACAATACGTAAAGAGTTAATATAATTTATTAAATATATATATATCGTATTTATTAATTTATTATAAATATATTTATGTATTTATTAATTTAACCGAGCAAGTAACTATATAACCTTAAAAGTCGTTAAATAATTAATAGTTAAGTTATAAAGAGCGTTAAATAAATATATAGTATATATAAGCAAAAGAAAAAAAGTTTGGAAGATTCTGGAACACCCTAAGGGGTGTTATAGGCGGCTGATTATGGGCTCCAAGGGGGGGGGGGGGGGGGGCATTTGTTGCTTTTTATTTATCTTGGGCTACATGGGTTGAAGCCTATAAATACACCTCCTAATTCCCTCATAATCACACAAAAATAAATCTTTCTCCCTTCTTTTCTTTTGGGTCGATCGCAAGACACGCCACAAAGGGTGTTTTGGTTGGTTTTCTTGGTTGATCGATTGTATACTTAATCTAGTCCTAGCCCCTTCTCTAGGGTTGTTGGGTAGATTGATTACAAGAGTTGTAGCTCGGTTTTCACGTGATAGAATCACGGTTAGCTCGTTGTATTACGTGTGTACAAGAACGTAATATAGTCTCACTTTAGACTATAACTTGGTATATACGGTTTAAACCCGAATTGGTGATTTGTTCTTCGTCTTGTGGAATTGATTTAGCGTAAAGGTATGTAACCCTAATTCGATTAGTTAAAATTGTGTTATTAATTATGATCTTGTTAAATCGCTCCCGCTATATGTGCTTTGATCTCATTTAGGGTTTTATATAATTCTTATGATTTAATAAACCTTCAGTGGCATCGAGAGCAGTTTTAACATGTTATAGTTATCGAAAATCTAAAGTTTTTTTAACTATAATTGTTTTGAGTTCAAAATTACATGTTTTTTAGGTGTTTTCATAAAATTAGGGTTTTGTTTTTTAAAAATTAAGGTTTTTTACTCTATTTTTTAATTTGAAAAGTGAATTGTTTTGAAACCTCAAATTACATGTGGGATAATTTTAGATTATATTGCATGATTAATTGTTATGTCATGTATGGTTACGATCCGTAGAGATTTAATTGTTAAGATTTGTGGGGATTCCATGATTACGTGCATGTTTTCATGGTTCGTAAAATTATATGTGTATATGATTTTATGTGCTACGTGATTATTTGATTCAATAAATCTAGAATTACAGAAGACTTTTATATAGAGATATAAAGACCTAGATTTGACGATTATTGATCAAATCGTATGCATGTGGCTATTTGTTTTGTTTGTTGCACATATAAATTGTTATTATGTGTTTATGATTTAGTTTTTTTTACTTGTTTATATATAAAATTGTTGAATTGTTGTAAACAAGGGTTTTTTTGAAAAGAATAATATTTACTAAATCATATTAAAAATAATGATTTGTTAAGAGATTTAAATTACATAAGATTACGTTGATTGGTGAATTGCAATAATAATCTAACGACCTAATCAATTTGACAAACTATAAAGTGGGTATAACGCACCGCTGGTCATGTACCCGGTTAAGGAAGGAGGTGTTATGCCATTAGTCGCTGTCCAAATAACTGGCTTGCCTGTGCGTCAAATTGGAATTAACTACGATTATTAATTGAATTGTACCTTAAGGGTGATTTACCACAAATTCACATCCGAACCACAATGAATAAGGGTATTGCAACCGAATTCTAGCAAAGTACGATGTGATGAGTTGTGGGTAAATTCTTTAATTGGTTTAACCAATACCGCAACATAATTAATGAAGAAATTTAATCTCATTAAAAAGTTTACTAAATATTTTTATTAAACTTATGATATGGATATTGTATGCATTCTTCTCCATACATTGATTTTGACATCAAAATTTATACCCTTAAAATTTAAGTCAAATTCTCCTAAGAACACTTGAAATTACTTCATCATCAAATGAAGTTTTTGGATGATGTTGTGATGGAGAGAAAAACGTTTTTAGAATGAGAATTCGTATGATGGTTTTACGTTACTCAGATTAGACAACTTAATTAAGTTACTCAGTGAGATCTGGAAACTTAATGCATTCAGAAGGGATGAAACATGTTTACAATATAAAACATTTTTGGCAATGTAAATCCCTTAAATATCTAGAAACTGAAAATTGTTTGTCAATTGAATTGTTCGAAAAGTCGCTGTGTTTAGTACATTCATTACTAGAAGATCAACTGATGTAATGGATCTATGTCAATATAGTTCTAGAATTCAAGGAAAATAATATGGTTTTAATACTAGGGTAATTTTATTTTCAATAATATTTGAACTTAGTTATGTAGATATGGCTCAACCCACCAATAACACTATAAGTTCTACGTTCAAAGCTTTGTTTGAACGACTAGAACTTACTGGCCCAAACTTCAATGATTGGTAAGAATTGTCTTGAGAGCAGCGGGTACTATCGATATCTTGACTGCTCCCTATCCGGAGGATCTTGCTGAAGGAGCATCTGATGTGCAAAGGCTTGAACACGCTGCTAATATTAAGAAGCACTCTGAGGTGGCTTGCTTAATGCTAGGAAAAATGGCTCATGCACTTCAACAGAAGTATGAGCTATTTTCTCCGAAGCGAATGCTTGGTGAGCTCAAGGCTATGTTCGAGAAGCCGCAAGTTGTGGAGATCTACGACTTAGTAGATGCTTTGCATAGTTGCAAGCAAGCTCTAGGAAAGTCTGTAAGTTCCCATTATTTATAGATGAGGTGTTATATGGAACAACTCATTGCACTAGGACAACCCTATGATAATAATATGGCTATGATGAGATGGCATTTATACATGATCTCATCGTTCTTTTCGGGCTTTAAATGCATTAAAATGTCATAAAATACCATATATATGCTTGTGTTTGTTTACTTGTGTATTTTAGGTATGGATATCGTGAAAAAGACAAAAGATCACAAGATACAAGGAAAAACGAACACGAGAAACGAAGCCGTACAATGAACCGGGCCCTAATCATGGAATTTTCAACAAATACCCTTGAAGACTTGAAGACAAAACAAGATTGATCCTCCAAGAATGAAGAAATGACACTTAAAACCCTTGTATATTGATAATTACAAGTTTGGTCCCTTAAGTTTGTCAAAATTGCAAAAAGGTCCTTCAACTTTGAAGAAATGGCAAGAATAGTCCCTCAACAAATTCAAATTGTCAATTATAGTCCCTCATGAAGTTTAAGAGACATTGAAGACCTTTGAAGATCAAGATTGTCCAAGTTCAGTCCCTGAATTATCCAAAAATGTCAAAAATAACCCTTTGATAACCTTTTTCCCAAGTTGGTGCCAAAAGTGTAAAGTCTTGAAAGATATTAACAAAGGAAGTCGTGTTTTAGGGCTGGAAAACTTCATTTGCCAAAAAAATCAAACCACAAGGACTGAAGTTGCACAAGTTGAAAGATTTAAATAGAAAACGCGCCTAACATGTTTATTCCCCCAAAATCGGATCAAAGAAAGTACTGTTTATCTTTTTACTTCCCCAGATTTTACCCCAACTTAAACAAGGTTAAAATACAATTAACCTTGCACACGCATGATTCACACACACCAAAACCCATCCCACTCCTAAAAACCTCAAACCACTCATTGTGGACCCTACCCCCAATTCCCCATTCCACCAATCAGCTCACACCTTAATCCCCAAGTATCATGACGTGTCCCAAATCAAAGGCTATGATCTTTTGCTTACTCTCAAAGCAGAAACAAACGTCCAGGATGCAATTTGGACAGCTCACCACTCAAAACCGTCTAAGGGCAAATTTGGGATTTTCTACTGTTAGGGTTTGTGTTTTTAGTCTTCTAGGTTCTTCTATAGAGTAGTATAAAAGGAGGCATTAACCTGTGATGACCCCTTGTTCCAGTTTCCTTTCAAAATTTTGTAATCCCTTTTATTTGAAATAAAAGTTTGGTTTTTGTTCTAAAACAATATAATTCCTTTTTATTTATTTAAAGTTGGTGTCTATTTGTGAGAGGAAACTGAGTTCCATTTATTTGATTTGGTTGATTGAGTTTGATTTTCAAAATTTGTTCAAAGGTTTTGGAAATTTGAAGATTTTGGGTAAGATTTGGTTTCAAAGATTGGGTGTTATTAATTCATGTTATTAGGTGACAAAGTATCTAGAAAACGTATTTTGAAAGTTTGGAAAAGTTTTTAGAAGTTTTTAAGAGAGAAAGAAGAAAGTTAAACAGAATATATATCTTGCTTGTTATTGTACTGTTTTTCTTTTGATTTGTCTTAAAACAGGTATTGAAAGAGTTGTTGATCCTTTGGTCTGCTCCAACCCGAGTTGGAAGGAGGTGGTTAAGCAACCACAAGGACCCTTGGATGTAAGGGTCCTAAGGTAAATCTCTTTTACTTTTAGAAAATTTCAGAAAATAGCAAGTGAATGTGATCTTGTTGATTTAATGCTATTTTGTGTTTAAGTTGATGATTTGTGTTCTCTGGAAGTTTATATGCATGATTTGATGCTTGGTTATCAGTTTTGTTAAGTTTTGTTTGATTTTGATTCAAAAAAAGTTGGTTTCAAAAATATTAAAGGGTGTTTGGCTATAGGATTTAGCAGGGCAACATGCTTGATTTATGATTTAGAAAGGTGTTAGAAGGTTTTAAAAGGATTAAGATAGTTTGATAGTTAGTAGGTAGTTAGTTTAGAACAGTTTGGTAACAAATTTGTGAGGTTAAAGAGGAAAAGCTAGCTAGAAAATCTGCTACTGCCATAATCTGCCAGTTTTGTGGAATTTGTGAGCCTTGATTCTTGAAGTCTGTTAAGTAACAGGGAATTTAAGGTTTGCAGTTTGTTTTTGTGCTATCTGAAGAGTGTGTGTGCTCAATTTTGGTCTTTGAAGTTCATTGAGGTGCTTGTAATAAGCTTAGAAGACCACCAGACTTGTTCAATCTGTCACAGAAACTTGACTAGGCTAGGGTGTTCATTGATTTGTGATTTGGTGAGTGCTAGGTGTTTATTTCTTGTTGATTATTGACTCCTTGAGCTTCAATAAGCTCAAGGGTGCCCCCTGTCCAAAATAAGGATCACCAAATAAGCTCACAAGCCAATCCTTTGGCTTTTGTAATCTGTGAAGAAAAGATAACACAAAGCTATTTTGCTTGTGTTCATAACTCAAAGCTGTCACATTTTTATTTGATCTTTTGAGCATAATCTTGGTTAAAAAAGGAGTATTGGAGTTGGATTACAAGCTTGCTAAGGTTACTGATTGTTTTGGAAAAGTAAAAAAATAAAAAAAAAAAGTATAAAAAGGGGGTTGCTAAGACTCGAACCCTGGTCTCCACACTCACACACATAACACTTAACCAATGCGCCCTGGGGACTTTGACTGAGAGTTTTGTTTTCAAGTGTTATTTAACACACTTCTCTTTTGATAGCTTATTTAAAAGCCGTAGCATTTTCACCAATTTTCAGCTTATTTAATAAGCATTTTTAGCTTCTTTTTATTTTCCTAGAATCTTATTAGGTTTGTTGATTTTTCTAGCCTATTTTTATATTTTTCCCATTATTTGTTTATTTTCTAGAATTTATTTAATATACGTTTTTTATAAAGTCAATAAAAAATACCAAAAAGATTTTAAATTTTCAGGAAAAATAGTTTTTAGCTTTTTAATATATAATTTGAGGTTTACATTTAGTTTTTGTTTTAAAAACTTTAATTTTTAATTTTATATTATTTTAAGGTTTTTTATAAACTTTAAACATTTTTATAAAATTATTAAAAAAGGTTTAGGAGCTCTAATTTGTGTTTTTCTCTTAGTTATAATATTTAGGATTTTTAGAAATTTTTTATTTCAAATTTTAGAAACTTTTTATTTTTAGTATTATTTTAATATTATTTTAATATTAAAATTTCAAAATTTTATTTTTATTTCTTTTTCATTTTTCTTAGGTTCTTTGTCATTAATTAGGACTATTTCCACTTTTAGAATATTTTTATAGTTTTTAGATTTATTTTTATAATTATCTTAAGTTTAATTAGGTTTTAATCATTTTTAATCATTTTTAGAGTTTTAAAAATAGTTTTAATAGCTTTTTATTTTTAGAAAATTACTTTTTAGTCTCATAATAATATAAGTTAAGTGATTATTCAATAAAATCATATTTTAGACATTTGAATTAGTTAAATTTAATTTTAGGGCTTTAATTAGCATTTAAAATTAATTATTTAATTAATAAAAGGTTTTAAAATATCTTTGTTGGATTTTTATCTTTATTTATATTATTTTAGACTTCTTTTTAGTCTTTTTAATTATTAATTTTGTTTTTGGTTTTAGATAATTTTTAATTTTTGTGGTTTTTCTACGGCTTTACGTTTACGTCTTTTTTCGTCATAGTTTAATTTTAACGAAACCGTCTTCCATCTTCTCAATATTAATCTCAAATACATACAAGTTAATTCACAACACATATACCTCCTTGGGAAACGAATTTTTTCTTCTCTTTATTTGATTGAGTGTCATTAGTGCACGGTTTTCCTAAACCGTCGTACTTAATACTTTCCGCTATTTACGCTCTTTTCCTAAAGAGTAGTAAAACACTACAATCATTTTGGCGCCGCTGCCGGGGAGGTGTGTTGTGCTTTAATTTGGAAGCTTTTGTTTTTGATATTATCCATAAATAGTATTTGTGTTAAGTGGAACTCCCTTAACACGTATTATCGGTTTTCTTGGTTTTTCTTGTACAAATATTATTAATTTATTGTATTAAGTATCACAATCAATATACAATATCTCCAAAAGTGTGAAAACACAACCTTAATTGGGATTTGATCTCCTAATTATTGTATTCGAATCTCAAACAAAAAGAAAAGGCAAAAATAGATAAATACTTTCGAGAAGCTCGATTTTGAAAAATACAAACTATAAGGTGGGTATAAGGCGGGTATTATAAAATATACCCTAAGGAAAAAGGCTCTTAAGTGCTTCGCGCCGCCTCGTTTCCCCGCTTGCTTGTGAGTATTTTGACATTGAAGGCTAATCGAGGGTTTTGCCGCCCAAAGTATTAATACGTATACTATATTTGCTTGGTTTTCTTTGTGATTAAACCCTCGTGAACAATTTGGTTTCCACCAAAGTTCTAAAGTCATTCGAAGGCGTTCACTCCACGTGATCGTTTTCATTCCTTTGAGGCTTCTTTAATCAAGAGTTTGATTCGAGGAGAGATTTTGTAGATTGTTGTCTACGAAGATACACCAAAATCCAAAAAAATTAAATATCATCAAAAACACAAAAAAAATTGAAAATTCACAAAACAACCAAAAAGAATCTTCTTTGCTCACCTCCCATTCTTCGTGAAGTTTATGATCACTCGTAATCAAGCAAAACGAGCTCGTAAACGTCTTCAAAAGCAAGCAAATCAAGGATCGTTGATTGTTGAAGAACCTCCAATTGTTGAACCTATTATAGAACAAGAAGTCGTCATGGCTAATCGTACTATGATGGAGTTGCTTCAAGCACCCACCGAGGGTTTTGGAGAGGCTATTGTTATTCCCGCCATCCTTGCGGAGAATTTCGAGATTAAGACGGGTTTAATGTCTATGTTGCAAGCAAATAAATTTCGAGGTCACGAGAAAGACAACCCGCATTACCACATTAGGAATTTCAACCGTCTCACCGCCACTAGCAAATTCAAGGATGTTCCACATGACGCCATTAAGATGATGTTGTTTCCATATTCGTTGGAGGGACCCGCAAAAATTTGGCTCGAGAAAGAACCGCCAAATTCGATTTTGACATGGGCCGATCTCGTTTCTAAGTTTGTGAACAAGTTTTTTCCACCATCTAAAACAACACACTTAAAAAATGAGATTTCACGATTTGTGCAACGTAACAATGAAAGTTTTTCAATGGCATGGGAACGATTTAAGGAGATGTTACATGAATGTCCTCACCATGATTTTTCGGAATTGCATCAAATTGATACCTTTTATAATGGGCTTAATGATCATGAACGAGATTATTTGAATGCCGCCGCGGGTGGTAATTTTTTGTGCAAGACGACAAATGAGGCTTTACAAATCATTGAAAATCGATCTAAGGTTTATATCCCTCGTAACACACCGAGTGTTGCCAATATGGGTTCGTCATCTTCGTCACAATCGTCTCGTAGCATTAACGCCTTACATGATGAAGCTAATGAGGAAAATCGGTTTTTTGATAGATTTGCTAATCTAATGTCCCATTGGAAGGCTCAAGAAGCTTCCAATTCCGCTTCGGTTAAAGCGGTTGCTAAGAGTTGTTTATCGTGTGGAGGAGCTCATGATCTTTCCGAGTGCATTACCGCGGATGGTAACACTTCGAGTGCTTATGTAGCAACGGGAACTTACAACCAAAACGGCCAAGGTTCCCGCCAAAATCAAGCTCCATCCAATCAAAATACTAACAATTATCGAAACAACAACCAAGGTAATTACCAAGGCAACACACGCAATTACAACAAAGGGAATTATCAAAATGGGAATGGACAAATCTCTAATCAAAATCAAAACCGTGATTTTCAAAACACTACACAAGGTTTTCAAAATGCTCACACGAAAAATTTGCAAGGAGAATTTTTGGATTATGCAAAAGCAAATGATGCTAAATTTGATAATATGCAACGTGAGATGATTAGCTTAAGGTCCGAGTTGAAAAACGAGCTTAAAAATGAACTTGCTAATGAACTTAAAACTCATGCAAATAAAATGGAAGGAAATGTCCAACGTCTTCAACAAAACCAACAAAAGATGGAATTAGGACAACATGAGATTAAGCAAGAGTTATTGAAAGCGGATGCTAGGCAATCAAAATTTGAGGACCGAATGGCTAAGATGTTTGAAGCAATCATGTGTAAGCCCTCTTCTTCGGGTGGTCTTCCTAGTGATACCATTAACAACCCGAGGGGAGAATTGAAGGTTGTTGCCACACGAAGTGGTAAAACTTTCAAGGAACCAATCTCTCGTCCAAGTACTTCTACGGAGAAGGAAATCGAGAAAGAACCCGAGGTGATGGTCGAAAAGGAGCATATTGCAATCCCACGAAGTACCGCTCAAACCACACCTACGGTTGAACCAATACCAATTATGGAACCCGAGTTTCCAAGGCCGTTGACTAATGACCAACCCACACCACCTTTACCTTACCCTTCGAGACGTAACAAAGAGAAAGCACAAGAACGGAACAATTATCAATTTGAGCTATTTATGAAAATGTTTCGTGATTTGCATTTTAACATAAGTTTTTCCGATGCTTTAATCATGATGCCTCGATTCGCCGCAAACTTCAAAAGTATGCTAAACAACAAAGAGAAGTTACAACAAACGTCTAGTTGTTCATCGGTTTTTCTAAGCCGCATACCACAAAAAGTCGGTGATCCCGGTAAATTTTTGATTCCGTGTGCTATTCAAGATATGGAGGAATGCTACGCCTTGGCCGATCTTGGCGCTAGTATTAATTTAATGCCTCTCGAGATTTTCAAATCGCTTTCGCTTCCGGCTCTTACTCCTTCGAACATGTCCATCGAGATGGCCGATCATTCTACGATCATGGCATGTGGAGTAGCCGAGGATGTTTTCGTTAAAGTCGGAAAGTTTTACTATCCCGTTGACTTTATCGTTGTAGACATTCCCATCGATCGAAAAGTTCCTCTCATTTTGGGTCGTTCATTTTTGGATACATCAAGAGCACTTATCGATGTTCATGCTCGAAAAATCACCCTTCGTTTCAATGAAGAAGAACTTGTCATCAATGCAACACAAAACTCCAATCTTTCTCATGTATATTCTATTGCAACTTTAAACCATGGTGACTCGACCAATGTCGTTTGCAAAGAATTTTCACCAAGAGTTTTAGGGAATGTCTCCAAAAACAATTTACCATTTCCTCCGCCGGTGGAGGTCATGAGTGTAAAACCTACAAAGAAGAAACCGTCAATACTTGAATCGAAAAATCCTTCGCCTCATCTCGAACATTCATTCTTGAAAAGTGTTGATAAATTGCCGGTTTCTACGGAAGATCTTTCGGATGATGAATATGTAGACCCCAATGGGGAGGTTTTCTTCGTCGATAAACGTTTTGAGAACTTGCCACCACCAAAACCAAAACGGTTTCAAAATGTGAGAATTTTTAGTGTAACTAACATCGTCTTAGAAACACCGCATATTTTCGACATAATTAAAAAGGGTTTTCATAAGGAGAGTTTAAAAGATAACAAAGGAAAAGATCTTAAATGTGATTTAATTGATTTTTCTACAAATCTAACTCCGTCATCACCGCGTGCTTTGAGTGCTACAAACTCGTCTACTCCTTTTGACGATGTTTTGTGTGGTTCTAGTATGGGGGAAGCCCCTTATGTTCCCTCATCCTTGTCCACCGAGGACGAGATATTCGATCACGGAATTTCATATAAAGGGAAATCTCGGTCTTACACCGATGCAATAAATGGAAAATCTTTCTATTTGCTTGGTGCGAGTCTACCTCGAGTAGCTCAAACGTTTGACTTACCAATTGTCTCACCCTTCTACTTCTCATCTATTTTCTTCAAACTCTTTGAGTTTATGGCACATGTTGAAGTGGCGTTGAATTGTTTTTCCAATAGAAACGAGAACGCCATCTTCGACCCCGGTATTTTGCATCATCTAAGGACTTAGTCCTTTTTACCGGTTGCTTTTTGGGCCTTGTTTATCATGTAAGCCCCATCAAAAATTGACCACACCATGAATTTCCCTAAATGTTCACATTTTAAGGGGATCGAGTCGAGCTCATGACTCGGTAATAAAAAACGAGGTGCCTCGTGGGGGAGATCCCATGCTTATCTTTTATATTCACTAATAAGGGGACTTGTACCCTTCCAACTCGTTGTCTCGTGGTTGTTTGTGATTGTGTTATCTAGATCATCATCATCGTCTACGATTGAAGACTCTCGTGTTCGTTTACGTGAGCCTCCATCGTTCGTTTGAAGAAGTTTTTCACGAATCCATGACATATCCTTTATTGTTCTAACAATTATCTTTTAGCATAATTAATAAACGGCTTTAGATATATTGTTGATCACCCTTTCCATGCTAGATCTTAAGCATTCGACTCTTCGTCTCTAGTATGGGGGTGCTCCACCTTTAGACTCGAAACATTGAGGACAATGTTTACTTTTAGTATGGGGGGGTGAATAGGTACTTGCTTTGCTACGCCCTCACGTTTTCCAACTTTCAATGTTTTGTTTTGCTAATAAGGCTAAAATGGCCAAATTTTAAAAATTTTCTTAGTTTTCATAAGTGTTTTTAAGACACGAATGTATATTTTCCGATGGGTAGAATAAGAGTTAATTTTTGACTTGATGGGCATTTGGAGCCATTTACATTCCTTAACCCGCTCAATTCAAGTTTTGCTAGACTTTTATATAGGGAGCTTTAAAACGCGAAAGTCTTAATTCATTCGAGTTAAGAACAAGAACTTTTCGCAAGTTCCTATAATTGATTCTAGAAAGTCACTTATCAAGGGAACTTTAAAACGCATTCTCTAAAACTTAAAAAAGTCCAAGAAAGTGCAAGATCCTATAGGTGGCTTGAAAACCCAAAATTTTGATTTGATATAGTCTTAATGAAAGCTAATCCAAATTTAGCTTAATTTTGACTTGCATGGCTAAGTATTCACGAGTCTCTTTAATTAGAGGTCTTTATATAGTGAAGAACGAGAAATGATAGAGTTAGACAAGTGATCATGCTAAACGTAGAACATGAAAGTGTTCTTTCAAAAACTCATATGTTTTTAATTGTGGCTTTTTCTTCCCATAAGATCAATGCATTAGGAATAAATCATAAATGCAATAAGTAAGGTCGTACGATTTGAAAGGTTACTTAGCCTCTAGCGCAAGATCGTTTAAAAGTTGCTCGGGGTTGAATAGAGTTCATAGCCAAGGCATAACTTATTGAAGCGGGACGCGAAGATTGGCGATCATCCAAAAAGGCCCTAACAAGGCATGAGGAGCTCTATTTTTGCTAAAGATCAAAGATGATGTGAAGTATCATTGTTCCAAAATCAATATGAAGGATCGAGACACACGACGAGAAGCTATTACTCCCCTAAAGAATGGAGAAAGTCTATCCAAAAAGACCCTAACAAGGTATGAGGATGAATATATCCAAGTCCGAAAAGGAGGCGGATCGTTGTATATCAAAATCCAAAGTAAAGATTGAAGAAAAATGATGAAGTCGTGGTCCTATATGAAGAATCTCTCAAAAACGTCAAGTGAAGAAATTCCAAATATATGAAGAGAAGACCATAATTTCAAGAACGTCTTCCCAAGATTTGAAGTATGAAGTACATGCCAAATATCGGTCCGAGAAAGGTCTCAAATCGTGAAACGAGTTATGCCAAGATATGAACTTAAGGAGATACACGAGAAGCCGTTTTAAAAGATTTTGTCCTTCGGCTAACTATTGATCAAATCGTGCTACTTTGCTTTCGGACTAATAACTACTCAAATAAAGTCAATATGAATCACTTGTGATCCATGACAATTAGATAAAAAATGCTAGTAACCCATTTCCTTTTATAATAACTAGGATTGCGGGGAGAAAAAGTATTACACAATTTGAACGTATGAGTAGTGTTAGCATTGTGACTTGTACCAACAATGATCTTGTTTTTGCACTTAGCATGGAATGTATGACAATCAAGGATGACGAAATTTACTCTAAGGGACATTAACTTGTTTCTATTCTTTGACCCTAAAAGTCACATTTTTGTGATGAAAATCATACATTATGTCTTTTCACATTCTCGTAGTATGTTGCAAGTCTTTTACTTTTCAATAAAGGTTAATAAAATTGAACTTTGGTGATGCTTAGATACTTTATTCTAGCATTGCGTGAGGGCACGGCAATGGCTTAGTATGGGGGAGTGATGAGATGGCATTTATACATGATCTCATCGTTCTTTTCGGGCTTTAAATGCATTAAAATGTCATAAAATACCATATATATGCTTGTGTTTGTTTACTTGTGTATTTTAGGTATGGATATCGTGAAAAAGACAAAAGATCACAAGATACAAGGAAAAACGAACACGAGAAACGAAGCCGTACAATGAACCGGGCCCTAATCATGGAATTTTCAACAAATACCCTTGAAGACTTGAAGACAAAACAAGATTGATCCTCCAAGAATGAAGAAATGACACTTAAAACCCTTGTATATTTATAATTACAAGTTTGGTCCCTTAAGTTTGTCAAAATTGCAAAAAGGTCCTTCAACTTTGAAGAAATGGCAAGAATAGTCCCTCAACAAATTCAAATTGTCAATTATAGTCCCTCATGAAGTTTAAGAGACATTGAAGACCTTTGAAGATCAAGATTGTCCAAGTTCAGTCCCTGAATTATCCAAAAATGTCAAAAATAACCCTTTGATAACCTTTTTCCCAAGTTGGTGCCAAAAGTGTAAAGTCTTGAAAGATATTAACAAAGGAAGTCGTGTTTTAGGGCTGGAAAACTTCATTTGCCAAAAAAATCAAACCACAAGGACTGAAGTTGCACAAGTTGAAAGATTTAAATAGAAAACGCGCCTAACATGTTTATTCCCCCAAAATCGGATCAAAGAAAGTACTGTTTATCTTTTTACTTCCCCAGATTTTACCCCAACTTAAACAAGGTTAAAATACAATTAACCTTGCACACGCATGATTCACACACACCAAAACCCATCCCACTCCTAAAAACCTCAAACCACTCATTGTGGACCCTACCCCCAATTCCCCATTCCACCAATCAGCTCACACCTTAATCCCCAAGTATCATTACGTGTCCCAAATCAAAGGCTATGATCTTTTGCTTACTCTCAAAGCAGAAACAAACGTCCAGGATGCAATTTGGACAGCTCACCACTCAAAACCGTCTAAGGGCAAATTTGGGATTTTCTACTGTTAGGGTTTGTGTTTTTAGTCTTCTAGGTTCTTCTATAGAGTAGTACAAAAGGAGGCATCAACCTGTGATGACCCCTTGTTCCAGTTTCCTTTCAAAATTTTGTAATCCCTTTTATTTGAAATAAAAGTTTGGTTTTTGTTCTAAAACAATATAATTCCTTTTTATTTATTTAAAGTTGGTGTCTATTTGTGAGAGGAAACTGAGTTCCATTTATTTGATTTGGTTGATTGATTTTGATTTTCAAAATTTGTTCAAAGGTTTTGGAAATTTGAAGATTTTGGGTAAGATTTGGTTTCAAAGATTGGGTGTTATTAATTAATGTTATTAGGTGACAAAGTATCTAGAAAACGTATTTTGAAAGTTTGGAAAAGTTTTTAGAAGTTTTTAAGAGAGAAAGAAGAAAGTTAAACAGAATATATATCTTGCTTGTTATTGTACTGTTTTTCTTTTGATTTTTCTTAAAACAGGTATTGAAAGAGTTGTTGATCCTTTGGTCTGCTCCAACCCGAGTTGGAAGGAGGTGGTTAAGCAACCACAAGGACCCTTGGATGTAAGGGTCCTAAGGTAAATCTCTTTTACTTTTAGAAAATTTCAGAAAATAGCAAGTGAATGTGATCTTGTTGATTTAATGCTATTTTGTGTTTAAGTTGATGATTTGTGTTCTCTGGAAGTTTATATGCATGATTTGATGCTTGGTTATCAGTTTTGTTAAGTTTTGTTTGATTTTGATTCAAAAAAAGTTGGTTTCAAAAATATTAAAGGGTGTTTGGCTATAGGATTTAGCAGGGCAACATGCTTGATTTATGATTTAGAAAGGTGTTAGAAGGTTTTAAAAGGATTAAGATAGGTTGATAGTTAGTAGGTAGTTAGTTTAGAACAGTTTGGTAACAAATTTGTGAGGTTAAAGAGGAAAAGCTAGCTAGAAAATCTGCTACTGCCATAATCTGCCAGTTTTGTGGAATTTGTGAGCCTTGATTCTTGAAGTCTGTTAAGTAACAGGGAATTTAAGGTTTGCAGTTTGTTTTTGTGCTATCTGAAGAGTGTGTGTGCTCAATTTTGGTCTTTGAAGTTCATTGAGGTGCTTGTAATAAGCTTAGAAGACCACCAGACTTGCTCAATCTGTCACAGAAACTTGACTAGGCTAGGGTGTTCATTGATTTGTGATTTGGTGAGTGCTAGGTGTTTATTTCTTGCTGATTATTGACTCCTTGAGCTTCAATAAGCTCAAGGGTGCCCCCTGTCCAAAATAAGGATCACCAAATAAGCTCACAAGCCAATCCTTTGGCTTTTGTAATCTGTGAAGAAAAGATAACACAAAGCTATTTTGCTTGTGTTCATAACTCAAAGCTGTCACGTTTTTATTTGATCTTTTGAGCATAATCTTGGTTAAAAAAGGAGTATTGGAGTTGGATTACAAGCTTGCTAAGGTTACTGATTGTTTTGGAAAAGTAAAAAAATAAAAAAAAAAGTATAAAAAGGGGGTTGCTAAGACTCGAACCCTGGTCTCCACACTCACACACATAACACTTAACCAATGCGCCCTGGGGACTTTGACTGAGAGTTTTGTTTTCAAGTGTTATTTAACACACTTCTCTTTTGATAGCTTATTTAAAAGCCGTAGCATTTTCACCAATTTTCAGCTTATTTAATAAGCATTTTTAGCTTCTTTTTATTTTCCTAGAATCTTATTAGGTTTGTTGATTTTTCTAGCCTATTTTTATATTTTTCCCATTATTTGTTTATTTTCTAGAATTTATTTAATATACGTTTTTTATAAAGTCAATAAAAAATACAAAAAAGATTTTAAATTTTCAGGAAAAATAGTTTTTAGCTTTTTAATATATAATTTGAGGTTTACATTTAGTTTTTGTTTTAAAAACTTTAATTTTTAATTTTATATTATTTTAAGGTTTTTTATAAACTTTAAACATTTTTATAAAATTATTAAAAAAGGTTTAGGAGCTCTAATTTGTGTTTTTCTCTTAGTTATAATATTTAGGATTTTTAGAAATTTTTTATTTCAAATTTTAGAAACTTTTTATTTTTAGTATTATTTTAATATTATTTTAATATTAAAATTTCAAAATTTTATTTTTATTTCTTTTTCATTTTTCTTAGGTTCTTTGTCATTAATTAGGACTATTTCCACTTTTAGAATATTTTTATAGTTTTTAGATTTATTTTTATAATTATCTTAAGTTTAATTAGGTTTTAATCATTTTTAATCATTTTTAGAGTTTTAAAAATAGTTTTAATAGCTTTTTATTTTTAGAAAATTACTTTTTAGTCTCATAATAATATAAGTTAAGTGATTATTCAATAAAATCATATTTTAGACATTTGAATTAGTTAAATTTAATTTTAGGGCTTTAATTAGCATTTAAAATTAATTATTTAATTAATAAAAGGTTTTAAAATATCTTTGTTGGATTTTTATCTTTATTTATATTATTTTAGACTTCTTTTTAGTCTTTTTAATTATTAATTTTGTTTTTGGTTTTAGATAATTTTTAATTTTTGTGGTTTTTCTACGGCTTTACGTTTACGTCTTTTTTCGTCATAGTTTAATTTTAACGAAACCGTCTTCCATCTTCTCAATATTAATCTCAAATACATACAAGTTAATTCACAACACATATACCTCCTTGGGAAACGAATTTTTTCTTCTCTTTATTTGATTGAGGGTCATTAGTGCACGGTTTTCCTAAACCGTCGTACTTAATACTTTCCGCTATTTACGCTCTTTTCCTAAAGAGTAGTAAAACACTACAATCAGGCTATCAACTTGATCAATAGGTCCCTTAACAAAGAATTCAATGATTTCGTTAGAAACTATAATATGTATTGCCCGGGAAAGACAGTTAATGATTTACATGCAATGCTTATTGACTATGAAAATGGGTTGAAAGACAAGGCATCTACCGCTATGCCTTCTGTACTAACCATACAAAAGGGTAGAATGAGTAAGCCAAAACCGCAAGCGAACAAGAAGAAAGGCAAAGGCAAGGGTAATAAGGCAAACAAGTTGTGACTTATTCAAAACCCAAGCATAACTTTGATAAGAGGAGTCAATATCAAAAGGATGAGACTTGTCACCATTGCAAGGCAAGTGGTCACTAGAAGAGGAATTTCCCTCTTTACCTCGAAGAATTACGAGAAATAAAGAAGAAGTCTGAGCCGAGCGCTGCAGCTTCAGGTACCTTATTTATGATTTTATAGTTCAAATTAACATACATATTAAATTCCTGGGTATGTGATACGGGATGCGGTATTAACATTTGTAATACGCTGCAGGGATTTAATCTGGAAAGGAATCTTTCCTATGGGAAACTATATCTGCAAGTGGGCGATGGCGCACAAGCAGCGGTTGAAGCTACAGGAACTTCTGATCTAGTTTTACCTTCGGGTTTAGTACTAGGATTAAATGATTGTCTTTATGCACCTACAATTGTTAGGGGTGTTATTTCCTTTTCTTGTTTGTTAAATAATGGATTCGTTCACACGATTGATAATAATAGAATTTTTGTTTGGAAAAATGGTATTTTCTATTTTAATGCAATTTCTGTGAATGGTGTGTTTGAATTAGACATGTATGATAATGAATCTAAGAAAGATAAATCTGTATTTAGCACGAGTAAGAAGAAAAAGTTTGACAAGAACTCTTCTTATCTTTGGCATTGTAGACTTGCCCATACTGGGAAGACTCATATACAAAAGCTTCAACATAAAGGTCTTTTGGAAAATATCAATGATGAATCAGTTGATAAATATGAGTCTTCTATATCTGGAAAGATTACCAAGAAACCTTTTAATAGTAATATTGAAAGGGCTCCTGATCTACTTGGACTTATACATACTGATGTGTGTGGACCACTTAGACACACGTCAAGGAAAGGTGCTAGCTACTTCTTAACATTTACGGATGATTATAGCCGTTATGGTTATATTTATTTACTTAAACATAAACATGAGGTATTTGAGACATTCAAAGTGTTTAAAGCAGATGTAGAATTACAATTAGGGAAGAAGATCAAAGCTATTCATATTTATAGAGATGGGGAATATTTAAGTCAATAGTTTATAGATTATCTAGGTGAGAATGGAATTGTTCAGCATCTTACTTCTCCATATACTCCACAACAAAATGGTGTATCCGAAAGGAGAAATCGTACATTATTGGATATAGTACGATCTATGTTTAATCTTACAACTTTACCTATATCCTTTTGGGATTATGCTCTAGAATCTGCTATTCGTATATTAAATATGGTTCCCACAAAGAAGGTCGATAAGACACCATATGAACTATGGTATGGCAAGAAGCCATATTTGTCTTATTTAAAGGTCTGGGGTTGCGAGGCGTATGTGAAACGTGACTCGGGTGACAAACTCTAACAACGATCTGTAAAATGTATCTTTGTAGGATAACCTAAGGAAACTATGGGTTACTACTTTTATTATCCACCTTAGAACAAAGTTATTGTTGCTAGGTATGGAGACTTCCTTGAATCTGATCTTGTAAACCAAGAATTCAGTGGGAGAAATTATGATCTCGAGGAGAGTCATATAGATACATTACCTTCTGAAAACACTAGCGATGTAATTCCTATAGAACTAGAAAGTCTGGCGGTTCCACCGGAATTAGTTCCTCTGCGTAGATCCGCAAGGATTAAAAACGCAAATAGCAATGTGTGTCTTGACATAGAGGATGATGATGAGTTAGGGGATCTTGGTGAACCCGCTAATTATAAATCCGCCATACTTGATCTTGAGAAGGATAATGGGATGGTGCTATGGATGAGGAAATGAAATCCATGAAAGTAAATGATGTTTGGATTCTTGTAGAAACACAACCAAATGCTAAAGTAGTGAGACATAATGTAACACCCCCAAATTTACACAATTCAATACATCGGAAGACTCGTTGGTGTTACGGGATAACACATTACTCACATCATAGACAACGCTTAAAAATCGCGTCGTTTAATAATAAAGCATTTCCATTCATAAATATCAGATTTACATAGGTCCCAAGTCATTGTATTTCATACAGGTTTTACAAAGCATTTGAATGGAAATTGTTATTTAAGTGCGGGCCATGAATTCTTGTTGTCTTCACGAGAATTACCTTCAAGTACCTGAGATAAAACATGTTAAAAGAAAAGGTCAGTGAAAACTCCGAATGAATTCATAGAGTTTAATAAATCCATCAATATAACATCGGTATAAAATTATTACCGAAAATCATTTTTGTACAAATCTTTGTAATAGGCCATAAAATAGCCAAAGTCATTTTATACAAATCCTTCTCAAAAATCATAATATAGGCTTTCGCCTTCAAAATCATTATACGAACCATTGTCGTTAAAACATCATACAATACGTTTTATAACGTTGTATAAAATTAGATAAAAACCGTTATATGAGTATGGTTTATGAAAACCAAAACACGAACATAAAATCAATAATAAGACCCCGTATTGTTAGTCAGGCAATATATTGTAATTCAGTGCGTATAGCAGTATTTCGTTATTTGGATTATTATAAGCCGCATGACATTGTTACCTTACTATAACAAACAACGGGTAGCTAGCCCGAAACTCAATTTGCGCATCTAAATTAGCGCGTCGTCACAATAATCACGCTTGTGTAAATCTTCTCATACATAAATTCGCTTACCAATCAATGTGGCACGACGGGGATCAACCGTCAAGGCGCGAACTGGGGTGATCGTCCCCAAATAATACTATTATATGCATAAGCGTCTACCAAATCCCGGTCGTTCACAATTCATGCTAATGGGACTTTTAGTGACATAACCTAACTTTAATAATCTATTTCATTTCATCTATCGGGTCATTTAATCATTCATCGGGTCATACAATCATTCGGGTCCAAATCAATAAACAAACAATCGGGGCAAATGGTGTCCTATTTCATCAAAACTAACATGTTATCTCCCTCACAGGTTTATAAAACATTTCATAAAAACATTAAAAAGAGTGCGAGGCTATGAACTCACGTTGATGTGGGAAAGCGGGTTATCGACAATTCGGATGTACGGTACGTGTTTCAATCACGGAAACCAAGACAAATAATACTCGTCTTAGACTCTTGTCCAATGACTTTACAAAAATAACAAATATACATATGATGATTTTGTACATATGATGATGATCAAGTGGGTTTATATATTCTTATTTACTCATTTTAGTGTTTATGTATTGGTAACTTTTTACTAGTTTACTAGTTTTACCTATTTACATGTTTTAGGTCCAATAAGCCTATTATAAGCTCATTAACTTGTATTAATCCATTTTATACTTGTATTATCAGTATTTATACTTTACATGTTGGGCCCAAATGCGTTAAGCCCAATAAGTAATTTTTATAAGTGTTTAACTTATTTAGTTAAATTATTAGTCCAAATATGCTAACTTAGCTCGTTAATGTCCGTATGTCATATAGTTCGGGTTTTATCGGTTTTTACTTGTATTAGGTACTTATACATCATTATATGACTTTTAAAAACCTTACATTAGACGGGTTTGATCGTCTAAGTTTTAATTGGCGAAAAACGTTAATTTTACGGTAATAGCCGAAAAAGTCGTAAAAATCATGTTTATAGTTTTTATAACTTATAAATCTTATTCAACTACCATTTTTATAAAGTTTCCATTTATTTAACCTTATAAATATTTATATAAATGAAATTTATAAGTTAGTGGGTTTTAATTCTTATTTTATACTATATTAGTTTGAGTGCTTATATAATACTATTAAACATTAATTCTTCAAAATCTGATTTTTAGTTTCATCTTCACCATTTTTATCATATCTTGAGTTCTATAAGGATATAGAAGCGCATTTTTGGATCATATAAACTTAATATTATGTGCTACAAATAAGTTAGTTATAGCTACTGCTCATTCCATGTCTAACTATCCTTAACAGTCCCTACAAAACAGACTATTAAGATTGGTACACTCATCTTGTTTTGATCATATCTCACTCATTTTGATGATTCTATTGCATGGCCAACTCTCACATGTGTATGACATCTAACACTTACTGTAAATGGATTCCACCATGCAATTTTATCAGTTTATAACTTGGTTACTTACTGTTTTTATACAGCCAACAATTTAAGCATGATTTTAGCCTTGTTTCTTATGATTTTTCATCTTTTTAATTATATTTATCAACACTTGATCCCCCTACAACATTTTTATCATCATATATTCATCATATACATATACAATAAGAAAGAAAATACATGATTACATAATCAAAATAACAAGAAGATGGGAAGAACAACCTTTATACCACAAAGGTGATGAAATGATGAGTTTTTGGATGAACAAGACTTGGTTTTGGGTAACCAATCTTATGTGATATCAACACCACTTCTAGGATCACCAAGAATTTGTAGATTCTTCCAAAAATTAGCCCTTTTTCTTCATGAAAACTCCTTGAGAAATCAGCCCCAAACTCCCTTGAAAACTCCTTTTTACATGTTAAGATCACCTCCAATCAATAGAGCTTGAAGAGGTTTCCATCATATGTGTGTATAACACCAAATATTGTGGTTGAAAATTGATCAAAGGGGTGTTTTTGGTTGAGGTGGGACGAATTTTAGAGAGAGGGAGGAGAGTTGTGTGGTTTTTGCATGTAAGAAATGAGTTACTTGTTTTAGGCTTAGTGGTTTTGCTAGTTTGGTGGGATGAGTAGCTTACATGTTAAGCATAAGCTTACATGTGTAAGCTACTTGCTTAAACTTTGACACATCACTTGTGTGGTGTCAAATTTTTGGCCATCCCTTAGTAGTGGGGTGGGATAAACTTGTTTTGTCCCATCCTGCTAATTTACGGGTATTCCTTGATTTTAGTTTCCTCGATTTGGTGCCCTCGGGTCGTTTTACGAAAAACGTTTTTATAAATTATGAATCAACGGCACAAAACAAATCTAATAAAAATTGTCTCATCAAAAACGGAGTTCGAAAACGTAAATACGTAATCCTAAGGTTTCCGGTTTAGTCGTAAAGGACGTTAAATTATAATCGTAAGTCCTAATCTCTTCTCGTAAATTTGTGTGTTTATGAACCAACTCAAAATTAAAATCCCAAAATAATATTCACGGATAAATTTATTTCCTGAAATGTCGGACTGTCACCAAAACGGTGTAGTTAAACGTAAGCACGTAACGTTGAATCCTCCGGTTTAGACGTAGTCGATGCTACTTCAAGACGAAAAATCCAAATTTCTTCCCATAAATAAGTGAGTTCATAATATAACATTAAAATAATATTTTTAAATAATACTTGAGAATAAAATATCAACCATAAATTGACGGATTGTCACATCATTTACCCCTAAACAGGATCTTTGTCCTCAAAGATCATCTTATCTTACTACTCGCTTCATATAGAGTTAAAGCCATGTGGGTATTTCCTCCACATTTGGTCTTTTCTCACAAGTGTAATTCATTACAATACGCGAGTTTCATCAAACATAACTACGGGAATAAGGTCAGGCTTAATGTTGACTTACTTTTCTATCCGTGATGTTCACGGGTTTTTGATGAATGCAACTTTTCGACGATTTAAACTTTATCAGGAAGATTTCAGATTTTCACTTGATAGATATTTATCAAGTTCGATTTACGAAACATAATTCACGCAGCTCTTGAAGTCCTAGGGCAGATCCAGCTTATATGCCTTTCAAACCAACTTTTAACATTATCTCAATGGTCCCATACAACGGGGACTTATATCCCATGATCTTTCAGATCATCTATTCATTTTTCCGTGGTTAAAATTTTTTGCATAACTTCGCTACCCATCTGGTACTTCTAGATCTACATTTCATATTCACATAACCTCCTACCCACTACCGGCAGTCAATAATCAGATCCTAATTTCAACAATCATTTCAGGTCTCGTGGGTCGAGTATTTTGTAAGGTTAGGTTCGCCATCATAGGAAACCTTAAACCTAAAAGACATGTCCAACTCACAATGGGTGTATGTCGGGTGTCTTCATCCCAACTGCTGCTTACAAATGCTCTAATATTTAGATCCTAACAAGATTCGATCTTGATCCTAGTACGATAATTATCAATGATAATCTCTCCAAAGGAAAATGATTTTACAGTTTATCACCAAAGGTCAATCATTCAAATATAAAATAACACTTATAGTATTTTGTATCGTTACTTTACCTCGTCCCTTCGATTAGGGTGGTACACAGTACTCTCATCAAGATTCGTTCTCAATGACTTCTAAGCAAATCTCTAGAAATTCGATGCGAAGCGAGGATCTTGATAGAGATGATCGATACAGGCACACCATGTTTACACAACTCCTTTAAATACAAAAGAGTCAAATTCTTCATCAAGAATCTATCATTAACAGGAATGATATTAGCAGATTTGGTCAGTTGTCGACGATGACCTAAATCGAATCAAATTTAGATGATGACCTTTGCAATAGCTAGACGTTTACTAACGTATGAGGCGATCTCTGCCTTCATAATTTGCCATTAGTTCAACTTCTTCTGATAATGATACATTAAATCAGAAATGACAGGAATAGAATACTTATACTTATAAGATTCCAATATAACTATATCTCAAAATCTTCATACTTAGACAATCACAAATGGACTTTTAATCATTTAACTCCATCGGCTCCTGATTTCTAATGGTTCACATTAGCCGCGAACCCCCTTTTATTATCTATATTATCCTTTTTATAAGCATTGGCTATATTTTAAATTATTCGGCAATTTATTTTGCACGTTCATTATTAAGAAATACATCGTAATTGATTCTTTATTCTTGTTATATAAGGTGTCAGTATCTACATTCATCTTCCCTGATGAAATAATTATCATGACCACAATTCATTCAGAATTTCTTTCTTCATATTTTCTAAGTCTTAGTTCTATCTTAACTATTATTTTTATCAGTTTTACTCAATCCAACGTCTAAAGCGTCGATAATTATTACAACTAATTAAATAATAAATATTTAATTTTTATGAAACGTAAACGTAAAGATTTTAAATTTCTTAGTTCGACCAATTATATAAAATGTTCAAAATAAATTTGAATTTAATCAACACGATTTTATTTTATTTTTGTTGATTTATCGAAAATAATTAACAAGATTTGTAAATGTTTGAAAAATCTTCGTTTATTCTTTGGTAGAAGTTTTCTTAGTTGAAAAAGCAAAAATTTTCGTTTCAAATTTTAAGTCATGGTTTAACGGTTTCCTCAACCCTTCTTAGGTTGTCTTGAGGTATACACAAACATTTACCCCTAAACAGGAGTTTAGTTAAATGATTTGTGTATAAGGAAATAATCCCTTAAAATCCTTTGATAAATTATTTGTCAAAACATTTGTCAAAACACATTTGCACTTTCTTTTTGGTAAAACCCAAAATCTTAAAAGGGATCTTAATTTTTAAAGAGTCAATATATTCCATTATCTATTATTCACACGGTTAAATAATATAGAGGATTAAGTCTTTAATCACATGTTAAATATTTAAGGTACAAGTTTTTATTGTTCGATCAATTCAGGGCAATCTATAAATAATTATTAACTCCTTCTTATTCTTAGAAACAAACAAATTGTCCTTAATGATCACAAGCATGAATTTATCAAATTACAGCCTACACACGTGATCCACCAAATTTTTGGATGCTACCTGTGCATTAGTCAATCCAAACGACATCACGTGAAACTCATAATGTTCATTATAAGTACCGGATGTAGTGATTGGAATAGATAATCTTCTTCGCGGAAGCGAAGATGATAATAACCATGCCGTGGATCAAATCTTTAAAACATACGCTATAACCTTGTAAATGATCGAACAAATCTTCCATTTCGAGTTATGGATATCGTTTTCGATTGTCAATTTACTCAGTTCACAGTAATCTATAAATATAAGGAATGATAACACCATAGATCTTCATGATGACGAGCTCGGTAGAATAAAATCTTTCTCCGACAACTCTCTCAGTTGTACGGTAGTTCCTTTAATTCGGATGGTGTTGACGTACAGTGCACACGCCACAGTTGCAGCACCGGGAATATAATCAATACCAATTTCAATCTCCCTTAATGGCAAAAGTCTAAGTAATTCATCAACAAATACCTCCTAATGTTTCAGATAACGGAAACATCTTTTAATACATTCATATTAGGTTCTTCTAGATTACAATATCTATAACTAGTTCACAACCATTCATGGTATAATTTCAAGTCTAAATACAGGATATGGTCATCCATCAAGAATTATTTAGATCACTTTTGATAATCAACATCTTATCATTTAGGGAAATTCTACTCGAGTTCCCATCAATTAAGACAATGTCGTCATGTCATAATTAATCAATCCATTCTGCTGGCATTACCAACTTTTCAGTTTTATTATCGTCGATAAGATGTGAACTTCTCAAAAGACTAATAATAACTCATAATCCTTCACAAATTCAGGGATATATGGAGACACAACTACTATTAAAAGAGTAAGGTCAACGCATAATCTATGCGAGAGAATTTCAAATCAGATACAGACGAAAACATTTAACGAATATGAATATATCCCATGTTTTCATAATTTGAGTACGCATTCGAAAGCTCCTCGGATCGTTACCCAGGTCATTCAAATGAAATCTAATCAAAAGAAATGATAAGAACGTCGATACATCCAGTCGGGTATCAACACTCGGTAATCAGATACTTTTCCTAAGAATCTCACTACGGGAAAATTGGTCAAGAAAGAATTGTCAATTGTCAAATAAGACAATTTCCACAGATGAGTAAATTCGACTCAGAAGAACAGATGTTACAGGCACATTGTAGGTGTCCCTAACACTATGTCCTTATTTTTCACTTCTTGCAGATCTCATAAAATTTATTCTTTCACAATCTTCAAAGAGAATGTAGTGTTTATTAATCAGTTTTATGGTGACTACTAATCAGCCTTGCATGGTTCATTCCAAATTGTATGTAGGCGCGCAACTATATACAATTTCAAGATTAACGATGCAATACTCAGTTCGTCAAAATTTTATCATCATGTTTATAATAAAAACATTTTCATTCTAAATTCTTAAATAAGAATCAAAAATAAATTTACAAAGATTTTCTTTGTTATGAAAACAATTATGTTTTCCAAGGTATTTCATAAACAACTTTATTTCAATAATGATTATTTATAAGTCTCACTTTAAATAATCCATATAGTGATGAAAATTCAATATTCTCAAAGGATACTGTTTTATCTTATAAAAACAATGAGTGATCTGCAAAAGAGTGATGAAAAGTTGTTTACCAAGAACTAACCACAATATAATAGGAAATGAGCTTAGCCAATTAATCATGAGGTGCATGACCTCGATGGCACTCAAAAAGAATAATCCACAACGTAACTCAATTCGAGATGAGTACTTGTTCAATGGTTGCATCACTAATGCGAGCATTAGGAAGAAGCAAGAAAAGATAGATAACATCGATACATGTAGAATTTAGCAATCAAAGGTAGTCTTTTCATTAATCACAAACAAGTCAAAATTGTACCGTAACATATTATGTGTCACTATGTTATACAATTTCAAGAACTCATCCTACCAACTGATGTCTCAGTTAAGTTAGGGATTATTTTTAAAAGATACCACAATGAATACTAATCTACAAGAGTCAATAGGTGTCCCACCTGTCCCGGAAGATCCATCGGTCCCAATTCAGAAGAAGATTTCTTCAATTTATTTCTTGGACACTGAGCATCCTTGTTTGTGGACAATGGCCTAGAAACAACCCTTAACACGAACCTACAATCATTTAAAACCTCATAATTCAATCAAAGAACTTAACGACTTATTTTAACAATCTCATATTCCATACGGGTTAAATTTTTCTTTATTCAAGTTTCAACCAAATCATACTCAATGTGATATCCTACATCATTCTCCAATACTTTCAATCTTATTCATAAATCTTAATAGGGCAATAAAAGCTCGATATGAACAACACTTAATTCCCAATCCTATAGCTCTTACAACAATAGTTATCAAATGAGTCACTAGTATGAAATGACTCACACATTCAATTAGACTTCTCGGAAAGGTACTTGTGGCATGAGGCTTTTGGGTAATGGTTCCAATGACAGCCTCAAGTGCAACATTCACCCTCTCGATTTCAAATTTAAGAATTGGGTGACAATGAATCAGATGACACCTTTCCAGGTGGTAATGTTTTGTCAAACTCCACACTGTAAGGAAAGATCATCATGACATCTATATCAGATTTAATCTCGCCAATTCTTCTTTAATATCACAATCAACTAATATCAACATTTCTACGAATATTAACCATTTTGTTGGGATCATAAATATCCGCAACTTGGTTTAGATCTAGGATAGCTAGAATTCCTACGAGAATAGCTTCGATTAATTTACTAGGGGAGTTAGGGTTTCTTATGATAATCTACGTCGTATAAATACCTCGTATAAATATAAAAATAATGATCAAATAATCATGTAATCAAATTACATCATATGTATATATATAATCCAAGTTATATATATATTAAAATAACACTTCTCAGTCTGGCCTTGTCGGTAACTCGGGAATTCTTCGGCACCGTTATAGTCAAAATATTTTTATACATTTTTAGAAAAATGTTTATAGTTTAAAGATTTTGAAATGTTTTATTCAAAACCTTAGTTTTAAAAATCTTTCGTTCTCTATAACGAGAGCTCTGGTACCAAACTGTAACACCCCCAAATTTACACAATTCAATACAGCGGAAGACTCGTTGGTGTTACGGGATAGCACATTACTCACATCATAGACAACCTTAAAAATCGCATCGTTTATTAATAAAGCATTTCCATTCATAAATATCAGATTTACATAGGTCCCAAGTCATTGTATTTCATATAGGTTTTACAAAGCATTTGAATGGAAATTGTTATTTAAGTGCGGGCCATGAATTCTTGTTGTCTTCCCGAGAATTACCTTCAAGTACCTGAGATAAAACATGTTAAAAGAAAAGGTCAGCGAAAACGCCGAGTGAATTCATAGAGTTTTATAAATCCATCAATATAACATCGGTATAAAATTATTACTGAAAATCATTTTTGTAAAATTTTTTGTAATAGGCCATAAAATAGACAAAGTCATTTTATACAAATCCTTCTCTAAAATCATAATATAGGCTTTCGCCTTCAAAATCATTATACGAACCATTGTCGTTAAAACATCATACAATACGTTTTATAACGCTGTATAAAATTAGATAAAAACCGTTATATGAGTATGGTTTATGAAAACCAAAACACGAACATAAAATCAATAATAAGACCCTGTATTGCTAGTCAGGCAATATATTGTAATTTAGTACGTATAGCAGTATTTCCTTATTTGGATTATTATAAGCCGCATGACATTGTTACCTTACTATAACAAACAACGGGTAGCTAGCCTGAAACTCAATTTGCCCATCTAAATTAGCGCGTCGTCACAATAATCACGCTTGTGTAAATCTTCTCATACATAAATTCGCTTACCAATCAATGTGGCACGACGGGGATCAACCGTCAAGGCGCGAACTGGGGTGATCGTCCCCAAATAGTACTATTATATGCATAAGCGTCTACCAAATCTCGGTAGTTCACAATTCATGCTAATGGGACTTTTAGTGACATAACCTAACTTTAATAATCCATTTCATTTCATCAATCGGGTCATTTAATCATTCATCGGGTCATACAATCATTCGGGTCCAAATCAATAAACAAACAATCGGGACAAATGGTGTCCTATTTTATCAAAACTAACATGTTATGTCCCTCGCAGGTTTATAAAACATTTCATAAAAACATTAAAAGGAGCACGAGGCTATGAACTCATGATAGGTGTGTAAACACCCATCTTTTCTACCACTTAATTACAATAATAACCGAATAAAAACGTGTATTTTATGTCTTTTATGTCGGAATTATGCGTGGTTTGTGTTTTTGTTGTGATTTAGGACGAAAAGGTGAAAAGTGGAGAAAACACGGGAATTCACGGGCATTTACGGACTTCTATTGAAGAAAAAGAAGAAAGAAGAAGTCAAGAAGTCAAGAGTGCTAAAAGAACGGAAGTCCAAGACCAATTCAAAAGATTTATCGAAGAAAAAGTCAAAAGACGGAAGTTTATCAAAAGCCGAAGAATTCAAGTCTATTTTATTGAAGAATTTAAAGACGAGTTCAAAGAAATCCCGAAGCCAAAAGTCCTTTAAGTCCAAGTTTAAAGAAGATTAGAAGAAAAGGACTAAGCATGCAATTAATGAAGATTAAAAGAAGGAGGGACTTAATCTCGCAATTAAGAAGAAATGAAGGAGGGGAGGAAGCTTCCTTAATCCTCCCCTATAAATAGTCATTAGTTGTTAATCATTTTCTTTGTTGGCTAAATTGACAAATTAGCTCTTCCACCATTTACTTACCTTGCACCTTTAATTTCCTTGTCATTTAAATACTTGTCAATTTAATTACCTTGTCTTGCACCTTAAATTCATTTAATTTCAAGTAAGTTTTCATTTAATTCTTGTCAATCTTTACTTTATCTTGTTAATCTCTCATCTACCTTTCTTAATCTTTGATTTCTATGTTTATGTTTGTGTTCATGTTTATGCTTTTATTTTGATCAAGTGGGTTTTTGATTATGGTGGTTAAAGTTGTTAGATTTATTGATATAGATTGCTTGTTTATGATTGTTTGTTGATTCGGTATTAGTTTAGTTAAATCGTTTGGTTTATTTTAGTTAAATTTGTGTTTAGATCATTGTTACTGTTATCCCTTGTTCTTCGGGGTGTTTGTTTGAGTTTCTGTATTCCCAGGAAAACTTCCGAGCCAAGAGAAGAGAAAGGCTGTTCATCCGGAACATTCAAAGTTCCGGACCAGTGGCTTTCATTCGGAACTCCAAAGTTCCGAACCAAAGGGCTTCATTCGGAACTTCTCAAAAGTTCCGGATCAACAAAAAGGTTCCGAACCAAGGGCTTCATTCGGAAGTCTCAAACTTCCGAATCAAGGCAAAGTTCCGGGTCATCATATTCATTCGGAACTTTAGAAGTTCCGAACGAACTTCCGAACGAAGTTCCGAACGAAAGACAAAGTTCCGAATCAGTGAAAACTTCCGAACCAAAGTTCCGACTCAAGCTTATTCATCCGGAAGTCTTCTGAACGAAAGTTCCGGATCAAGACTTCCGTATCGAGGGGTTCCGACTCAAGAACTAGGTTCATTCGGAACTTAAAACTTCCGAATCAAGGTTTCTCTGTCAGGTTCTTTTTGTTTTATCTTTCTAAGTTCTTTTATTTTCAAGCTTAATTTTTCCTACCTTTATTTTTAACTGCACTTTATGTTTATTTGCCTTAGTTTTATTTTAGACTTGCCTTAGTTTGAGTTTCAGTTGCGTTTTAAGTTTGCCTTAGATAGATTTAAGTTTGCGTCATTTACTTTAGTGCCCTTTAATTTCAGTCACGTTTTAAATACTTGCACCATTATTTTAATTAGAATTAGATTTACTTTAACGCACTTTTACTTTAACGTACTTTTACTTTAATTGTTTTGCACATTTATTTTAAACACTACAACGACACATATTTGTTCCACCAAATTCAACTGAGTCGTACTTTAAGCCGGGAATCAATTCGATTAGACACACATCAAAGAACAATTTAACTGAGCAAAATCTGAGTTATCAAATGGCGCCGCTGCCGGCTCTTTTCGTAAAGATTAACGGTTTTCTGTGAGAGACGCGTTGCTTTTTGGGATCCGTTCACTTGTGAGCGTTATTTTTCTTGCTTAAAAAATTCAAAAAAATCATAAAAATTAAAAATTGATAAAAATCCATAAAAATTAAAAATTTCAAAAATCCAAAAAGATTTTATCTTTATTGTGTATATATATTGTCTTTGCGTTTGGTTTCTTTTTCTTTTGCATTTTCAGGTGTATGCGTACTAGATCTTCTAATTATCAAGAGCCCGAGCCTCAAGAAGATTTAGATATGTCAGTTGTTAACAACAATAATATTCCACCGCACCTCAACAATAACAACAATGTTCTTCCACAGCCCGATCTTCGGACCATGGAGGAACTTTGTCAACCAACCATGTTTGGACGAGGAGGACCGATTGCGCCGATGCAAATCAACGCTCCTTAGTTTTCGTTGAAGCACCACATGATTCAGCAAGTAAAAACAAACCCATTCCGTGGATTGCCTGATAATGATGCCAACAAACACCTCGACAAGTTCATTACAATCACCCAAAGCATGAAGTTGCCTGGTGCCACAATGGATGTACTTCGCCTACAACTCTTCCCACATACTTTATCGCATCATGCCGAGAAATGGTTTGATCGTCTCCCGAAGAATTTTATTCACACTTGGGATGATATGACTCAACGCTTTTTGTCGCGCTACTTTCCACCATCCATGATCACGAGCCTTCGCAATCAGATCAGCGGTTTCATGCAAGACCCTGGTGAATCTCTTTTTGATGCTTGGGAGAGATATAATGTCTTGATCGATAGATGTCCAAACCACAACATGCTCCCTGTGACCTTAATCGATACTTTCTACAACGGTTTGACTTTTCGAGATCGTGATACGATCAATGCAGCCGCCGGTGGCACATTCATGAAAAGGAGACCCGAGGAGTGTAGAGAGCTTATTGAGAACATGACTACTCACCACAAAAACTGGGATTCCTCTGCTTCTTCAAGGAACAACCCGAGAGTCAATGTTTCTTCTACCTCAGCAAACCCTGAGATGACCGAACTCACCCGCATGATGACCAAAAGGAGCAAAAGTATTACGCTTCTCGCTTCAAACCAACAACAACAACAAGTTAAAGCGGTTGCTAATCCTTGTGAAACATGTGACGGTCCTCACTCATACACCGATTGTCCTTCTACACAAGGAAATCCGGAAAATGTGTATGCAGCTTACGGTAATTATTCACCGGAAAATTACCAAGCTAGACAACAAGGGGATAGAAATCTGTTGAGTTACCGATCCAACAATTACCTTTCACCCGGTTTTTCTCCTCAAAACCAAAACCCCGCCAACAACTACAATAGAAGCAACCAAATCCCACCAAGAGCTTCTAACCCTTATCAACCACCCACCCAATAAATCCCACCTATTAATCCCGATGTTGAAGCCACAATGAGAACTCAAGGTGAGCAAATCAAGAATCTACAGAGCCAAATAATCAATTTGAAAGGAGATATCATGAAGCAAGGTAATGACATTAGAACCGAGGTTCGCGATAATATTCAATCCTCCTTCAGCACTCAAACGACTGAATTAAAGAATCTGTTGGCCAGTTTCTTGCCCGCCACTCAACCTTCTACTTCAAGTTCTCTACCTTCAAACACCGTCACTAATGCGCGAGCCAATGTGAGTGCTATTACTACCCGTAGTGGAGTCACCATCGTAGGACCACCAATCCCACCCCCATCATCTACACCTCCTCCACCACCATGTATCCCTACTCCTCCTATACCTAGTATTAGTACACCATTACCGTCTCCGCCTCGTAATGACGATGTCTCTCGGAAGGACCCTTCAACATCTCAACCTTTACCGACTAAACCTTCACCTTCCACCTATAACCTAAAGACCCATACCCTTCTCGCTTAGGCAAGACCAACGAGCTAACCAAGAATGACTGTCAAGTATCGAAATATGTGAATATGCTATCTCAAATGACCATCAACATTAGCCTTGTTGAAGCACTTTGCCACATGCCGAAATTTGTCAAAGCATTCAAGGAATTGCTTAGCAAGAAGGAAAAGCTGATTGAACTCGCCAACACACGCTTAAATGAAAACTGCTCAGCAGTTATTCTTAAAGAATTACCGGAAAAGCTTGGAGATCCCGGTCGTTTTGTGTTGCCTTGCATGTTCAACAAAACTGAAGAATTTACTGCCCTTGCTGATCTCGGGGCTAGTATTAATTTGATGCCACTAAGTGTTTGGAAAACACTATCATTACCCGACCTCACTCCAACAAAGATGACTCTTGAACTTGCAAACCGCACTCTCGCTTACCCCGTTGGTATAGCCGAAGACGTGTTCATCAAAGTTGGAACATTTACTTTCCCGGTCGATTTTGTCGTAGTTGATTATGAAATGGACCCTCGTATTCCTTTAATACTTGGTCGGCCATTCTTGAGAACCGGATGAGCTTTAGTGAATGTGGCCGAAGGTGAGTTAATCTTACGAGTCGGGGATGATTCAAAAGTTTTTAAAATGGGGAAGCTTACAGGCAATTCTTTTGGACGAGAATCAGTAAATATGATTAATGTGCTTGATTACTTTACCATCTACGATAATCCTCTATTCGACTCTTGCATCGATAATCCACTTTTTCAACATGATGTGGATGATTCTCGCCCCACTTTGGACGCTTCTCCCATTTATGATTCTCCACCGGTCTTTGATGCTTATGATGATGCTTCTAGCTCAGACTCGGATGATTTTGATGATTGTACTTCTGAGTATCCCGAGACGCCCACTTTCGATGATTTTGATGAGGCCGATACTCTTTCGAGCGATTCTTCACATGATGAAGATCCTCCGCCATCACTCGATCCTACTTTGGACGATTACTCATTTGAGGAAGACTTCTCTGAATTTCTCAACACTTACTTCCCGCATGAGAGTGATGCTCCTCCTTTGGACTTTGAAGATTATCGTCTTGATCCTACTTTGGATTTGAAGCACATTCTATCCAAGGAGAAGAAACCAGTCGACACCGAAATCCGTTGCACATATGATTTGACACCTCTTTGTCCCCCTTCTGAGAACGAGGTTGTGCTTCTTTGCGGATCTTCTCCACACTCTGCTGAGCCTGAGTGCTATTTTCCCCTAAAGGAAAAGGTGTTCGACCCCGGTATTGAAGTCTTTAAGACATCTCAGTATCCACCTGATGAAATAAAAGGAAAAATCTTTGGAAATTTTGAAGATATGTTTGCACCACTTCATCCTTGCTTCCACCGTGCTCCATCACTGCTTAAGGGAACCTTGCCTACTCTTCTTTGGCTTGCCTTGTTCGCCTTAAGCCTCTGCTATTTGATGGACAAAAACTATGTTTTTGATCCTGGTGGATATGTTTCATGCTTCTTCCGTTGATGATGAAGGTCGAGTCAGGCTCACGACTCGGTTAACAAAAACCAAGCGCTTCTTGGGAGGCAACCCATTCATCTATCTTTTCTCTTTCTTTATCATAAGTGTAGGGGGGACCCTTTGATTTGCTATTTCCACTCCTCACTTCTTAATCATGGATTCTAGCTTCAATGATCCACTCTTGATGATTCTTGACGACCCGTGATTCCGTGTTCTACTTCTTCCCGGTTCTATCCTAAAGTCTTTTCGATTCACTATTTTATATTTTCTCAATATTAAAATAGGAATCTCTTTAGTTTTCTTTTCCTTAGCGAGATTTAAACAAAGTGCACAATGTCCTAAGTGTAGGGGAGTTTACTCCCACATGCTTAAACATTGAGGACAATGTTTATCTTAAGTGTAGAGGGGACTTCTATCGAAGTTAAGTCGTCTTTTCCTTGTATTTGTCCTCATTTTAACCGGAAAATCAAATTTTCGACATTTTTCAAAATTTTTGATCTATTTTGGCCTATTAGTTTTTACCTTTTATATAGTTATTTTCTTGCCTTATTAGAATAAATGTTTAATAAGTGGTTTTAGTTTTCAAACGTTATGAATCTTTTGACTCAACCCGAGTTTACTTATCTAAGTTACTCTAGCTAGTATCCTTAACGTGTTTAAGTCAAGTTTTGCTAGGCTTTTATATAGGGAGCTATAAAACGCGAAAGTCTTAACCCTCCCGGGTTAAGAACAAGAACTTTTCGCAAGTTCCTATAATTGATCCTAGAGAGTCGTTTATCAAGGGAACTTTAAAATGCGATTTCTAAACTTGAAAAAGTCTAAGAATTTGCAAGATCCTATAGGCGACTCGAATACCCAAAACTTTGATTTAATAGGCTAAGCATCCACGAGTCTCATTACTTGAGATTTTAAACTGTGGAGAACGAGAGATGATAGAGCCAATTATAAGTTCGGTATTCTTTCGTTAATTTATGTGAGTTAATTATGAGCCTATTCTCCCATCGCTTGCTAATAATTTATCTGCTAATAAATAAGGTTGTACGATTTGAAAAGTTACTTAGCTTCTAGCCCAAGATCGTTTAAAAGTTGCTCGGTATGGATTAGAGTTCATAGCCAAAGCATAACTTATTGAAGCGGGATGCGAAGATTGACGAGTCCGAAAAGGCCCTAACAAGGCATGAGGGCTATAATTTGTTGCTAAAGATCCCAAGTGATGTGAAGAATCATTTATCGAAAATCAATATGAAGGATCGAGACACACGACGAAAAGCAAAAACTCCCAAAAGTCATGGAGAAGTGTATCCGAAAAGACCCTAACAAGGTATGAGGATAAATAGATCCAAGTCATAAAAGGAGGCGGATCGTTGTATATCAAAGTCCAATGTAAAGATTGGAGAAAAATGAAGAAGTCGTGGTCCAAGTATGAATCTCTCAAAACTTCAAGTGAAGAAATTCCATTATGAAGAGAAGACCATTATTTCATGAACGTCTCTCAAGGTTTGAAGTATGAAGTCGCTGCCAAATATCGGTCCGAGAAAGGTCTCAAATCGCGAAGCGAGTTATGCCAAGATATGAACTTTATGAGGTCCCGAGAAGCAGTTTTAAAAGATTTTGTCCTTTAGCTAACTATTGATTAAATCGTTCACTTTATTTTCAGCCTAATAAACTATCGAAATAAGTCAAACAATGCATCCTCGTGATCATTCAAGACAACAATAAAATATAAGAGATACACCTAGGAATAAGGGAGTCTAAGTGAATAATTGACCCACATGAGTTCGTGTTAGTCTACTAACTTATAATAACAATGATCTCGTTTTTAAGCTTGGTTTGGAGAAAGTGAAAACTTGAGGATGGTGATTATTCATGACATTTCCAAAACCTAAGGTATGCTTTTGATTTCTTTATTTTGTATATTTTTAATTTTCTATCTCTTTAATAAAGGCCAACGTGGATTGATTATGATGAAAAATGTAAACTTGCTTTGTAACTAATGCATTGCATGAGGACATTGCAATGGTCAAGTGTAGGGCATTTGATAGGTGTGTAAACACCCTCTTTTCTACTACTTAATTACAATAATAACCGAACCAAAACGTGTATTTTATGTCTTTTATGTCGGAATTATGCGTGGTTTGTGTTTTTGTTGTAATTTAGGACGAAAAGGTGAATAGTGGAGAAAACACGGGAATTCACGGGCATTTACGGACTTTTATTGAAGAAAAAGATGAAAGACGAAGTCAAGAAGTCAAGAGTGCAAAAAGAACGGAAGTCCAAGACCAATTCTAAAGATTTATCGAAGAAAAAGTCAAAAGACGAAAGTTTATCAAAAGCCGAAGAATTCAAGTCTATTTTATTGAAGAATTTAAAGACGAGTTCAAAGAAATCCCGAAGCCAAAAGTCCTTTAAGTCCAAGTTTAAAGAAGATTAGAAGAAAAGGACTAAGCATGAAATTAATGAAGATTAAAAGAAGGAGGGACTTAATCTCGCAATTAAGAAGAAATGAAGGAGGGGAGGAAGCTTCCTTAATCCTCCCCTATAAATAGTCATTAGTTGTTAATCATTTTCTTTGTTGGCTAAATTGACAAATTAGCTCTTCCACCATTTACTTACCTTGCACCTTTAATTTCCTTATCATTTAAATACTTGTCAATTTAATTACCTTGTCTTGCACCTTAAATTCATTTAATTTCAAGTAAGTTTTCATTTAATTCTTTTCAATCTTTACTTTATCTTGTTAATCTCTCATCTACCTTTCTTAATCTTTGATTTCTATGTTTATGTTTGTGTTCATGTTTATGCTTTTATTTTGATCAAGTGGGTTTTTGATTATTGTGGTTAAAGTTGTTAGATTTATTGATATAGATTGCTTGTTTATGATTGTTTGTTGATTCGGTATTAGTTTAGTTAAATCGTTTGGTTTATTTTAGTTAAATTTGTGTTTAGATCATTGTTACTGTTATCCCTTGTTCTTCGGGGTGTTTGTTTGAGTTTCTGTATTCCCAGGAAAACTTCCGAGCCAAGAGAAGAGAAAGGCTGTTCATCCGGAACATTCAAAGTTCCGGACCAGTGGCTTTCATTCGGAACTCCAAAGTTCCGAACCAAAGGGCTTCATTCGGATCTTCTCAAAAGTTCCGGATCAACAAATAGGTTCTGAACCAAGGGCTTCATTCGAAAGTCTCAAACTTCCGAATCAAGGCAAAGTTCCGGGTCATCATATTCATTCGGAACTTTAGAAGTTCTGAACGAACTTCCGAACGAAGTTCCGAACGAAATACAAAGTTCCGAATCAGTGAAAACTTCCGAACCAAAGTTCCGACTCAAGCTTATTCATCCGGAAGTCTTCTGAACGAAAGTTCCGGATCAAGACTTCCGTATCAAGGGGTTCCGACTCAAGAACTAGGTTCATTCGGAACTTAAAACTTCCGAATCAAGGTTTCTCTGTCAGGTTCTTTTTGTTTTATCTTTCTAAGTTCTTTTATTTTCAAGCTTAATTTTTCCTGCCTTTATTTTTAACTGCACTTTAAGTTTATTTGCCTTAGTTTTATTTTAGACTTGCCTTAGTTTGAGTTTTAGTTGCGTTTTAAGTTTGCCTTAGATAGATTTAAGTTTGCGTCAATTTCAGTCACGTTTTAAATACTTGCACCATTATTTTAATTAGAATTAGATTTACTTTAACGCACTTTTACTTTAACGCACTTTTACTTTAATTGTTTTGCACCTTTATTTTAAACACTACAACGACACATCTTTGTTCCACCAAATTCAACTGAGTCGTACTTTAAGCCGGGAATCAATTCGATTAGACACACATCAAAGAACAATTTAACTGAGCAAAATCTGAGTTATCAACTCACGTTTATGTGGGAAAGCGGGTTATCGGCAATTCGGATGTACGATACGTGCTTCAATCACGGAAATCTAGACAAATAATACTCGTCTTAGACTCTTGTCCAGTGACTTTATAAAAATAACAAATATACATATGATGATTTTGTACATATAATGATGATCAAGTGGGTTTATATATTCTTATTTACTCATTTTAGTGTTTATGTATTGGTAACTTTTTACTAGTTTACTAGTTTTACCTATTTACATGTTTTAGGTCCCATAAACCTATTATAAGTTCATTAACTTGTGTTAATCCAATTTATACTTGTATTATCAGTATTTATACATTACATGTTGGGCCCAAATGGGTTAAGCCCAATAATTAATTTTTATAAGTGTTTAACTTATTTAGTTAAATTATTAGTCCAAATATGCTAACTTAGCTCGTTAATGTCCGTATGTCATATAGTTCGGGTTTTATCGGTTTTTACTTGTATTAGGTACTTATACATCAGTATATGACTTTTAAAAACCTTACATTAGACGGGTTTGATCGTCTAAGTTTTAATTGGCGAACAACGTTAATTTTACGGTAATAGCCGAAAAAGTCGTAAAAATCAGGTTTATAGTTTTTATAACTTATAAATCTTATTCAACTACCATTTTTATAAAGTTTCCATATATTTAACCTTATACATATTTATATGAATGAAATTTATAAGTTAGTGGGTTTTAATTCACATTTTATACTATATTAATTTGAGTGCTTATATAATACTATTAAACATTAATTCTTCAAAATCTGATTTTTAGTTTCATCTTCACCATTTTATCATATCTTGAGTTCTATAAGGAGATAGAAGCTCATTTTTGGATCATATAAACTTCATATTAGATGCTACAAATAAGTTAGTTATAGCTACTGCTCACTCCATGTCTAACTATCCTTAACAGTCCCTACAAAACAGACTATTCAGATTGGTACACTCATCTTGTTTTGATCATATCTCACTCATTTTGATGATTCCATTGCATGACCAACTCTCACATGTGTATGACATCTAACACTTACTGTAAATGGATTCCACCATGCAATTTTATCAGTTTATAACTTACTGTTTTTATACAGCCAACAATTTAATCAATATTTTAGCCTTGTTTCTTATGGTTTTTCATCTTTTTAATCATATTTATCAACACTTGATCCCCACACAACATTGTTATCATTATATATTCATCATATACATATACAATAAGAAAGAAAATACATGATTACATAATCAAAATAATAAGAAGATGGGAAGAACAATCTTTATACCACAAAGGTGATGAAATGGTGAGTTTTTGGATGAACAAGACATGGTTTTGGGTAACCAATCTTATGTGATATCAACACCACTTCTAGGATCACCAAGTATTTGTAGATTCCTCCAAAAATCAGCCCATGTTCTTCATGAAAACTCCTTGAGAAATCAGCCCCAAACTCCCTTGAAAACGCCTTTTTACATGTTAAGATCACCTCCAATCAATAGAGCTTGAAGAGGTTTCCATCATATGTGTGTATAACACCAAATATTGTGGTTGAAAATTGATCAAAGGGGTGTTTTTGGTTGAGGTGGGACGAATATTAGAGAGAGGGAGGAGAGTTGTGTGGTTTTTGCATGTAAGAAATGAGTTACTTGTTCTAGGCTTAGTGGTTTTGCTAGTTTGGTGGGATGAGTAGCTTACATGTTAAGCATAAGCTTACATGTGTAAGCTACTTGCTTAAACTTTGACACATCACTTGTGTGGTGTCAAAGTTTTGGCCATCCCTTAGTAGTGAGGTGGGATAAACTTGTTTTGTCCCATCTCGCTAATTTACGGGTATTCCTCGATTCTAGTTTTCTCGATTTGCATGCCCTCGGGTCGTTTTACGAAAAACGTTTTTATAAATTATGAATCAACGGCACAAAACGAATCTAATAAAAATTTTCTCATCAAAAACGGAGTTCGAAAACGTAAATACGTAATCCTAAGGTTTCCCGTTTAGTCGTAAAGGACGTTAAATTATAATCGTAAGTCCTAATCTCTTCTCGTAAATTTGTGAGTTTATGAACCAACTCAAAATTAAAATCCCAAAATAATATTCACGGATAAATTTATTTCCTGAAATGTCGGACTGTCACCAAAACGGTGTAGGTAAACGTAAGCACGTAACGTTGAATCCTCCGGTTTAGACGTAGTCGATGCTACTTCAAGACGAAAAATCCATATTTCTTCCCATAAATAAGTGAGTTCATAATATAACATTAAAATAATATTTTTAAATAATTCTTGAGAATAAAATATCAACCATAAATTGACGGATTGTCACACATAACTCGATATATAAGAAGAAAACCGAAATGGAGGGAAAAGTACAATCATATAAAGCTCGTTTAGTATCTAAAGGTTTTACACAAACTTTTGGTGTAGACTACGAGGAGACATTTCCTCTTGTAGCAGACTTAAGAGTTATTAGGATTCTCATAGCTATAGAAGCATACTATGACTATGAGATATGGCAAATGGATGTTAAAACTGCCTTCTTGAACGGTCGCTTAGATGAAGACATCAATATGCAGCAACAAGAAGGGTATGTTGATCCTGAGAATCCACGACATATGTGCAAACTTCAAAGGACCATTTATGGTTTGAAGCAAGCATCACGTCAATGGAATAAAAGATTTGATAATGAAATAAAAAAGTTTGGATTTGTTCAGAATCGTGATGATCCATGTGTATATCACAAAGCTAGTGGGAATGATGTAGTATTCCTAGTCCTATATGTTGATGACATATTAATCATGAGAAGTAAAATTCCAAGACTTAAACTTGTTAAGGATTATCTTGGTAAATGTTTTTTTATGAAGGATATAGGAGAAGCTACATACATTCTGGGAATTAAGATCTATCGGGATAGGAAAAGACGGTTAATTGGTCAATCAAGATGCTTATATCGATAAGATGTTGAAGAAGTATAATATGCATAATTCCAAGAAAGGTTTTCACCCTATGGAAGTTAAGGATAATATGAGTCATGAGATGGATGCATCAACTCTTGAAGAGGAGGCATACATGCAAAAGGTGCCTTACGCTTTGGCTGTAGGATCTATAATGTATGATGTTAGATGCACAAGGCCTGATGTGGTGTTTGCTCAGAACTTGGTCAGTAGATACCAACAGAATCCATGGTAGCTCCACTGAGCTGTTGTTAAACATTTTCTATAGTATTTGATGAATACGAAAAGAATTGTTTTTGGTATTTGAAGGGTAGCCATACAGATAACTAAATGTGGTTTGGATTAGGAAGTTTTATTGGATATCTTGGGATGATGCTTGCAAGAAAAACCAAATAGATATGTATTGTGACAATTCTGCCGCAATAATATTTGCCAATGACCCTGGAGTCATGAAAGGCGCCAGGCACTTTATGCGTAGACATCACTACGTCCGAGAACAAGTTGAAGCTCGGGAAATCAAATTGATAAAAGTTCACACAGATGATAAGGTAGCAGATCCTTTGACTTAGGCATTGCCTAGACCAAAGGTAGTTAAGCATGCCAAGGTGATTAGGCTGCAACTAGCTAGCGAACTCATGCAATAAATCTGGATTTAGTATTTGGATAAAGGATGTTATGACATTATTATATAATGTAATAAAGATTGGGTTTCGTTTATTTTTATTATTTAATAAGTATATCATATTTTACATGTTTTAATCCATGAATAAAAGTTAAACTAAATGTCCATTGTCGATTAATAATATGGGAATATTATTATACTAAGACAAATCAAAATAGTGATAGAGTATACTTGAAAGTATATTTATCGATTTTGGATGATATTCGATGAATCGAATATAGGACTTATTGTTGTGTGACAATCCGTCAATTTGAGGTCGTTATTTTATTCTCAAGTATTATTTAAAATCATTATTTTATTGTTACGTTATGAACTCAATCACTTTTGGGAAGAAATTTGGGTTTACGTCTTAAAGTAGCATCAACTACGTCTAAACCGGAGAACTCTACGTTACGTGTTTACGTTTCCATACTCCGTTTTTGTAACAGTCCGATATTTCAGATAATAAATTTATTCTAGAATATTATTTTGGAATTTTAATTTGTGTTGGTTCATAAACTCACAAATTTACGAGAAGAAATTAGGACTTAATTGCATAATTTAACGTCCCTTTACGACTAAACCAGAAACCCTAGGTTTACGTATTTACGCTTTTCTGCTCCATTTATGAGACAAATTTTATTAGAATCATTTTGTGCCGTAGTTTCATATTTTATGAAAACGTTTTTTGTAAATCGACTCGAGGGCACGTAAATCGAGGAAACTAGAATCGAGGAGTACCCGTAAATTATTGGAGATGAGACAAGTGAGACACGTGTCCCACCCCCACAATGGGCTGATTTTACAAGCCACACCACACCCTTTGGTTGGAAGATTTCACAAGTATATGGACACTTGTCCTAATACTTTTACCAAAACCATTCAACCAAAACCAAAACCATTTACCACTTTCTCTCCCATTTCACACACATGCAAACTTGAGAAAAACTTTCCATCTCTCATTTTTCTATCTTTATGAACGTCCAACACCACCCTGTATCACCATCTTCATCATCAAATCTAGCCATAAACTTTACATACAATCTACATATGTTAATCCCCATTTGAAAAGATGAAGATTGGAGGTGATCTTAACAAGTAGAAATGAGTTTTCATGGAGTTCCTAGGATGATTTCTCAAAGAGGAGTACATATATTTGAAGACCACAAAGAGATGTTTTGAGAATATAAAGATTTGGTTACAAAAACCAAGTCTTGTTCATCCAAAAATCTCAATCTTTCATCATATTGATTGGTATAGAGATCATATTCTTTTTATCATCGTATTGTTTTGTATATGTATTCATCTGTTTTATTCAAAAATGTATATGTATGATAATGATAAATGATGATCAATATATTGTGTGGAGATTTTGTGTTGATAGATTAGGATAAAAAGGCTAAAACCAACAAGTAAAAATGTTAAAATCATGGTTAGATTCATAGGCTGTATAAAACAGTAAGTATCGATATCATCACTTGGTAAAATGGCTTGGATTATTTAATATACAGATAGATATATGATTTTTACATATGTGGTGAGTTGGCCACTCAATGAAATAATTAAAATGAGCAAGATATGATCAAAATATTATTGAGGTACAAATCTGTATAGTCTGTTTTGGACGAATTATTTAAAATACTTAGAGGATGATTGAGCAGTAGCTATACTAGGAGTTATTTATAGCACATATCATTTAGTTTGTGCTGCTCAAATTTGAGCTTCTATCTCCTTGTAGAACTCAAGATATGGAAAAAATGGTGGAATGGACTTTAATAATCAGATTTGTAAATAATCTATATAGTATAAAAAAAGCAATCAAGTAAATATTATTATAAAATAAATATATAAAACCCACTAACTAATAATAATTATTATAAAAAGAGTTGTACACTAAAATAAATAAGTATGGCATTTTTTAAAAAGTAAAAACTCAAATGTTTTCTAAAGTTATAAAACTATATATAAGTTTTACGTCTTTTCGGCTAAAACCGAAAGATTAACGTTTTCACCAAATAAAACTTAGACGGTCGGACCCGTCTAATGTAACATTTTTATAACTCATATATTGATATGTGAATACATTTGACAAGTAAAAACCGATAAACATGAGCTTTATAACTTATGGACCTTAGCGGGCCATAGTAGCCTTATTGGACCATTAGGCCCAACTAGTTTGGCTTAACACTAATGGACTTACTCATGAGCTTAACCCACTTGGGCCCAACATATGAGTATAGGCCTGGTATTAAAAAGTATAAATGGGCTAATATATTGAATTGAACTTTTAATGGGCTTATTGGGCCTTAATATGTAATGGGTTAAAACTAGTATAACTAGTCTAAATTGACTAACACATAACAACTATAATGTTGTATAAAGAGATAAAATCCCACTTGCTCATCATCATACTTATGATATCATCATATATACATAACCATTATTTTTATAAAGTCATTGGACAAGAGTCTAAGACCGAGTATTATTTGTCTAGGTTTCTGTGATTGAAGCATGTACCGTACATCCAAATCGCCGATTACCCGCCTTTCCCAATCAACGTGAGTTCATAGCCTTGCACTCTTTTAAATGTTTTATGAAATGTTTTATAAACCCGCGAGGGAGATAACATGTTATTTTTAATAAAATAGGACACCAGATGTCCCGATTGTTCGCTTATTGATATGGACCCGAATGATTATATGACCTGATGAATGATTATATGACCCGATGTGTAACACCCCCAAATTTATACAACTCAATACAGCGGAAGACTCGTTGGTGTTACGGGATAGCACATTACTCACATCATAGACAACGCTTAAAAATCGCGTCGTTTAATAATAAAGCATTTCCATTCATAAATATCAAATTTACATAGGTCCCAAGTCATTGTATTTCATACAGGTTTTACAAATCATTTGAATGGAAATAGTTATTTAAGTGCGGGCCATGAATTCTTGTTGTCTTCCCAAGAATTACCTTCAAGTACCTGAGATAAAACATGTTAAAAGAAAAGGTCAGCGATAACGCCGAGTGAATTCATAGAGTTTAATAAAATCCATCAATATAACATCGGTATAAAAATTATTACCTAAAATCATTTGGTACAAATCTTTGTAATAGGCTATAAAATAGCCAAAGTCATTTTATACAAATCCTTATTAAAGATCATAATGTAGGCTTTCGCCTTCAAAACCATTATACGAACCAATGTCGTAAAAATATCATACAATACGTTTTATAACGTCGTGTAGAGTTAAATAAAAACCGTTATATGAATATGGTTATATAAAACCAAAACACGAACATAATATCAATTATAAGACCCTGTATTGCTAGTCAGGCAATATATCGTAATTCAATGCTTAAAGCAGTATTTCGTTAATTGGATTATTATAAGCCGAATGACATTGTTACATTACTACAACAAACAACGGGTAGCTAACCCGACAATCATTTTCCCATCTAAACTAGCATGTCGTCACAATAATCACGCTTGTGTAAATCTTCTCATACATAAATTCGCTTACCAATCAATGTGGCACGACGGGATCAACAGTCAAGGCGCGAACTGGGGTGATCGTCCCCAAATAGTACTATTATATGCATAAGCGTCTACCAAATCCCGGTAGTTCACAATTCATGCTAATGGGACTTTTAGTGACATAACCTAACATTAATAATCCATTTCATTTCATCTATCGGGTCATTTAATCATTCATCGGGTCATACAATCATTCGGGTCCAAATCAATAAACAGACAATCGGGACAAATGGTGTCCTATTTTATAAAAACTAACATGTTATCTCCCTCGCGGGTTTATAAAACATTTATAAAAACATTAAAAAGAGTGCGAGGCTATGAACTCACGTTGATGTGGAATAGCGGGTTATCGGCAATCGGATGTACGGTACGTGCTTCAATCACGGAAACCTAGACAAATAATACTCGTCTTAGACTCTTGTCCAATGACTTTATAAAAATAACAATTATGTATACATATGATGATTATATATATATGATGATCAAGTGGGTTTAAATATTCTCATTTACTCATTTTAGTGTTATGTGTCGATAACTTTTATACTAGTTTACTAGTTTTACTTATTTACATATTTTAAGTCCAATAAACTTATTATAAGTTCTTTAACTTGTATTAATCCATTTCATATTTGTATTATCAGTATTTATACTTTACATGTTGGGCCCAAATGGGTTAAGCCTAATAAATAAGTTTATAAGTGTTTTAGCCCATTTTGTTGTATTATTAGTCCAATAACCTTAACTTAGCCCGTTAATGTCCGTATGTTATAAAGTTCGGGTTTTATCGGTTTTTACTTGTTATATATGTTTATACATCAGTATATGAGTTTTAAAAAGAACTTTACATTAGACGGGTTTGATCGTCTAAGTTTTAATTGGCGAAAAACGTTAATCTTATGGTAGTAGCCGAAAAAGTCGTAAAAATCATGTTTATAGTTTTTATAACTTATAAATCTTATTCAACTACCATTTTTATAAAGTGTCCATTTATTTAACCATATAAATATTTATATAAATGAAATTTATAAGTTAGTGGGTTTTAATTCACGTCTTATACTATATTAGTTTGAGTGCTTATATAATACTATTAAACATTAATTCTTCAAAATCTGATTTTTAGTTTCATCTTTACCATTTTTATCATATCTTGAGTTTTATAAGAAGATAGAAGCTCATTTTTGGATGGCATAAACTTCATATTATGTGCTACAAATAAGTTAGTTATAGCTACTGCTCAATCCATGTCTAAGTATCCTTAACCAGTCCCTACAAAACAGACTATTCAGATTGGTATACTAATTTTGTTTTGATCATATCTCACTCATTTTGATGATTCCATTGCATGGCCAACTCTCACATGTGTATGACATCTAATACTTACTGTAAATTGATTCCACTTTACCATTTTATCAGTTTATCATTTGGTTACTTACTGTTTTTAAACAACCATCTTATTAAGCAAGATTTAACCATTTTTACATGTGGTTTTTTCATCTTTTTACCCATGTTTATTAAATCTATCAACACCAAATCCCCACATAATATTTTTAATCATCATTCATCATCATATACATATACATAAATAAAGAAAATACAAGATTACATAATCAAAATAACAATAAGATAGGAAGAACAATCTCTATACCACCATTAGTGATGAAAGATGAGTCTTTGATGAACAAGGCTTGGATTTTGATGGCAAAACTTGTGATAAACCAATATCATCTTCAAGTCTACCAACCTTTATAAACTTCTCATGTAAAATCAGTCCTATGACACCAACAAATCTTCTCCTTGGATGTTAGAATCACCTCCAATCTTCAAAGCTTCAAAGTAGCATCATCATGTGTATGAGTAACACATGATTTTATGGCTAACATAGATCAAATGAGGGTTGTTTTTGATGATTGTTGGACGAATTTAAGAGAGAGAGGAGAGAAAAAATGGTAGTTTGCATGTGAAGATGTAATACCAGTGAAAGTGTCGTATGATGCTAAGTTATTGTCTCAAGAGCTGTTCAGTATGAGCATCTCTCATAAGTTGTGGCTCACTTGTGGATGTGATATCCCGAGCCCAACGTCAATTATTTAATCCTATTTTACGAATATTTTTGAAATTTTAAGAAATTTCGTTTGCTATATATTTGACGGTTTAAGTTGAAACCAACGTTTACGGTCGTAATTTAACGTTTGACGATTTAAGAAGAAGCGATGACGACTACGATACCGACGGATGCCCAAAATTTATCTTTACTATCGATTAATCGATATTTGAGTTTTTCGAGATTTTATTTTTTTATTACGTGTTAAGTCGAGTCGGAACCAAATGTATATTCGTTTTGTGTGCGTTTGAACCACTTAAAAGTAATGTTGAGTGTTCGGGGCGACCCCCGATTCCCGTAAATTTTCAAAACCGACTAGCTAACTCATTCCCGCTCTTTAAATAAGTTGTTTGCCAAAAAGGCCAAAACATAGCTAAAATTGCCACCTAGGTCCCTCCATCTTTTACAAAAGGGACAAACAAACACACATACTTCATTTTTCACCTCAAAAATTTTCAACATCTCTCTCCCCTCTCCTTGAAACCCACGGCCACCACCATAAACCACCACCACCATTTTAAAAAATTGATTTTTGAAGAAAATAAGCAAAGACCCATCTCCAATTTCATCTTGTAAGTGAATTCCACCAACAAAAACACACATGCAATCAATAAATCTTTCCAAAAATTTATAATTTTTCAAAAATGGATTTTGATCTAATTAAATGGTACACATGTTTAATTCATGTGTTTATAATGTTGAATCATCAATTAAACGAGTTGGGGGCTGTTTTTCTTGGGTGTTTTGGCTACACCAAACCCACGGCCAAAGTGGGTTTGGTTGTGGTTTGATGAGTTTGATGTTTTGTGTTGTTGGTTTGTATGTAGGATGTTGTTTTTGGTGTTTTAAATGGATAGAACCAATTGCATGTATGATTTAAGATTTGGGTTTTAGTGAGGATTTGATTTTCATAGTGTTAGAGGCTGTTTGGATGATTGGGAATGGGTATAAGTGGTTAGAATAGGTCTAGGTAATGGTGGAATAGATTGAAAACAAGTAGAAAGGTGATTTTGAATGAGTCGTTTTCAAACTGATTGTTTAGGGCTATTTTCGTGGTTTTAATTTTTTGTCCAGGTTGTGATTGTAGGATATAGTTGTAGTGGTCGTCGATACGCTCGTTTCGGTATAAGATAGAGCTTTTAACTCCAAACGAGTCAAAAGTTATGATATTTTGAAAGTTCGTGTACCGGGAGATGCGTATCGACACAATACGAAATTGTTGTCGATATTGGGTCAAATCTCGGGGACTATAAGTTGAGTTTCAAAAATGGTCAAGCGCTGTTCTCAGGCCCTAAACTTATCTTTTTGAGTCTATTTTCATAATCAAGAGTCGAATTTGCAAAAGGTATTGGTTAAGATGGTCAAAATGATCTTACAAGTCGAGTGTGCAAAACTGTCCGAATTTTGTACTCCAAAGATGTGTCTGGCAGAAGGTCATAGAAGTGAAATCTTTTTATGAAATTTGGTATGGGGTTTCTACAGATTATAAGTGATTTTTACAAATTTTCTCAGATTTTTAGGAGTGGTCTAAGTGGGGTAAAACAGCCAGTACATTCGGTATGTACCGGGAGAATTGTAAAATGGGTAATAGTTTTAATAAGGTATAAAAATGGCTCGTGTCTAGTAAATATCACTTGTATGGGTTTTTGGCGTGAGTTTATATGAACCTTGAGTGTTCTTAATTATGTACATACAGTACTTGAAGGTACTTGAATGTGTTGATTCATTACGTGTTTATTCGTTAGGTGTTGTATTTGATTTCCCGGGGCATCCTCATCGTCGGTGATCGATTTCGTTTACACCGTAGTTACTAATACTACCACTGCTACTTAAGGTGAGTCTATAGCCTCGCTCCTTACTTATTTCAAATTTTTTTACCCGCGAGGGGGATACATGCTATTTAAATGAAAATGAACATAAGTCATGAATGATTGTTGGACCCGAATGTTGCCTTGAAATTGTGTTGAGTACCTAGTTGCAAAAGGCCCTAATTTCATGAACTATTAACTATTGTCTTGCCCTTGTGAAGGGGGAAATAGCCGCTTATACAGAGTGATAGTACTATGGGGTTGACTACCCTATACGAGACGAGGGCTAGTACGTTGATACCCCCTGCGGACGGATAATTTGTGATAAGAGAAAAGGTATAATTGCAACTAATGCCTTTAGTAGGGGCACTGGTTTCATTTGAATCACTCCGGTAATTATTACGCGGGTGATTGAGTTAACGGGTTAGTGTCATGAGCTTAAACACAATTGTCATATCCTTGAATAATAGATTGTTTGCTCGACAATGCTATTGAATGATCATGATTGGTTTTTAGTACTTATGTTCAACTTATGATTTGATAAACCTATAGATTCGCTCAACCTTTGTGTTGACAGTTTTAAGCATGTGTTTCAGGTAACCAAGATTGATAGCAGCGGAGCATGCGAGGATGGAAGTTGTTGTGGCTTGGTGGTCTACTTTGTTTTTCCTCCCTTTTAGCACTTAAATATTTATTATTATGTCATGTGAACTGAAATGTACTTTTGGGTTGAGATTCAGTGGGGACCTAAACGCAAACTCTTTTTAGTATTATCTTGGGATTTGGAAAACTGTAGACTTGTATGATTTTAATAATGTTTAAATTTATGTTTAAACTTTTACATCTCTTTGAGTCGTTTAATATAGCTTATGTGTGATGATAACTACGTAGCACCCAAATGTTGTAGTTCCGCTGCGCGTAGCATTTGTGGGGGTGTTATAGATTGGTAATCAGAGCCATGAGTTATAGAGAACTAGGTCATTTTGAAAAATCCTAAACTATAACTTTTGGTGTCGTAAGAAATTGTCCAAGCACACAACTATCCTGCATGGCTCCGGTAAGATTTCTTTAGCATTGCTTTAAATTTTAGATGTATCCCTCAAACTGACACGAATTCTCTAGTATTTAGTAAGTAAATACTTTGATATATATTGAGATATATTGTTGTGTACGTTGAGTACTTATTATAGTAATTTACAAATTCTCGTAAGATTATCTTATATGTTGCATGTATTTGGCATAACGGGCTACATTGCATTACATGGCAACACTGCGTTGTAATCCTACGTGTATGTAGGAATGATTGTATGTATAAGTATGTATATACTATGGTATTTAAAGGCATTTCACGCGAAGCAATGGTCCTTGAGTGATTATCGTACATGTTATAATGCGGTTTTGTTGAGAATTCGGCCTCACCACAAATTATCAATCTTGATAATTAATTTTATTGTTCAGATAACCGAATATGAACCTCGTTTGATACTCTAGATACGTAAATAACGCTTCGTAACATATTGTATACTGACTAGATTGATCTCGATTATCGTTATCGCACCGTGATGTGTCATTTCGGACATTTTCTTTTGAAACGTAATTTACTTACGTATTACTTTATTTTCCTTTATTCCTTATGGGTTTGATATGTTAATTGGCGTAACTATAATATAGACGAAGTATAATCAACGATGCGTACATCGTAGCGACGAATCACATGTGTATGTTATAAACGTGGTTGAGGCGTGTCGCCATTTAATCATGGTTTACTATTATACTTGAATTTTAAGATGTGTTTTAAAATAGACTAGCATTGTGATCTATCGCGATAACTTGGAATTTGGTTGGTTTTTGTGTTAATTTTGTGGAGTACGATTTCGAGACTCATCCGAGGCCGATAACAACATTTAGTTGACATACGTATTCTTGCATCGTTTATTTCAATTTGTTCTTGTTGTCTAATTATTTTAAATTCGATAGTATATATGACGAGGCCCAGTATTTGTGTGAGTCAAGTAAGCACTAAACTTTGTTTATTGAATGGTTTAAACATAAAGCGTTTTACATATTTAATACTTGGCGGATGAAACTTTTGGATAAAAATGACTGATGATGTGTCTTTTAACAAGTAAAAATAAGTGTAGAGAAGAAATGGACAAAGTGAAATTATTTTTCCTTCAACCTTGGTTGATAAATTGTAATAAGTAATCTATATTACTCGTAAAATCCTTATTTTTATATATTAATAATTTGATACTAGAAGCTAGTGATGGATTTGTTAAGAATTTGTTTAATATAATTTGAAAAAGGAGTTTATAATAAAATTTACGATATGACTATTGAGTATATGTAACTTTGGATTTAGTATGAATTAATTTTCGGGTCAATGTAGCAAACTTTAGCGTATCTTGTAATATAAAACATGAGTAGAAGAAGTGGTCATGTATTTTGGAGCTAAAAACTTTGTAAAATTGGTTTTATTTTAAACATAAGGTTATGTTATGTATGCATTGGTATAAACTAGAACACGTTACTGGTTATAGCGAATAAACTGGGATAAAAATCGGAATATACACCTTAAGTAAGAAATTATAATGCTTGAAATATATTTTTAAACATTGATGGAACGTCATTGGAAATCATTTGTTTATTTAATTGTCGTTATAGAGAATCACTATGCATAATTCGATGATGCTTGTTTAAAATCGTTTGAAAAATCTTTTGTTTTATTCCGCTGCGAGATGTGTTAATTTTAAAATCACTTGATAATGGGCTAATGATTAAAAGTTGAATTTTATATATCTTTGAATTATTGAAATAAGCATCTTAACTATTTATTATTTTATTATTATCATCGAGATTGAAGTGTTGACTAAAATCAGTAAATTATCTGAGATAAAACTACGTGAAACCTCTTTATCATTTGAGTCGACGTGCGCGAATGTGATTTAACAAACCAATTTTAAGGAAGACTTATGTATAATAAAAAGTCAAAAGTTGATTTTAAGAGTTAATTGGACTAGTTTGAGTCATGTTGTATATGTGTATATATGTGATAATATAAGTCGTAATAATAAAAACGTAAAACTTGGAAAAATTTTACTATGCACGTTTTTGGTACTTAAGATATGAACATTAACGAGATTTTGACACAAGTATGGAGATTTTCAAACCTAGTGAATTGTCGATTATGATAACCGAGTCACCGCATTTACTAATGTTAATAATTTCCGAGAGATTGAAAATTTTCCAGAAATGAAAACTTCGTGAAGATTCAAAAATGAAAGGTATAAATTCTTTAATGGTATAACACAAATTAAAAATGTGTAAATGCTCGCTTTTACAAGGAACAAGGTAACATTAATTAGAAAACGAAAATGGACTACACAACACACGCCTACTTGTATATCATTTAATAGGGATGTATATCTAATCTTTTGGGTCACGATGGTTCGATCGTAGAACATCAGTTCTTTGATTTTGCAAGTCTATATCTAAATTTGGGTAGTCATGTGATTTTTCGTTTTAATATTGTCAATGGCATGAGACCATTATTTATTTTGAATTGCTACTTCACGATTACATGATAATAAGGGTATGTCACCCGGTGTATATTTTTGTCCTGTTCACGGACGCCGTAACTTTTCTTTTTACGGTTAATGGAACCTAAAATTCTGTATTTACTTGAATGATGCTATAAATCTTCATTAAATTGGTTATTTATTTATATTGAACAAAAGCGAGGAGACGAAGCCGCTTTATCAAACTGTAGGGGTGAAAGAACTCGATCTTCCTGGTGAAATTGTTTCTATTCGACCAAGTGATTAATTTCCTCTCCCCGTATACCCTTGGTGGAATGTGTGTACAACTCGAGACGATGGGAATTATGATCGTTGTCTTATTTTTGACGCTTGTGTTGATATTCAATTTTTACTCTATGTATTCGTAGATCGCTGTTGTTATCCCGAGACTTTAGTCATATATTTGAAGTATTTTCATTTCTAATGTAGTTAGTTTTAGTTGGCAATTATATTGCTCGTTTACCTTGTTCGATCTCATTGATTTTTGATTTTATTACTTGTTTTGCTTGCAATGATCTTTAATCTTGAACCACCTTACCGTTATTTTTTGAATAGTCTATTTTGAAAATATGTATGAGTGTGTCAAATGTTTCGTTTAACCAAATGTGAATGGTGTCGATTTATTTATTTATTTATTTATTTATTTTCTCATAAAAAGGCAAAGTAATGTATGTTTCCAAAGTAGACGAAAAATGTATGATGTGTTTCTTAAAACGATGGTAACAATATTTTCCCATTTCAAATTTCATTTCAAATGGTTTAATTATTTTGAAGATTAGGTCGAAAACTTTCGTAGTCATATTTGGTATGCAATAATGTTTGTGTCGTCACTCGATCCTCAATTATGCACAGCTTAGCTAACTATGCATAATTCGGGAAGAGTCCTGTTTTGTTAATTGTCGTTGCTTGGTCCTCAAGTAGGCATGATCTAGCTAGTTATGCATAGTTTTGGAAGGGCAATGTAGTTTCAAATCAATCGGTCATCTTTAAAACCGGTAGTGTTTTTGATAGATGTTTGGATGAGAACATTTATAAAAAATTATGCAAGTAATTGTATTCTCCTTAACTTCTAGAGATTTTTTTTTTTGAATTTTCTTGTGTTTCCTTGAAATTTTTTTTCTTTCATTTTGTGTTGACTTAGTAAGTCACCTTGACCGAGTAATTTTGGAAAATGTTTTATGTGTTGAATGTAACATGCGAATTTCATCGGAATCACGAGGGTGTTGATTAAATACCTAAGGGGCTCGTATCGACACTGAGAAGAGTTTTTAACAAAAATAGAAGACTGCCGAAGTAGAGGAACTTCGAGTTCGAATAACTCCAAGGGAAATAAAGAAGACTTCTCCTACATCAAACGTATCGTACCTTATTTATTTTCTTTTCTCGTTCTTTTGATATGTCAACGACACGCGATAAACTGTTGAAGTTTACCAACTATGCATTGGTAATTGGAAGACAATTCCATTGCCGTCTTCATTTATTTAAGTGAGGAATCCTCTTTGCTTGACTCAACCATCCTTGATTATCGATGGTTAAACGATAGATAGCCATAGTTGATGTTTTTGTGGTGAACCCTTGTCTTTTATGTGTTTATGTTGTATGTGATCTGGTCAAGTGAACGTAAGTTGTGAGAACTTGAGACGACATTATCCAATGAAGTCCGATCATGAAGAACACGTGCCATGTAATGTACTTATCACTTTGAACGACGATGCTATTGAGATTTTGACCACGTTTGGGACGAAAGTGAGATGGTGTTCTTGTAATATCTTTTGGGTATGGATCAGTGTGTGAGCACCCTACGATGACAAATGTATGTATTTTATTCTATTTTATTTTCTTTTTGGATATGCATCCTTAGCTAGCAAGCTTGTGAACTTTCTTTAACTTGCAATTTTCTTTTGACTGGACTCATCTGAGGAATATGTCAAATATCCTTATTTTATCATGGCTTAGCTGATTAGCAAGCATGAGTTAACTTGGTTGAACTTATTTACTTGGCATGGTTTGGCTATTTCGCAAACATGTCGTGATACGGCTTTATGTGCTTCATAATGGCTTTTGTGTTTGATTGGATTATGATGTTTTCGAGAGAGTTATGTATACGTCGAATGATTAGCGTATCGATGAATTCGTTTTTAACGAACTAGGGTTGTATGTACGTAATATTGCGATAAGGTGATTTTGTACGACTAGTAATAATTACTTCGTCTTGTATATTCTGAACGTTTTCGATGGGGTTATGTGTGACCCGTGCGATTTTTATTTTGTGAATAATTGTTTTTATGAGATGATGGACTAAGTGAAAGGACGATTCGAACGTTGGAAGACGTGCTCCGAGCGTGTGTGATTGATTTTGATAGTTGTTGAGACCGACACTTGCCGTGGTAGTACCTTTGTACAACGACATTTACCCTGTTAACAATGAAGCTACAGCATTTGAAGAAAATGTTGATGAAAATATAGATCGCCAGTTGGATAGAATGAAGTAGGAAAAAGTCAGTTGAATGGACTTGAGATGATTCGAGAGACCACGAAAGGGATGGTGTAGATTAAGAATCACTTGCTAACCGCGAAAAGCTTTGAAAAGAGACGTGTTGATAACCGTAGGAAGAATTTGGGAAATTGAAGTGGAGATCATGGATCGAGATGTTAAGAGAATTAAAGCAAGGTATAACACTCATTGTGAAGGTGTGATGGAACCCGAGACGTGAACCGAAGTCCACATTGGAACGTGAATACTTCTTTAGGAAGAAGTACCCCTATCTTTCTAGTAGTACGAAATGCGAGTATAAGAACCGGAGAGCGCCGGGACGTCGCTCCCTTAAGGAGGGGAGGATGCAATACCAGTGAAAGTGCCGTATGATGCTAAGTTATTGTCTCAAGAGCTGTTCAGTATGAGCATCTCTCATAAGTTGTGGCTCACTTGTGGATGTGCTATCCCGAGCCCAACGTCAATTATTTAATCCTATTTTACGAATATTTTTGAAATTTTAAGAAATTTCGTTTGCTATATATTTGATGGTTTAAGTTGAAACCAACGTTTACGGTCGTAATTTAACGTTTGACGATTTAAGAAGAACCCATGACGACTACGATACCGACGGATGCCCAAAATTTATCTTTACTATCTATTAATCGATATTTGAGTTTTTCGAGATTTTATTTTTTTATTACGTGTTAAGTCGAGTTGGAACCAAATGTATATTCGTTTTGTGTGCGTTTGAACCACTTAAAAGTAATCTTGAGTGTTCGGGGCGACCCCCGACTCCCGTAAATTTTCAAAACCGACTAGCTAACTCATTCCCGCTCTTTAAATAAGTTGTTTGCCAAAAAGGCCAAAAGATAGCTAAAATTGCCACCTAGGTCCCTCCATCTTTTACAAATGGGACAAACAAACACACATACTTCATTTTTCACCTCAAAAATTTTCAACATCTCTCTCCCCTCTCCTTGAAACCCACGGCCACCACCATAAACCACCACCACCATTTTAAAATTTTGATTTTTGAAGAAAATAAGCAAAGACCCATCTCCAATTTCATCTTGTAAGTGAATCCCACCAACAAAAACACACATGCAATCAATAAATCTTTCCAAAAATTTATAATTTTTCAAAAATGGATTTTGATCTAATTAAATGGTACACATGTTTAATTCATGTGTTTATAATGTTGAATCATCAATAAAACAAGTTGGGGGCTGTTTTTCTTGGGTTTTTTGGCTACACCAAACCCACGGCCAAAGTGGGTTTGGTTGTGGTTTGATGAGTTTGATGTTTTGTGTTGTGGGTTTGTATGTAGGATGTTGTTTTTGGTGTTTTAAATGGATAGAACCAATTGCATGTATGATTTAGGCTTTGGGTTTTAGTGAGGATTTGATTTTCATAGTGTTAGAGGCTGTTTGGATGATTGGGAATGGGTATAAGTGGTTAGAATAGGTCTAGGTAATGGTGGAATAGATTGAAAACAAGTAGAAATGTGATTTTGAATGAGTCGTTTTCAAACAGATTGTTTAGGTCTATTTTCGTGGTTTTAATTTTTGGTCCAGGTTGTGATTGTAGGATATAGTTGTAGTGGTCATCGAGACGCTCGTTTCGGTATAAGATAGAGCTTTTAACTCCAAACGAGACAAAAGTTATGATATTTAGAAAGTTCGTGTACCGGGAGATGCGTATCGACACAATACGAAATTGTTGTCGATATTGGGTCAAATCTCGGGGACTATAAGTTGAGTTTCAAAAATGGTCAAGGGCTGTTCTCAGGCCCTAAACTTATAATTTTGAGTCTATTTTCATAATCAAGAGTCGAATTTGCAAAAGGTATTGGTTAAGATGGTCAAAATGATCTTACAAGTCGAGTGTGCAAAACTGTCCGAATTTTGTACTTCAAAGATGTGTCGGGCAGAAGGTCTTAGAAGTGAAAACTTTTTATGAAATTTGGTATGGGTTTTCTACAGATTATAAGTGATTTTTACAAATTTTCTCAGATTTTTAGGAGTGGTCTAAGTGGGGTAAAACAGCCCGTACATTCGGTATATACCGGCAGAATTGTAAAATGAGTAATAGTTTTAATAAGGTATAAAAATGGCTCGTGTCTAGTAAATATCACTTGTATGGGTTTTTGGCGTGAGTTTATATGAACCTTGAGTGTTCTTAATTATGTACATACAGTACTTGAAGGTACTTGAATGTGTTGATTCATTACATGTTTATTCGTTAGGTGTTGTATTTGATTTCCCAGGGCATCCTCATCGTCGGTGATCGATTTCGTTTACGCCGTAGTTACTAATACTACCACTACTACTTAAGGTGAGTCTATAGCCTCACTCCTTACTTATTTCAAATTTTTTTACCCGCGAGGGGGATACATGCTATTTAAATGAAAATGAACATAAGTCATGAATTATTGTTGGACCCGAATGTTGCCTTGAAATTGTGTTGAGTACCTAGTTGCAAAAGGCCCTAGTTTCATGAACTATTAACTATTGTCTTGCCCTTGCGAAGGGGGAAATAGACGCTTATACAAAGTGATATTACTATGGGGTTGACTACCCTATCCGAGACGAGGGCTAGTACGTTGATACCCCCTGCGGACGGATAATTTGTGATAAGAGATAAGGTATAATTGCAACTAATGCCTTTAGTAGGGGCACTGGTTTCATCTGAATCACGCCGGTAATTATTACGCGGGTGATTGAGTTAACGGGTTAGTGTCATGAGCTTAAACACAATTGTCATATCCTTGAATAATAGATTGTTTGCGCGACAATGCTATTGAATGATCATGATTGGTTTTTAGTACTTATGTTCAACTTATGATTTGATAAACCTATAGATTCGCTCAACCTTTGTGTTGACAGTTTTAAGCATGTGTTTCAGGTAACCAAGATTGATAGCAGCGGAGCATGTGAGGATGGAAGTTGTTGTGGCTTGGTGGTCTACTTTGTTTTTCCTCCCTTTTAGCACTTAAATATTTATTATTATGTCATGTGAACTGAAAAGTACTTTTGGGTTGAGATTCAGTGGGGACCTAAACGCAAACTCTGTTTAGTATTATCTTGGGATTTGGAAAACTGTAGACTTGTATGATTTTAATAATGTTTAAATTTATGTTTAAACTTTTACGTCTCTTTGAGTCGTTTAATATAGCTTATCTGTGATGATAACTACGTAGTACCCAAATGTTGTAGTTCCGTTGCGCGTAGCATTTGTGGGGGTGTTATAGAAAATGGAAGTAATGGTAAGTGTTAGTGGTTTTGTGGTTTTGGTGGGTGAATAATGCTTCCATGTTAAGCTAAGCTTACATGTGTAAGCTTATAAAGTGTAAGGATGCCACATCAAATGATGTGGTGTCCTCTTGGCCTTACCTTTTAGTTAGTGGGGTGGGATAAACTTGTTTTGTCTCATCCCGCTAATTTAGGGGTATTCCTCGATTCTAGTTTCCTCGATTTGCGTGCCCTCGGGTCGTTTTACGAAAAAAGTTTTTATAAATTATGAATCAACGGCGCAAAATGAATCTAATAAAAATTGTCTCATCAAAAACGGAGTTCGAAAACGTAAATACGTAATCCTAAGGTTTCCGGTTTATTCGTAAAAGACGTTAAAATATGAACGTAAGTCCTAATCTCTTCTCGTAAATTTGTGAGTTTATGAACCAACACAAATTTAAAGTTCCAAAATAATATTCACGGATAAATTTATTTCCTGAAATGTCGGACTGTCACCAAAACGGTGTATGTAAGCGTAAGCACGTAATGTAGAATCCTCCAGTTTAGACGTAGTCGATGCTACTTCAAGACGTAAATCCAAATTTCTCCCCGAAAATAAGTGAGTTCATAATATAACATCAAAATAATATTTTTAAATAATACTTGAGAATAAAATATCAACAATAAATTGATGGATTGTCACAGCATTTACCCCTAAACAGGATCTTTGTCCTCAAAGATCATCTTATCTTACTACTCGCTTCTTATAGAGTTAAATCCATGTGGGTATTTCCTCCACATTCGGTCTTTTCTCACAAGTGTAATCCATTACAATACTCGAGTTTCATCAGACATAACTACGGGAATAAGATCAGGCTTAATGTTGACTTACTTTCTCTATCCATGATGTTCACGGGTTTTTGATGAATGCAACTTTTCGCCGATCTAAACATCATCAAGAAGTGATCAGATTCTCACTTGATAGACATTTTATCAAGTTCGATATACAAAACATAATTCACGCAGCTCTTGAAGTCCTAGGGTAGATCCAGCTTATATGCCTTTCAAACCAATCTTTTACATCATTTCAGTTGTCCCATACAACGGGGACTTATATCCCATGATCTTTCAGATCACCAATTCATTTTTCCATAGTTAAAACTTTTGGCATAACTTCGCTACCCATCTGGCACTTCAAGATCTACATTTCATATTCACATAACCTCCTGCCTACTACCGACAGTCAATAATTAGATCCTAATTTCAATAATCATTTCAGGTCTTGCGGGTCGAGTATTTTGTAAGGCTAGGTTCGCCATCATAGGAAACCTTAAACCTAAAAGACATGTCCAACTCACAGTGGGTGTATGTCGGGTGTCTTCATCCCAACTCCTGCTTACAGATACTCTAATATATAAATCTTAACAAGATTTGATCTCGATCCTAATACGATAATTATCAATGATAATCTCTACAAAGGAAAGCGATTATACGGTTTATTACCAAAGGTCAATCATTCAAACATAAAACAACACTTATAGTATTTTGTATCGTTACTTTACCTCGTCCCTTCGATTGGGGTGGTACACAGTACTCTCATCAAGATTCGTTCTTAATGACTTCTGAGCAAATCTCTAGAAATTCGATGCGAAGCGAGGATCTTGATAGAGATGATCGATACAAGCACATCATGTTTACACAACTCCTTTAAATACAAAGAGTCAATTTCTTCATCAAGAATTTATCATTAACAGGAATGATATTAGCAGATTTGGTCAGTCTGTCGACGATGACCCAAATCGAATCAAATTCAGATGATGACCTTTGCAATAGCTAGACGTTTACTAATGTATGAGGCGGTGTCTGCCTTCATAATTTGCCATCAGTACAACTTCTTCTGATAATGATATATTAAATCAGAAATGACAGGAATAGAATACTTATACTTACAAGTTTCCAACATAACAAAATTTCACAAACCTCCATATTTAGGCAACCATAAGTGACCTTTTAATCATTTAGCGCCATCGGCTTCTCAATTCTAATGGTTCACATTAGCCGCGAACCCATTTTTATTATTTATATTATCCTTTTAAGTATCAACTATTTTTAAATTATTCGACAATTTATTTTGCACAATCATTATTAGAGAACACATCCTAATTGGTTCTTTTATTTTCACATAATGTGTCAGTATCTATATTCACCTTTCCTGGTGAAATAATTATCATGTCTACAATTTACTCAGAAATTCTTTCTTCACATTTTCTAAGTCTTAGTTCTATCTCAACTATTATTTTTATCAGTTTTGCTCAATCCGACGTTTTAATGTGTCGATAAATATTTCAAGTAATTAAATAATAAATATTCAATTTTTGTGAAATGTAAACGTAAAATTTTAAATTTCTTAGTTCGACCAATTATATAAAAATGTTCAAAATAAATTTGAATTTTATTAACAAGATTTTTGTTGATTTATTAAAAATAATTAAAATATTTAGTAAGATTCGTAATTGTTAGAAAATCTTTGTTTATACTTTGGTCAAAATTTTCTTAGTTGAAAAGCAAAAAGTGTCGTTTCAAATTTCAAGTCATAGTTTAAATGGTTTCCTCAATCCCTCTTAGGTTTTCTTAAGGTATACATGAACATTTACCCCTAAACAGGAGTTTAGTTAAATGTTCTGGGTATAAAGGAATAATCCCTTAAAAGTTCTTTTTGATAAAACATTTGTCAAAACATATTTGCACTTTCTTTTTAGTAAAACCCAAAGTCTTAAAAGGGCTCTTAATTTTTGAAGAGTCAATATAGATTCTATTATCTTTTAATCACACGGTCAAATAATGTAAAGGATTAAGTCTTTCATCACATGTTAATTATTCAAGGTACAGGTTTTAATTGTTCGGCCAATTTAGGGCAGTCTATAAATAATTATTAACTCAATATTATTCTTAGAAACAAACAGATGGATCTTAATGATCACGAGCATGAATTTATCAAATTACAGCCTACACACGTGATTCATCAAATTTATGAATACTACATGTGCACTGGTCAATCCAAACGACATAACATGAAACTCATAATGTTCATTACAAGTTCTGGATGTAGTGATTGGAATAGATAATCTTTTTCACGGAAGCGAAGTTGATGAGAACCATGCCGTGGATCAAATATTTAAAACATACGCTAGAACCTTGTAAATGATCGAACAAATCTTCCATTTCGAGTCATGGATATCGTTTTCGATTGTCAATTTACTCAGTTCACAGTAATCTATAAATATAAGAAATAATAACACCATAACTCTTCATGATGACGAGCTTGGTAGAATAAAATCTTTCTCCGACAACTCTCTCAGTTGTACGGTAATTCCTTTAATTCAGATGGTGCTGACGTACAATGCACACGCTAAAGGTGCAGCACCGTGAATATAATCAATACCAAATTCAACTTGCCTTAATGGCGAAAGTCTAGGTAATTCACCAACAAATACCTCTTAAAGTTTCAGATAGCAGGAACATCTTTCAATAAATTCATATTAGGTTCTTTCTAGATTATAATATCTATGACTAATTCACAACCATTCACGATATAATTTCAAGTCTAAATGCAGGATATGGTCATCCATCAATAATTATTTAGATCACTTTGGATAATCAACATCTTTTCATTTAGGGGAGTTCTACTCGAGTTCCCATCAATTAAGACAATGTCGTCATGTCATAATCAATTAATCCATTCTACTGGCACTATCAACTTTTCAGTTTTGTTGCCGTCGATAAGATGTGAACTTCTCAAAAGACTAATAATAACTCATAATCCTTCACAAGTTCAAGGATATCTGGAGACATAACTAACCTTAAAAGAGTAAGGTCAACGCATAATCTACGGGAGAGAATTTCAAATCAGGTACAGACGAAAATATTTAACGAATATGAATATATCCCATGTTTTCATAATTTGAGTACGCATTCGAAAGCTCCTCGGATCGTTACCCAGGTCATTCAAATGAAATATAATCAAAAGAAATGAAAGGAATGTCGATACATCCAATCGGGTATCAATACTCAGTAATCAAATACTTTTCCTAAGAATCTCACCACGGGAGAATTGGACAAGAAAGAATTGTCAATTGTCAAATAAGACAATTTCCACAAATGAGTAAATTCGGCTCAGAAGAATAGATGCTACAGGCACATATGTAGGTATCCCTAACACTATGTCCCTACTTTTCACTTCATGCTGATCTCATAAAATTTAATCTTTCACAATCTTTAAAGAAAATGTAGTGTTTATTAATCAGTTTTATGGTGACTACTAATCAGCTTTGTATGGTCCATTCCAAATTGTATGTAGGCACGCAACTATATAAAATTTCAAGATTAACGATGCAGTACTCAGTTCGTCAAAATTTTATCATCATGTTTATAATAAAAACATTTTCATGCTTAATTCTTAAATAAGAATCAAAAATAAATTTACAAAGATTTTCTTTGTTATGAAAACAATTAAGTTTTCCAAAGTGTTTCATAAACAACTTCATTTCGATAATGATTACTTATAAATCTCACTTTAGATCATCCTTACGGTGATGAAAATTCAATTTTTCTCAAGGAATACTGTTTTATCTTATAACAACAATGAGTGATCTGCAAAAGAGTGATGAAAAGTTGTTCATCAAGAACTAACTTCAATATAATAGGAAATGAGCTTAGCCAATTAATCATGAGGTTCATGACCTCGATGGCACTCAGGAAGAATAATTCACAACGTAACTCAAATCGAGATGAGTACTTGTTCAATGGTTGCATCATTAATGCGAACATTAGGATGAAGCAAAAAAAGATAGATATCATCGATACATGTAGAATTTAGTAATCAAAGGTAGTCTTTTTCATTAATCACAAACAAGTCAAAATTGTACCATAACACATTACATGTCACTATGTTATACAATTCTCAGAACTCATCCTACCAACTGATGTCTCAGTTAAGTTAGGGATTTTTAAAAGATACCACAATGAATAATAATCTACAAGAGTCATGGGGGTTCCACCTATCCCGGAAGATCCATCGGTCCCTATTCAGAAGAAGATTTCTTCAATTTATTTCTTGGACACTGGGCATCCTCACAAGTGGACAATGGCCTAAGAACAACCCTTAACACGAACCAACAATCATTTAAAACCTTATAATTCAATCACAGGACTCAACAACTTCCTCTTAACAATCTCATATTCCATACGGGTTAAATTTTACTTTATTCAAGTTTCAATCAATTCTATACTCAGATCGATATCCTGCCTCATTTTCCAATACTTACAACCTTATTCTTCGACCTTGTAAAGGCAATAAAAGCTCAATACGAACAACACTTAATTTCCAATCCTATAGCTCTTACAACAATAGTTATCAAATGAGTCACTAGTATTAAATGACTCACACATTCAATTAGACTTCTCAGAAAGGTACTAGTGGCATGAGGCTTTTGGGTAATCATTCTAATGACAGCCTCAAGTGCAACATTCACCCTTTCGATTTCAATTTAAGAATTGGGCGACAACGAATCAGAATCACACCTTTCCAGGTGGTAACATTTTGTCAAACTCCACTCTATAAGGAAAGTTCGTCATGACATCGATATCAGTTTTAATCTCACCAGTTTTTCTTTAATATCATAATCAACTAACTGTTAACATTTCTACGAATATCAACCATTTGTTGGGATCATAAATATCCACAACTTGGTTTAGATCTAGGATAGCTAGAATTCCTACGATAATAGCTTCGATTAATTTAGTAGGGGAGTTAGGGTTCCTTGTGACAATCTATGTCGTATAAATTCCTCGTATAAATATCAAAATAATCATCAAAAAATCATGTAATAAAATTACATCATATATATATACATAATCCAAGTTATATATATATATATATATATATATATATATATATATATATATATATATATATATATATATATATATATATATATATATATATATATATATATATATATATATATATATATATATATATATATATATATATATATATATATATATATATATATATATATATATATATATATATATATATATATATATATATATATATATTAAAATAACACTTCTCAGTCTGGCCTTGTTGGTAAATCGGGAATTCTTCGGCACCGTTATAGTCAAAAGATTTTTTTTTATTTTTTTATTTTTTTTAGACATTTTTAGAAAAATGTTTATAGTTAAAAGATTTTGAAATGTTCTATTCAAAACCTTGGTTTTAAAAATATTTCGTTCTCTATAACGAGAGCTCTTGTACCAAACTGTAACACCCTCAAATTTATACAACTCAATACAGCGGAAGACTCGTTGGTGTTACGGGATATCACATTACTCACATCATAGACAACGCTTAAAAATCGCGTCGTTTAATAATAAAGCATTTCCATTCATAAATATCAAATTTACATTGGTCCCAAGTCATTGTATTTCATACAGGTTTTACAAATCATTTGAATGAAAATAGTTATTTAAGTGCGGGCCATGAATTCTTGTTGTCTTCCCGAGAATTACCTTCATGTATCTGAGATAAAACATGTTAAAGGAAAAGGTCATCTATAACGCCGAGTGAATATATAGAGTTTAATAAAATCCATCAATATAACATCGGTATAAAAATTATTACCGAAAATCATTTTGTACAAATCTTTGTAATAGGCTATAAAATAGCCAGAGTCATTTTATACAAATCCTTATTAAAGATCATAATATAGGCTTTCGCCTTCAAAACCATTATACGAACCAATGTCGTAAAAATATTATACAACACGTTTTATAACATCGTGTAGAGTTAAATAAAAACCGTTATATGAATATGGTTATATAAAACCAAAACACGAACATAATATCAATTATAAGACCCTGTATTGCTAGTCAGGCAATATATCGTAACTCAATGCTTAAAGCAGTATTTCGTTAATTGGATTATTATAAGCCGCATGACATTGTTACATTACTACAACAAACAACGGGTAGCTAACCCGACAATCATTTGCCCATCTAAATTAGCGTGTCGTCACAATAATCACGCTTGTGTAAATCTTCTCATACATAAATTCGCTTACCAATCAATGTGGCACGACGGGGATCAACCGTCAAGGCGCGAACTGGGGTGATCGTCCCCAAATAGTACTATTATATGCATAAGCGTCTACCAAATCCCGGTAGTTCACAATTCATGCTAATGGGACTGTTAGTTACATAACCTAACTTTAATCATCCATTTCATTTCATCTATCGGGTCATTTAATCATTCATCGGGTCATACAATCATTCGGGTCCAAATCAATAAACAGACAATCGGGACAAATGGTGTCCTATTTTATAAAAACTATCATGTTATCTCCCTCGCGGGTTTATAAAACATTTATAAAAACATTTAAAAGAGTGCGAGGCTATGAACTCACGTTGATGTGGAATAGCGGGTTATCGACAATCGGATGTACGGTACGTGCTTCAATCACGGAAACCTAGACAAATAATACTCGTCTTAGACTCTTGTCCAATGACTTTATAAAAATAACAATTATGTATACATATGATGATTATATATATATGATGATCAAGTGGGTTTACATATTCTCATTTACTCATTTTAGTGTTATGTGTCGATAACTTTTATACTAGTTTACTAGTTTTACCTATTTACATATTTTAAGTCCAATAAACTTATTATAAGTTATTTAACTTGTATTAATCCATTTCATATTTGTATTATCAGTATTTATACTTTACATGTTGGGCCCAAATGGGTTAAGCCCAATAAATAAGTTTATAAGTGTTTTAGCCCATTTTGTTGTATTATTAGTCCAATAACCTTAACTTAGCCCGTTAATGTCCGTATGTTATAAAGTTCGGGTTTTATCGGTTTTTAATTGTTATATATGTTTATATATCAGTATATGAGTTTTAAAAAGAACTTTACATTATACGGGTTTGATCGTCTAAGTTTTAATTGACGAAAAACGTTAATTTTACGGTAATAGCCGAAAAAGTCGTAAAAATCATGTTTATAGTTTTTATAACTTATAAATCTTATTCAACTACCATTTTTATAAAGTGTCCATTTATTTAACCTTATACATATTTATATAAATGAAATTTATAAGTTAGTGGGTTTTAGTTCACATTTTATACTATATTAGTTTGAGTGCTTATATAATACTATTAAACATTAATTCTTCAAAATCTGATTTTTAGTTTCATCTTTACCATTTTTATCATATCTTGAGTTCTATTAGGAGATAGAAGCTCATTTTTTTGATGGAATAAACTTCATATTATTTGCTACAAATAAGTTAGTTATAGCTACTGCTCAATCCATGTCTAAGTATCCTTAACAGTCCCTACAAAACAGACTATTCAGATTGGTATACTAATTTTGTTTTGATCATATCTCACTCATTTTGATGATTCCATTGCATGGACAACTCTCACATGTGTATGACATCTAATACTTACTGTAAATTGATTCCACTTTACCATTTTATCAGTTTATCATTTGGTTACTTACTGTTTTTATACAGCCATCTTATTAAGCAAGATTTAACCATTTTTACATGTGGTTTTTCCATCTTTTTACCCATGTTTATCAAATCTATCAACACCAAATCCCCACATAATATTTTCAATCATCATTCATCATCATATACATATACATAAATAAAGAAAATACAAGATTATATAATCAATATAACAAGAGGATAGGAAGAACAATCTCTATACCACCATTAGTGATGAAAAGATGAGTCTTTGATGAACAAGGCTTAGATTTTGATGGCAAAACTTGTGATAAACCAATATCATCTTCAAGTCTACCAACCTTTATAAACTTCTCATAGAAAATCAGCCCTATGACACCAACAAATCTTCTCCTTGGATGTTAGAATCACCTCCAATCTTCAAAGCTTCAAAGTAGCATCATCATGTGTATGAGTAACACATGATTTTATGGCTAACATAGATCAAATGAGGGTTGTTTTTGATGATTGTTGGACGAATTTAAGAGAGAGAGGAGAGGAAAAATGGTGGTTTGCATGTGAAAATGGAAGTAATGGTAAGTGTTAGTGGTTTTGTGGTTTTGGTGGGTGAATAATGCTTCCATGTTAAGCTAAGCTTACATGTGTAAGCTTGTAAAGTGTAAGGATGCCACATCAAATGATGTGGTGTCCTCTTGGCCTTACCTTTTAGTTAGTGGGGTGCGATAAACTTGTTTTGTCTCATCCCTCTAATTTACGGGTATTCCTCGATTCTAGTTCCCTCGATTTGCGTGCCCTCGGGTCGTTTTACGAAAAACATTTTCATAAATTATGAATCAACGACGCAAAACGAATCTAATAAAAATTGTCTCATCAAAAACGGAGTTCGAAAACGTAAATACGTAATCCTAAGGTTTCCGGTTTAGTCGTAAAAGACGTTAAATTATGAACGTAAGTCCTAATCTCTTCTCGTAAATTTGTGAGTTTATGAACCAACACAAATTTAAAGTTCCAAAATAATATTCACGGATAAATTTATTTCCTGAAATGTCAGACTGTCACCAAAAACGGTGTATGTAAACATAAGCACGTAACGTAGAATCCTCCAGTTTAGACGTAGTCGATGCTACTTCAAGACGTAAATCCAAATTTCTTCCCAAAAATAAGTGAGTTCATAATATAACATTAAAATAATATTTTTAAATAATACTTGAGAATAAAATATCAACCATAAATTGATGGATTGTCACACGATGAATGAAATGAAATGGATTATTATTAGTTAGGTTATGTCACTAAAAGTCACATTAGCATGAATTGTGAACTACCAGGATTTGGTAGACGCTTATGCATATAATAGTACTATTTGGGAAAGATCACCCCAGTTCGCGCCTTGACGGTTGATCCCCGTCGTGCCACATTGATTGTTAAGCGAATTTATGTATGAGAAGATTTACATAAGCGTGATTATTATGACGACACGTAGTTTTAGATGGGCAAAGGAAATTACGGGTTAGCTACTGATAGGTGTGTATACACCCATCCTTTTTACCACTTAACTACAATAATAACCAAGCCAAAACGTGTATTTTATGTCGTAAATGTCGGAATTATGCGTGGTTTGTGTTTTTGTTGTGATTTAGAACGAAAATGTGAAAAAGGGAGAAAACACGAGCTTTCACGGGCTTTTATCGAAGAAAAAGACAAAAGATGAAGTCAAGAAATCAAGACTGCAAAAAGAACGGAAGTCCAAGACCAATTCTGAAGATTTATCGAAGAAAAAGTCAAAAGACGGAAGTTGACTAAAAGCCGAAGAACTCAAGTCTAATTTATTGAAGAAATTACAAGACGAGTTTGTTAATCCCGAGACAAAAGTCGAAGAATTAAGAAGACAAGGACTAAAAGATGATTAAAGAAAGAAGAAAGAGAGGAGGAAGCTTCCACTAATCACCTCCCTAATCTCCTATAAATAACACTCGTTTCATTTCATTTCATTTTGTTGGCTAGAGTGACACTAGTTATTCCACCATTTTAATTACTTGTCATTTAAATACATGTCATTTACTTAATTGTCAAATTTAAATACTTGTCTTGCACCTTTAATTCATTTAAATTCCAAGTAAGTGTTCTTAATTTTGTTGCTTTAATCTTTATTTATTTTTGATCAAGTTTCTTTTATCATTCTCTTTCTACCTTTCTTTTGTTTTTGATTTGTTTTAGAATTCGGATTAAGCAAGAATTTGCTTAATCTCTTTGCTTATTTTATTAAAAAGTTTACCTTTTTACTTTTGTCTAAGTTTTTGTATAAGGTAAGGTATAAGTTTGACAATCTTATTGGCTTGTTTCTTACTTAGCTTCGTTTTTCGAAGTTCTCTAAAAAGTTTAATTTTTCTAAAAGTTTGCTTATTTCGTTTTCTTATTTCGTGTTTGAAAAGGTTTTAAATTTGTGGCTTATTATCTCGTCCTATTTCCATTTCATCTAAGCTTTAGAAATCATCTTTTTAGTTCTAGCTTATTTGGGGCTTGTGCTTATTGCGAATTTGCTCTCCATCGAAAAGAAGGGAAATTACACATTGCGATAGCCTCACCCACATTCCGATGGTGACAGTATTGGAATAGGGTTTTGGATTTTGACAGCTTATTGCGACGGTGCTTTCCGATCTGAAACTCCCCCTTATTCCGATCGAGATTCCGATCGCACATTGCGATCGGGATTGCGACGGCTCTTAAGGTTTCATTGAAACGAAGTGCTGCCCAATTTTCCTTAGCAACTTTCCGGTCTGAGCCACTTTCCGATGGGTGTATTCTGATGGAAGTGACATTCCGATAGCTTGTATATATTTTGATAGACTCCATTCCGATAACTTCTCTTTTCAACATTCCGATAGACCTAGTTTTATACATTCCGATAGGCACATTCCGATCTGACATTCCGATGGACTTGGTGACAGCTTTCCGATCTGGATTCCAATGGTTTGGGGTTTAGAATTATACTTTGCTTTGTTTTTCTTCTAAGTTACATTTTTAATACTTCGTCAAATTTAAATTTCGTCACGCTTTAGTTTTAAGTCATTTAATTAATTACTTTTAAAGTTTTAAATATTGCACCATTTACTCTTTAATTAGTTTTAGTTTTTATTTACGGTCATTTACGTTAAAGTTTTGCACTTTCCTTTTACTACAACAACACAACTATTTGTTTCCCACCAAAAGACAGCTGAATCGCACTTTGAACCAGTAATCAATTCGATTAGACCACCACAACGAACTATAACTTTTATACTAGGAGAAAGCCTCGTATTAAATGGCTCCGCTGCCGGCTCTTTTCGTAAAGATTAACGGTTTTCTATGAGAGACGCGTTGCTTTTTGGGATCCGTTCATTCGTGAGCGTTATTTTCTTGTAAAAAAAATTCAAAAATCCATAAAAATTAAAAATTGTTAAAAACCCATAAAAATTAAAAAATTTCAAAAATCCAAAAAGACTTTATTTTCTTTATAGTGTATATATATATTCTCTTTGTGTTTGGTATTGTTTTCTTTTGCTTTCACAGGTGTATGCGTACTAGATCTTCAAATTATCAAGAGCCCGAGACTCGTGAAGATTTAGCTATGGTAGGTGTGAACAACAACAATAATCCACCGCACCTCAACAATAACAACAACAATGTTCTTCCACATCCCGATCTTCTGACAATGGAGGAGCTTTGTCAACCCACCATGTTTGGACGAGGAGGACCGATTGCGCCGATGCAAATCACGGCTCCGGAGTTTTCGTTGAAGCATCACATGATCCAGCAAGTGCAAACTAATCCATTTCGAGGAATGCCTGATGATGATGCCAACAAACACCTCGACAAATTCATTACAATCACTCAAAGCATGAAGTTGCCCGGTGCCACAATGGATGTTCTTCACCTTCAACTCTTTCCACATACTTTATCACACCACGCCGAGAAATGGTTTGATCGTCTCCCGAAAAATTCCATTCATACTTGGGATGACATGACTCAACGCTTTTTGTCGCGCTACTTTCCACCATCCATGGTCACGAACCTTCGAAATCAAATCAGCGGTTTCATGCAAGAACCCGATGAATCTCTCTTTGATGCTTGGGAAAGATATAATGTTTTGATCGATCGATGTCCAAACCATAACATGCTTCCCGTAACCTTAATTGATACTTTCTACAACGGTTTGACTTTTCGTGATCGTGATACGATTAATGCAGCCGCCGGTGGCACATTTATGAAAAGGAGACCTGAGGAGTGTAGAGAGTTTATTGAGAACATGACTACTCATCACAAAAACTGGGATTCCTCCGTTTCTTCAAGAAACAACCCGCGAGTCAATGTTTCTTCTACTTCAGCAAACCCCGATATGACCAAATTTACCCGCATGATGACCGAAATGAACAAAAATATCTTGCTCATCGCTTCAAACCAACAACAAGTTAAAGCGGTAGCCAATCCTTGTGAGACATGCGGCGGTCCTCACTCATATACTGATTGTCCTTCTACTCAAGGAAATCTGGAAAACGTGTATGCGGCTTATGGTAATTATTCACCGGAAAATTACTAAGCCCGACCTCAAGGGGATAGAAATTTGCTAAGTTACCGGTCAAACAACTACCTTTCCCCGGTTTTTCTCCTCAAAACCACAACCCCCACAACAACTACACTAGAAGCAACCAAATCCCACCTCGAGCTTCTAATCCTTATCACCCACCCGCTCAACAAACCCCACCCATTAATCAAGATGTTGAAGCTTTAATGAGAACCCAAGGAGAGCAAATTAAGAATCTGCAAAGCCAAATTATCAATTTGAAAGGAGACATCACCAAGAAAGGGAATGACATTAGATCCGAGCTTCTAAATGATATACAATCCTCCTTCAGCAATCAAACGAATGATTTGAAGAATATGCTGGCTAGTTTCTTACCAACCACTCAACCCTCTTCTTTGAGCTCTCTACCTTCCAACATTGTCACCAACCCGCGAGCGAATGTGAGTGCTATTACTACCCGTAGTGGAGTTACTTTAGTAGGACCACCTATCCCGCCCCCATTATCTACACCTCCTCCACCACCATTTATCCCTACTACTCCTACACCTAGTATTAGCGCACCATTACCGTCTCCGCCTCGTCGTGATGAAGTACCCAACAAGAATCCTCCACCAACCCCACCTTCCAACTTTCACCCTTCAACATCTCAACCTTCACCTCCTACACCTTCTACACCTTCACCACCCAACCCCAACATTCCTTACCCTTCTCGACTCAACAAGGCTAGAATTTTGACTAAGAATGACCTTCAAGTCGCTAACTTTTTGGAAAAGATTGCCGGCATGAAAATCACCTTCACCCTTGTTGAAGCTCTTGCACAAATACCACAATTTGTCAAGATGTTTAAGGAATTGCTCAATAAGAAGGAGAAGATGGCCGACTTTGTTAATACTCGATTGAATGAAAATTGTTCTGCCGTCCTTCTTAAAGAAATTCCGGAGAAACTTGGAGATCCCGGTCATTTTGTGCTACCTTGCACTTTTAACCAAACCGACAAATTTACTGCTTTAGCTGATCTCGGGGCAAGTATAAATTGGATGCCTTTCAGTGTTTGGATAAATTTATCATTGCCCGACCTTACTCCTACCAAAATGACTCTTGAGTTAGCCAATCGCACTCTCGCTTACCCCGTTGGTATTGCCGAAGATGTGTTAATTATAGTTGGCACATTCACTTTTCTAGTCGACTTTGTCGTTGTTGATTGTGAAATGGACCCTCGTATTCCTTTAATACTTGGACTCCCATTTTTGAGAATCGGTAGAGCTTTAATAGATGTGGATAAATGTGAGCTCATCTTAAGAGTCGGGGATAATGCACAAGTTTTTGAAATGGGGAAGCTTACAAGCAAATCCTATGGAAGAGAATCAGCGAATATGATTAATGTGCTTGATGATTTTGTCGTCTACAACAATCCTCTATTCGATTCTTGCAATGATAATCCACTGTTTCAAGATGATGTAGATGATTCTCGCTCCAATTTGGAACCTTCACCCATATATGATTCTCCACCGATCTATGATGCTTATGATGATGATTCTACCTTCCATGGAGATGATTATGATGATTTTACTTCCGAGTATCCCGACATGCCCACGTATGATGATTTTGATGAGGCCGATACTCTTTCGAGTGATTCTTCACATGATGAAGATCCTCCGCCATCCATGCTTAATCCTACTTTAGATGACTACTCATTTGAGGAAGACTTTTCTACTTTTCTCAATACTTACTTCCCTCATGAGAGTGATGCACCTCCTTTGGACTTTGATGATTTTGGTCTTCATTCTTCTACGGATCTGAAGAAAATTCTTTCAAACGAGAAGAAACCGGACGACACCAACATCCGCAACACGTATGTTTTGACACCTCTTTGTCCACCTTCTGAGGACGAGGTTGTGCATTTTCTTCGCGGATCATCTTCAAATTCTGTTGAGCCTGAGTGTTATTTTCCTCTAAAGGAAAAGGTGTTCGACCCCGGTATTGGAATTTTTAAGCCATCTCAGTATCCGTCTGATGAAATAAAAGGAAAGATTTTTGGACCTATTGGAGATATGCTTGCACCTCTTCACCCTTGCTCCCACCGTGCTCCATCTTTGCTTAAGGGAACCTTGCCTACTCTTCTTTGGCTTGCCTTGTTCGCCTTAAATTTGTGTTACTTTATGGATGAAAACCAGGTCTTTGATCCCGGTGGATGTTTTTCAAGCTTCTTCCTTTGCTAATCAAGGTCGAGTCAGGCTCACGACTCGGTGAACAAAAATCAAGTGCTTCTTGGGAGGCAACCCAAGTATCTATCTTTTATCTATCTATATCCTAAGTGTAGGGGAGACCCGTTGGTGTTTGCTATTTCCTCTCTTCTCATATTCAGGGATTCGAGCTTTCAAAGATCCACTCTTGATGATTTTTGACGACCCGTGATTCCGTGTTTCCGTATTCCCGGTTCTATCCTAAACTCTTTTCGATTCACTATTTTATATTTCTCGAATATTCAAATAGGAATCTCGTTACTTGTCATTTCCTTAGCAAGATTTAATCAACGTGCACAATGTCCTAAGTGTAGAGGAGTTTACTCCCAGATGCTTAAACATTGAGGACAATGTTTATATCAAGTGTAGGGGGGACTTCTATCGATGTTAAGTGGTCTTTTCCTTGTATTTGTCCTCATTTTAACCAGAAAATCAATTTTTCGACTTTTTTCAAAATTTTTGATCTATTTTGGCCTATTAGTTTTTCCATTGTTATAGTTATTTTCTTTATTTGCTAGAATAAATTTTAAATAAAGTGGTTTTAATTTTCAATGTTTTGAATCTTTTGACTCAACCCGAGTTTACTTATCTAAGTTTACTCTAGCTAGTATCCTTAACGTGTTTAAGTCAAGTTTTGCTAGGCTTTTATATAGGGAGCTTTAAAACGCGATAGTCTTTACTCACACGGGTTAAGAACAAGAACTTTTCGCAAGTTCCTATAATTGATCCTAGAGAGTCGTTTATCAAGGGAACTTTAAAATGCGAATTCTAAACTTGAAAAAGTCTAAGAATTTGCAAGATCCTATAGATTACTCGAAAACCCAAAACTTTGATTTAATTGGCTAAGCATCCACGAGTCTCATTCCTTGAGATTTTAAATTGTGGAGAACGAGAGATGATAGAGTCAACTATAAGTTTGGTATTCTTTCGTGAATTTATGGAGTTAATTATAAGCCTATTCTCCCATCACTTGTTAATAAATTTATCTACAATAAATAAGGTTGTACGATTTTAAAATTTACTTAGCTTCTAGCCTGAGATCGTTTAAAAGTTGCTCGGTATTGATTAGAGTTCATAGCCAAGGCATAACTTATTGAAGCGGGATGCGAAGATTGGCGAGTCCAAAAAGGTCCTAAAAAGGCATGAGGGCTACATTTTACTGCTAAAGATCCAAAAGTGATTTGAAGAATCATTTATCAAAGATCAATATGAAGGATCGAGACACATGACGAAAAGCAAATACTCCCGTAAATATCATGGAGAAGTTTATCCAAAAAGGCCCTAACAAGGAATGAGGATAAATAGATCCAAGTCAAAAAAGAAGGCGGATCGTTGTATATCAAAATCCCAAATAAAGATTGGAGAAAAATGAAGAAGTCGTGGTCCAAATATGAAGAATCTCTCAAAACTTCAAGTGAAGAAATTCCTATTATGAAGAGAAGACCATTATTTCATGAACGTCTTTCAAGATTTGAAGTATGAAGTCGCTGCCAAATATCGGTCCGAGAAAGGTCTAAAATCGCGAAGCGAGTTATGCCAAGATATGAACTTTATAAGGTCCCGAGAAGCAGTTTTAAAAGATTTTGTCCTTTAGCTAACTATTGATTAAATCGTCCCACTTTATTTTCAGCCTAAATAACTATCGAAATAAGTCAACAATGCATCCTCGTGATCATTCAAGACAGCAATAAAAAATAAGAGATACACCTAGGAATAAGGGAGTCTAAGTAAATAATTGGCCCACATGATTTCGTGTTAGTTTGCTAACTTATAATAACAATGATCTCGTTTTTAAGCTTGGTTTGGAGAATGTGAAAACTTGAGGATGAATTCATGACATTTCCAAAACCCTAAGGTATGTCTTTGATTACTTTACTTACTTTCTTCCTTTGAATGTTTATAATTTTCTATCTCTTTAATAAAGGCCAATATGGATTGATTATAATGGAAAATGTAAAACGTGCTTTGTAAGTAATGCATTGCATGAGGACATTGCAATGGTCAAGTGTAGGGGATTTGATAGGTGTGTAAACACCCATCCATTTTACCACTTAACTACAATAATAACCAAGCCAAAACGTGTATTTTATGTCGTAAATGTCGGAATTATGCGTGGTTTGTGTTTTTGTTGTGATTTAGGACGAAAATGTGAAAAAGGGGAGAAAACACGAGCTTTCACGGGCTTTTATCGAAGAAAAAGACAAAAGACGAAGTTAAGAAATCAAGAGTGCAAAAAGAACGGAAGTCCAAGACCAATTCTGAAGATTTATCTAAGAAAAGGTCAAAAGACGGAAGTTTACTAAAAGCCGAAGAACTCAAGTCTAATTTATTGAAGAAATTAGAAGACGAGTTTATTAATCCCGAGATAAAAGTCGAAGAATTAAGAAGACAAAGACTAAACGATAATTAAAGAAAGAAGAAAGAAAGGAGGAAGCTTCCACTAATCACCTCCCTAATCTCCTATAAATAGCACTCATTTCATTTCATTTCATTTTGTGGGCTAGTGTGACACTAGTTCTTCCACCATTTTAATTACTTGTCATTTAAATACATGTCATTTACTTAATTTTAAAATTTAAATACTTGTCTTGCACCTTTAATTCATTTAAATTCCATGTAAGTGTTCCTGTTTTTGTTGCTTTAATCTTTATTTATTTTTGATCAAGTTTCTTTTATCATTCTCTTTCTACCTTTCTTTTGTTTTTGATTTGTTTTAGAATTCGGATTAAGCAAGAAGTTGCTTAATCTCTTTGCTTATTTTATTAAAAAGTTTACCTTTTTACTTTTGTCTAAATTTTTGTATAAGGTAAGGTATAAGTTTGACAATCTTATTGGCTTGTTTCATACTTAGCTTATTCGTTTTTCGAAGTTCTCTAAAAAGTTTCATTTTTCTAAAAGTTTGCTTATTTCGTTTTCTTATTTCGTGTTTGAAAAGGTTTTAAATTTGTGGCTTATTATCTCGTCCTATTTCCATTTCATCTAAGCTTTAGAAATCAGCTTTTTAGTTCTGGCTTATTTGGGGCTTGTGCTTATTGCGAATTTGCTCTCCATCGAAAAGAAGGGAAATTACACATTGCGATAGCCTCACCCACATTCCGATGGTGACAGTATTGGAATAGGGTTTTGGATTTCGACAGCTTATTGCGATGGTGCTTTCCGATCTGAAACTCCCCCTTATTCCGATCAAGATTCTGATCGCACATTGCGATCGGGATTGCGACGGCTCTTAAGGTTTCATTGAAACGAAGTGCTGCCCAATTTTCCTTAGCAACTTTCCGATCTGAGCCACTTTCCGATGGGTGTATTTCGATGGAAGTGACATTCCGATAGCTTGTATATATTTCGATAGACTGCATTCTGATAACTTCTCTTTTCAACAATCCGCTAGACCTAGTTTTATACATTCCGATAGGCACATTCCGATCTGACATTCCGATGGACTTGGTGACAGCTTTCCGATATGGATTCCGATGGTTTGGGGTTTAGAATTATACTTTGCTTTGTTTTTCTTCTAAGTTACATTTTTAATACTTCGTCAAATTTAAATTTCGTCACGCTTTAGTTTTAAGTCATTTAATTAATTACTTTTAAAGTTTTAAATATTGCACCATTTACTCTTTAATTAGTTTTAGTATTTATTTACGGTCATTTACGTTAAAGTTTTGCACTTTTCTTTTACTACAATGACACAACTATTTGTTTCCCACCAAAAGACAGCTGAATCGCACTTTGAACCAGTAATCTATTCGATAAGACCACCACAACGAACTATAATTTTTATACTAGGCGAAAGCCTCGTATTAGCTACCTGTTATATGTTATAGAAACGTAACAATGTCATGCGGCTTATAATAATCCAATAATAAAAATACTGATGTACAAATTGAATTATAATATATTGTCTGACTAGCAATACGGGGTATTATTACTAATATTATGTTCGTGTTTTTGTTTTATTTAACCAGTTTTATATAACGGTTTTTATTAAAGTCTATACAACGTTATAGAACGTATTGTATGATGTATTTACGACAATGGTTCGTATAATGGTTTTGAAGGCAAAAGCCTATATTATATACGACAAAGATTTGTATAAAACGTCTTTGGCTTATTTAATAGCCTACGAAAAAGATTTGTACAAAATGATTTTTGGTAATAATTATATACCGGTGATATACTAATGGTTTTTATTAAACTCTATGAATTCACTCGGCGTTTTCGCTGACCTTTTTAACATGTTTTATCTCAGGCACTTGAAGGTAATTCTCGGGAAGACGATAAGAATTTATGGCCCGCATTCAAATAAAATTTCCATTCAAATGTTTTGTCAAATTGTATGATATACTATGACCTGAGGACCTATGTAATTTGATATTTATGAATGGAAAATGCTTTTTTATTATTAAACGACGCGATTTTAAGCATTGTCTATGATTTGAGTAATGTGCTATCCCGTAACACCAACGACTCTTCCGCTGAACTAAAGTATGAATTTTTGGGGGTGTTACAGTTTGGTATCAGAGCTCTCGTTATAGGGAACGAAAGATTTTTAAAACCGAGGTTTTGAATAAAACATTTCAAAATCTTTTAACCATAAATATTTTTAAATAAATATTTTGAGTAAAATATTTACAAATCTTTTGACTATAACGGTGCCGAAGAATTCCCGAGTTACCGACAAGGCCAGACTGAGAAGTGTTATTTTAATATATATATATATATATATATATATATATATATATATATATATATATATATATATATATATATATATATATATATATATATATATATATATATATATATATATATATATATATATATATATATATATATATATATATATATATATATATATATATATATATATATATATATATATATATATATATATATATATATATATATATATATATATATATATATATATATATATATATATATATATATATATATATATATATATATATATATATATATATATATATATATATATATATATATATATATATATATATATATATATATATATATATATATATATAACTTGGATTATATATATATGTTGTAATTTGATTACATGATTGTTTGATGATTATTTTAATACCTATACGAGATATTTATACGACGTAGATTGTCACAAGGAACCGTAACTCTTCTAGCAAATCGATCGAAGCTATTCCTGTGGGAAATCTAGCTATTCTAGATCTAAACCAAGTTTTGGATGTTTATGATTCCAACAAAATGGTTGATATTCGTAGAAATGTTGATATTAGTTGACTGTGATATTGAAGAAGAATTGGCGAGATTAAATATGATATCGATGTCATGACAATCTTTCCTTATAGAGCGGAGTTTGACAAAACCTTACCACCTAGAAAGGTGTCATCTGATTCGGTGTCACCCAATTCTTAAAATTGAAATCGAAAAGATAAATGTTGCACCTGAGGCTGTCATTGGAACCATTACCCACAACCCTCATGCCACTAGTATCTTTCCGAGAATTCTAATTGAACGTGTGAGTCATTTCATACTAGTGACTCATTTGATAACAATTCTTGTAAGAGCTATAGGATTGGAAATTAATTTTTCTTCATGTCGAACTTTTATTGCCCTTTCAAGGTCTATGAATAAGGTTGAAAGTATTTGAGAATGAGGTAGGATATCGCATTGAGTATAAGTTGGTTGAAACTTGAATTAAGTCAAATTTAATTCGTATGGAATACAAGATTGTTAAGAGGAAGTCGTTGAGTCCTATGATTGAATTATAAAGTTTTAAATGATTGTTGGTTCGTGTTAAGGGTTGTTCTTAGGCCATTGTCCAATGACGAGGATGCCCAGTGTCCAAGAAAAAAATTGAAGAAATCTTCTTCTAAATTGGGACCGATGGATCTTCTGGGATAGGTGGAACACCTAATGACTTTTGTAGATTAGTATTCATTATAGTATCTTTTAAAATCACTAACTTAACTAAGACATCAGTTGGTAGGATGAGTGTTTGTAATTTTATGACATAGCGACACGTAATGTGTGACGGTACAATTTTTTGACTTGTTTGTGATTAATGAAAGGACTATCTTTGATTTCTAAATTCTACATGTATCGTTGTCAAGTATCTTTTCTTGCTTCTTCCTAATGTTAGCATTAGTGATGCAACCATTGAACAAGCACTCATCTCGGTTGGAGTTGCGTTGTATATTCTTCTCTTTGTATTTCTGAGTGCCATCAGGGTCATGAACCTCATGATTATTTGGCTAAGCTCATTTCCTATCATATTATAGTTAGTTCTTGGTGAAAAACTCTTCATCACTCCTTTTGCAGATCACTCGTTATTTTTATAAGTGATACGATACCATCTGGGGGAAAATACGAAATTCTCATTTTATATGAGTTATTTAAGTTGGTACTATTAGTAGTTATTGTCGAAATAAAGTTTTTATTAAACCTCTTGTAAATGGGAATGCTTTCATAATGATGATCATTGCGGTAAAATCATTTTTTTTTTATATTTCATAATTAAATATGAATATATATTTTAAACATGATGACAAGATTTTTAAAAACTGAGTATTGCATCGTTAATCCTAAAATTGTATATAGTTGCGCGCCTACGTACAATTTGGAAGGGACCATGCAAGGCTGATTAGTAGTCACCATGAAATTGTTAATAAACATTACTTTTTTTGTAATTGTGAAAATTTGTATTTTTATGAGATCTACAAGAAGTGCAAAATAGGGACATATTGTTAGGGACACCCACATATGTGCCCGTACCACAGATTCTTCTGAATCGAATTACTCATTTGTGGAAATTGTCTTATTTGATAATTGACCTCCCCTTCTTGTACAATCCTCTCATGGTGAGATTCTTTGGAAAATAATCTAATTACCGAGTATTGATACCCGACTGGGTGTATCGACGTTCCTATAATTTCTTTTGACTAGATTCCATTTGAATCACATTGGTAACGATCCGAGGTGCTTTCGAATGCGTACTCAAATTATGAAAACATGGGATATATTCATATTCGTTAATGTTTCCGTCTTTATCTGATTTGAAATTATCTCGCGTAAATTATGCTTTGACCTTACTCTTTTAAGGTTAGCTATGTCTCCAAATATCCTTGAATTTGTGAAAGGATTATGAGTTATTATTAGTCTTTTGAGAAGTTCTCATCTTATCAACGGTAATAAAACTGAAAAGTTGGTAGTGCCATTAGAATGGATTGGTTGATTATGACATGATATCATTGTCTAAATTGATGGGAACTCGAGTGGAATTCCCCTAAAAGATAAGATGTTGATTTTCAAAATTGATCTAAATAATTCCCGATGGGAGATCATATCCTGCATTCAGGCTTGCAATTATACCATGAATAGTTATGAACTAGTCATAGATCTTGTAATCTAGAAATAACTTAAAGTAAATTTATTAAAAGATGTTCATGCTATCTGAAACTTTCGGAGGTATTTGCTGGTGAATTACCTAGACTTTCGCCATTAAGGCAAGTTGAATTTGGAATTGGTTATATTCCCGGTGTTGTACATGTAGCATGTGCACTGTACGTCAGCACCATCTGAATCGAAAAAGTTACCGTACAACTGAGAGAGTTGTCAGAGAAAGCTTTATTCTACCGAGCTCGTCATCATGAAGAGCTATGGTGTTATTATTATATTTATTGATTACCGCGAACTAAGTAAATTGACGATCAAATTCATATCCATTACCTAGGATGCAAGATTTGGTCGATCATTTACAAGGTTCTAGCATATATTCAGAAATTTGATCCACGACATGGTTACCATCAACTTCGCGTCCGCAAAGAAGATTATCCATTCCAATCACGACATCCAGAACTCGTAATGAATATTAGGAGTTTCATGTTAAGTCGTTTGGATTGACCAGTGCACATGTAGCACTAATAAATTTCGTGAATCACGTGTGTAGGCTGTAATTTGATAAATTCATGCCTGCGATCATTAAGGACCATCTGTTTGTTTCTAAGAATAAGAAGGAGTTACTAACCATTTGTCGACTGCCCTGAGTTGGCCGAGCAATGAAAACCTGTACCTTGAGTATTTAACATGTGATTTAGGGCTTAATACTTTATATTATTTGACCGTGTGATTAATAGATAATGGAATCTGTATTGACTCTTCAAATATTAGAGCCATTAAGGCTTTGGGTTATACCAAAAAGAAAGTGAAAAAAATAAAAAATGATTTGACAAATATTTATCAAAGGATTTTTTAGGAATCATTCCCTTATACCTAGATCATTTAACTAAACTCCCTTAGGAGTAGATGTTTGTGTATACCTCAAGATAACCTAAGAGGGACAGAGGAAACCATTTAAACCATGATTTGGAATTTGGAACGACAAATTTTGCTTTTCAACTAAGAAAATTTTGACCAAAGTATAAACAAAGATTTTTCGAACATTTATGGATCTGATTAATTATTTTCGATAAATCAACAAAGATCGTGTTAAATAAATTCAAATTTATTTTGGACATTTTTCTATAATTGGACGAACTGAGAAATTTAAATTTTTTTACGTTTACATTTCATAAAATTAAATATTTATTATTTAATTACTTGTAATATATATCGACGCTTTAAAACGTCGTATTTGGCAAAACTAATAAAGATAATGGTCGAGACGAAACTAAAACTTAGAAAATATGAAGAAAGAATTTATGAGTGATTGTGGTCATACTATTTATTTCATCAGGGAAGGTGAATGTAGATACTGACACATTATGTAGAAAGAATAAAAAACCAATTAGGATGTGCTCCTTAGTAATGACCGTGCAGAATAATTTGCCTAAGCAATTTAGAAATAACTGATGCTTGTAAGAAGGATAATATAGATAATAAAAGGAGGTTTGCTGCTAATGTGAACCACTAGAAATGAGAGCCGATGGCGTTAAATGTTTAAAAGGTTGTTTGTAGTGGCCTGAATATGGAGGATTTCGAGATTTAGTCATGTTGGAATCTCATAAGTTGAATTATTCTATTCATGCCATTTCTGATTAAAAGTATCTTATCGGAAGAAGTTGTACTGATGGCCAAATATGAAAGCAGACATCGCAACATACGTTGGCACATGTCTAACTTTTGCGAAGGTCAAGGCTGAACACCAAAATCCATTAGGATTGCTTCTACAACTTATTAATCCTGTTTGGAACTGGGATAGAATCACCGTGGATTCTTATCATAAATATTCCAAGGTCATCATCTGAATTTGATTCGATTTGGGTCATCGGCGACAGACTGACCAAATATGCTAATATCATTCCCGTTAATGATAGATTCTCGATGGAGAAGTTGACTCTTTTGTATTTAAAGGAGTTGTGTAAGCATGATGTGCCTGTATCGATCATCTATCAAGATCCTCGCTTCGCATAAAATTTCTGGAGATTCCTTCAGAAGTCATTGGGAACGAATCTTGATATGAGCACTTCTTACCACCCCAATCGAAGGGACAAGGTAAAGTAACGATACATACACAAGAAGTCTTGTTTTATGTTTGAATAATTGACCTTTGGTAATGAACCGGATAAGTGCTTTCCTTTGGAGAGATTATCATTGATAAATATCGCATTAGGATCGAGATTGAATAATGTGAGGATCTAAGTTTAAGAGCATCTGTAGGCAGGAGTTGGGATGAAGATACCTGAACCGTGAGACCTGAAATGATTGTGGAAATTAGGATCTGATTATTGACTGCCAGTTGTGGGCAGGAGGTTATGTGCATATGAAATGTAGATCTTGAAGTGCAGGATGGGTAGCGAAGTTATGCCAAAAATTTTCACCATGGAAAAGTGAATTGATGATCTGAAAGATCATGGGAAAATAAGTCCCTGATAGGTGTGAAAACACCCATCCTTTTACCACTTATTTCTTGCTAAAACGAGACCAAAACGCGTATTTAATATCATTTGTTAGGAATTATGCGTGGTTTGTGTGTTTGTTATGTTTTCAGAGCCAACGAGATAAAGATTAAAGAAAACATGGGATTACACGGGTTTTATCGAAGAAAAAGACGAAAAGACGAAGTCTATAGTCCAAGAGATGCAAAAGATTTGAAGTCAATGGGCCTATTTGAAGATTTATCGAAGAAAAGGACCAAAGATGGAAGATTTACATATGTCAAAAGAACTCAAGTCTATTAAACGAAGAAATTAAAAGACGAGCTGAATTTATTCATCGACAAATCCTGAATCAGAATCGAAAATGTCAACTTTACTGAAAAGACGAGAAGACGAAAAGAAAGAAGAAAGCCCACTCACCAACCAATCACATGTCCTATAAATAGGAGCTACCTTTACAAACATTAGCTAGCTTTTATTTTTTCCAGTTTCTTTCTTTTTTGGTTCGTAGTAAAACCAACACCATTAGGGTGTTTGGTGATTTTTATTTTTCTTTTGATTTATCCAAGTTCTTGTAAGTTTAGTCTTCACTTTCGATTGTTTAAACCTTAATCATTTAATATCATCTTTCCTTTAATCTTGTTCATCTTTTTTCTTTTTTATTCAAAGTCTTAAGTTTTTATTTGGTTGATTTTAATCTTCAAAAGTAAGTGGGTTTTGTGTTTTTATTGTTTAGATTTGATGTTTATCATTAGTAAGTGATTAGTGGTTAAATTAGTTTAAGTTTTGGTTAAAAACTTGGTTGATTTTGGCTAAAAATCGATTCGTTGTTGTTTCCCTGTTCTTCGCACCATTCAGTTTTCCCAGATTCCGAACATTCAAATTATTCCGGATAAGCAACCTTTATTCCGAATGAAGGATTTAGGTTAATTATTCCGGATAAAGCATTTTTCTTAAACATTCCGAACCAGCAGTTTCGTTTAGTTATTCCGAATAAGTGTGTTCATTCGGATTAATCAATATTTCGGATGAGCATATATATTCCGGATGAGTGATTCTGGCATTTTATTCCGAACGAAGTAACATTCCGCATGAAGCCTTTATTTTAATTATTCCGAATGAGTGTAAAATATTCCGAGTAAATGTTATTCCGAATCGAGCTTTTCTTTTTATTTTATTCCGCATGAAGCCCATATTCTGAACCAAATAAGTATTCCGGATCAAGCAAAGTATTCCGGATCAGTGTTATTCCGGATCAAGGGTTTTTATCATTTATTCCAGATCAACTCATATTCCGAACGAAGGTGTTTTCTTCCGCATGAACAGATATTCCGTATGAAGCATCTTTCTTGTTAAACATTCCGAATCAAGCTTTTCATCATTTTATTCCGAGTCAATCAATTATTCCACATGAAGCAAGATATTCCGAATGAGCAGTTTGTGTTAATTATTCCGGATGAAGAGTTATATTCCGAATGAAGGTTTCTGACCAACTTATTCTGGGTCAAGCATTTTATTCCGAATCAGTAACTTTTATGAGTTAAGGTTTTTAACTGTTTTATTTTAATTCAAGATTTATTTTTATTAATTGCTTTTAATTAATTTCTTTTAGTTCATCTTTATTTACTTTACGCATTTACCTTTTTAGTAGCATAGAAAACCAAACCCCTTTTTTTAGTAACCAAGAACAACTATTCCACTTTGAACCGTGATCGATTCGAGAAGATACCGAGAAACGAACTTTCAAACAAGTAAAATCTCAGTTATCAAATTGCGCCGCTGCAGGCTCTTTTCGTAAGGATTAATGGTTTTTTGTGAGAAAATTGGATTTTGAGATCCGTTCACCGTGAACGTTACTTTTTTATCATTAAAAATTTTAAAAAATCCTAAAAAATATAAAATTTTCAAAAATACAAAAAAAATTTAAAAAACATAAAAAACCAAAAAGAGTTATGCTTTGTTATTTCCTTTGCAAGTGCATGCGTACACGATCAACGTCTTATCCCGAGCCCGAGACTCTCGATTACTTAGACATGGCCGGTGTACACAACAACAATAATAATCCACCTCAAAACAACATGAATAATAACAACAATGAACCTCTACCGGACAATCGTCCTATGACCGAACTTTTGCAAGCACATGTAGAGGGCAACAACGATCCTATTGTCATACCCGCGATTGCAGCCAATAATTTTGAACTCAAATCCGGCTTCATTCAAATGGTCTCTGCTCAACCATTCTTGGGGCGTACCATTGATGATCCTCATGACCCCACATCAAAAGGTTTCTTCAACTCACGAATACGGTCAAATTCAATGGGGTTCCACAAGAGGTAATCCGCTTACAACTTTTTCCTTTTTCCTTAGAGGGACAAGCCCGGCATTGGCTTGCAAAGGAACCGCCACAAAGTATTCTTACGTGGACGGACTTAGAGACCAAATTCATAAACTACTTTTTCCCACCCTCACGTAATACCGCTTTGCGGAATGAAATTATTAATTTTGAACAAAAGTACGATGAGACTTTTAGTGAATCTTGGGACCGTTTTAAAGACCTTTTAAGAAAGTGCCCACAACATGGTTTTACCAAAGTGCACCAAATTAATACTTTTGCCAATGGTTTAAGCATGCATGACCAAGATTCACTAAATAGTGCCTCGGGGGGGGGGGGGGGGGTAATATTTTGGTTAAGTCTTCTAATGCCGCTTGGGATATTATTGAGAATAAGTCTAGAGTTCAAACCAAGAGTGTTCGGACCAATGCCGCTAGTGCTAGCACTAGTGACAACGACAAGAGAATTAACAAACTTACTTCGCTTATTGAATTACTTGTTGTCCACGTCGCTAACAATACCAAAAGCATCAACACTCAAAACGCTCAAGTCAATGCTGTAAGCCAACCATGTGAAATATGTGGGGGTCCTCACTCTTACACTACTTGTACCTCCACCCGAGACTATCTTTGTGAGAATGTTAACGCAGCATACGGTACCTATCCTCAAGCAGGCTATTCAGCCCGCCCTCAAGGAGACCGTAACTTGCTAAGTTATCGTTCCACCAACTTTCTTTCCCCGCCCGGTTTTCCTCCAACCAATCAAAACCAACAACCAAACCTTAACCGAACCAATCAAAACCAACCTCGAGCACCATACCAACCACCTCAAAGACAACCATATCCACCTCAAAATCCTCCTCAAGATTACCAACCCGCTCCTTACCAACCACCTGCTTATCAAGCACCTCCTCCTACCTAGCCCACCGTTTTCAACCACGAGGTCGAAACGTACATGCGGACGAATGATGTGTTGGTGAAGAATCTACAGACCCAGATTATCAATTTGAAGGGCGATATGGTGAAACAAGGGAATGATCTTAGAGCCGATAGGCGAAACTCTTTGAGTAGTCAAACGAATGACCTAAGGGACATGATGGCCGGTTTCTTCCAAGGTAATCAACCCTCTTCTTCGGGTACTCTTCCGAGTAACACCGTTGCTAATCCAAGAGGGGAGATGAAAGCAATCACCACTCGCAGTGGAAAAGGTACCAAGGAACCCGAGCTTCCTACACCTACACCGGTGATTGTGACAAAGGAAAACGAGTCCACTATTCCTATTCCTCCACCTCTTACTTCTACCCCTCCACCACCCAAGGATGTGAGTGATCCTACTATTCCAAATCCTTTCTCTTCTTCCGATATACCTTATCCCTCAAGGTTGAGGAAAGAGAAGCTCAAAAGCAAGGACGATATTCAAGTTTCAAACTTTCTCAAAATGTTTAAACAATTAAATTTCAACATCTCCTTCGCTGAGGCTCTTGCTCACATGCCTAAATATGCGAAGATGTTTAAAGATCTTCTTAGTGACAAGGAAAAGCTTCTTGATATTGCTAATACCCAACTTAATGAGAATTGCTCCGCGGTTCTCTTAAGGAAATTGCCAACCAAACTTGGTGATCCGGGTCGCTTCTTAATCCCTTGCAACTTCCCGGGAGTAGAGAATTGCATGGCCCTAGCCGATCTAGGTGCTAGTATCAACTTAATGCCTCTAAGAGTTTGGAAGCAATTATCTCTCCCTGAGCTAGTCCCCACCAAAATGACTTTGGAATTAGCTAACCGTACGGTTGCTTATCCAGTGGGGATAGCCGAAGACGTTTTCGTTGGCGTTGACAAATTCACCTTCCCGATGGATTTTGTTGTCGTTGACTACGAGATGGATCCTCGTGTTCCATTAATCTTTAGACGTCCATTCTTGAAGACTGGTCGCACTCTCATCGATGTAGAAGCAGGTGAGCTTATCAAGAGAGTTGGTGACGATCAAATTGTCTTCAACATGGGTAAGATTTCTAAACAGTCTTATTCATACGAGAGTCTTCATCGTATCGACGTTCTTGATGAGGCTTGTGAAGAACACTTTAATGATGCTTGTAAAAGTAGTCTTACCTCTCTTCCCAATGTTGAGACTGTTGCCTCTATTGCTCCATCACTAACTCCATTTGGAGAAAGTGATTTCCTTTTGACTGACTTTGAAGCAACTCTGGGAGATGTGAACTTACAATATGACGATTCTCCCACCGATTGGGATGAAGACATTCGTACCATTGAGAAACTTCTCAATGAGGACCATATTTCTTCACCATATCCAAAGGATATTGCTATCGATGAACCGAATTTGACTTTGCCTTCCATCGAAAATCCTCTGGATTTAGAGCTTAAGGAATTACCGTCCCATCTCGAGTACGTATTTCTTGAAGACAAGAAGAAGTCACCCGTCATCATCGCTAAGTACTTGAAAGAAGAAGAAAAATCTCGCCTTATCGCCGTGCTTAAAGATCATAAGAAGGCAATTGCTTGGAAAATTTCCGATATCCGCGGAATTGATCCAAACTTTTGTACTCACAAAATTCTCATGGAAGATGACTTTAAACCCGCAATCCAAAGCCAAAGAAGGGTTAATCCTCGAATTCACGACGTCATCAAAAAAGAGGTTATTAAACTTCTAGATGCCGGCATGATTTACCCTATTTCGGATTCGCCATGGGTAAGTCCCGTCCATTGTGTGCCAAAGAAAGGCGGAATAACCGTTGTTCCCAATGAACACAACGAGTTGATTCCTACTCGTCTCGCTACTGGGTGGAAAGTTTGTATCGACTATCGCAAACTCAATGATGCCAAGAGAAAAGATCACTTTCCTCTTCCTTTCATGGATCAAATGCTCGAGCGTCTAGCGGTTAATGATTACTATTGCTTCTTAGACGGTTTCTCCGGGTATTATCAAATTCCCATCGATCCTAAAGACCAAGAGAAAACCACATTCACTTGTCCCTACGGAACATTTGCTTACAAACGAATGCCTTTCGGTTTATGTAATGCTCCTGGGATGTTCCAAAGGTGTATGATGGCTATCTTCCATGACATGGTTGAAGAAACTATGGAAGTCTTCATGGATGATTTCTCAGTTTATGGCGATTCTTTCTTTTCTTGCCTTGTCAATTTAGAACGTATGCTTCAGCGGTGTGAAGACACTCGCCTTGTTCTAAATTGGGAAAAATGCCATTTCATGGTAAAAGAGGGCATCGTGCTAGGACATAAAATCTCAAAGGCCGGTCTCGAAGTGGACCGTGCTAAAGTTGATGTCATAGCCAAATTACCTCCACCTTCAACCGTGAAGGGTGTGAGAAGTTTCCTTGGTCATGCGGGCTTCTATCGTCGATTTATCGATGATTTTTCTAAAATCGCTCTCCCGATGACCCACCTCTTGTAAAAACATACTCCTTTTATCTTTTCCAAAGAGTGTATTGAAGCCTTCAAACTTCTTAAGGATAAGCTAACTAAGGCACCGGTCTTGGTTACCCCTAATTGGGAGTTACCTTTTGAGTTGATGTGCGATGCTAGCGACTTTGCTATTGGAGCGGTTTTGGGCCAAAGAGTGAATAAACACTTCCAACCAATCCATTACGCTAGCAAGACAATGACAGGGGCTCAATTGCATTACACGACAACCGAAAAAGAGGTTTTAGATGTTGTCTATGCTTTTGAAAAAATTTTCCCCTATCTTGTCCTTTCCACTACCATCGTGTACACGGACCATTCCGCGTTGAAGTACTTGTTAACTAAACAAGATTATAAACCAAGACTTCTTCGTTGGGTTTTGCTACTTCAAGAATTTAAAATCGAAATTTGTGATAAGAAGGGAGCCGAAAACCTAGCCGCGGATTATCTCAGTAGACTTGAGGAACCTTATCAAGGAAATCATCCGAACAAAGAGATCAATGACTCTTTTCCCCTTGAGACCTTAATGTCTATCAACTCGATATTTGATGAGACCCCGTGGTTTGCGGACATTGCAAACTACTTGGCGTGTGGAATTCTCATTGACGGGTTAACATCCCAACAAAAGAAAAAGTTCTTTAAAGATATTAAGACTTACTTTTGGGATGACCCGTATCTCTTCAAACAATGTGCTGATTTGATTATTCGCCGATGTGTTGATGGACCGGCAACTTTAGACATTCTCGAAGCTTGCCACAAAGGACCCACCGGTGGTCACTTTGGTCCCAACTTCACTGCAAAGAAAGTGTTTGACTCGGGATTTTATTGGCTCTCCATTTATCGTGACGCTCACGAAATGGTGAAAAATTTTGATGCTTGCCAACGACAAGGCAAGATTACACATAAAGATGAGATGCCTCAAAATTTCATACAAGAATGTGAAATCTTTGATGTATGGGGTATCGACTTTATGTGCCATTCCCTTCATCTAAAGGAAATAAATACATCCTTGTAGCCGTTGACTACGTTTCTAAATGGGTTGAAGCCAAAGATTTACCCACTAACGATGCAAGGGTGGTTTGTAACTTTTTGAAGCAGCTATTCACTAGATTCGGTGTGCCTCGTGCCATTATTAGTGATCGCGTGACTCATTTTTGCAATGATCAATTCGCAATAGTCATGGCTAAGTATGGTGTCAATCATCATCTTTCCACAGCATACCACCCACAAACTAATGGGCAGGATGAAATATCTAACCGAGGGTTAAAGCGAATTCTTGAACGAACCGTGGGAGACCATCGTGCCTCATGGGCCGATAAACTTGATGATGCTCTGTGGGCTTTTCGTATCGCATACAAGACTTCGATTGGTTGTACACCATATGGTCTCGTGTACGGGAAAGCATGCCACCTCCCAATTGAGTTGGAGCACAAGGCTTACTGGGCCTTGAAGTGGGCTAACTTCGACATCAACAAAGCCGGTGATCTACGCAAAATCCAACTCAATGAGCTTAATGAACTCAGGAATGATGCTTATGAAAATTCCTTGATCTATAAGGAAAAGACTAAACTCATTCATGACTCCAAGATTAAAAACCGAGAGTTCCAAGTTGGAGACAAAGTGTTACTCTTCAACTCTCGGTTGAAAATCTTTTCGGGCAAACTCAAATCTCGTTGATCCGGCCCATTCACCATTGCCTAAATTTTTCCATATGGTACTCTCAAGCTCGCTCAACCTAATGGACCTAATTTTAAGGTGAATGGCCAACGAGTGAAGTTGTACTTTGGTGAGGACATCTCTCATGAGATGATTCCATCCCTCACCACGTTTCCCATGAACTAGTTTTGGGTCGAGTCAGGCTCGTGACTCGGTTATAAAAAACAAGCGCTACTCGGGAGGCAACCCGAGTCTCTGTCCCTTTCTGTTTTACCTCCTAAGTGTAGGGGGACCTATATAGGTTGTTTGTGTTTGTGTGGTGATGTGATTACAGGGATGAATGCACTTTTGGAACCTTTGAAGAACCGTGCTCCCGTGTTATCCGCAATCCGGTTCTATCTCTCAACTATCGTGATTCAATTTTCGTCATACTCACATTTGAAAATGATCACTTTAGTCGTCTCTTCCTTAACTTGATTTAACCAAGTGCACAATGTCATAAGTGTAGGGGAGACTTTTCCTACATGCTTAAACATTGAGGACAATGTTTATATTAAGTGTAGGGGATACTTCTATCAAAGTTTTAAGTGGACTTTTCCATTAAAATGCCTTCATTTAACCGGAAAATCATCTTTTTCAGCATTTTTTCAAATTTTTAATTAACTTTTGCCATATAGTCGTAATTTTTAAATTTTTATCGTTGCTTTCATATGTATATATCCCACAATAAAGTCAAAAATATTAATAAAGTGGTGTAGCAAGTTTAGAAGTCTTTGACATATTAGGCCCGTTGTGATTATTTTGACTCAACCCGAATAGATTTATCCAAGTTTATTCTAGCAAGTATCCTTAACCATGTAGACCTTAATTGGTTTATTTGGCTAAGCATCCACGAGTCTCATTACTTGAGATTTTAAATTGTGGAGAACGAGAAATGATAGATTTAATTATAAGTCGGTATTCTTGCACAAGCACACTTGGTGTGATTATAAGCTTTTCCTCCCATCGCCTTAAATGAATAAATGCAATAAGTAAGGTCGTACGATTTTATTGAATAACTTGGCTTCTAGCCCAAGATCATTTAAAAGTTGCTCGGTAATGATAAGAGTTCATAGCCAAGGCATAACTAATGAAGCGGGGCGCGAATATTGGCGAGTCCGAAAAGGCCCTAACAAGGCATGAGGATTCCATTTTATTGCTAAAGATCCAAGGTGATGTGAAAAGCATTATTCCCAAAATCAATATGAAGGATGAAGACTCACGACGAAAAGCAATCAACTCCCATAAAGATCATGGAGAAGTCTATTCGAAAAGACCCTAACAAGGTATGAGGATAAATAGATCCAAGTCCGAAAAGGAGGCGGATCGTTGTATCTCAAAATCCCAATTAACGATTGAAGAAATAATGATGAAGTCGTGGTCAACAAAGTTGGAGTATCCCTCAAAAGTCTCCAAGTGAAGAAACTATATTAACGAAGAGAGGACCATTATCTCAAGAACGTCTCTCATGATATGAAGTATGAAGTACATGCCAATTATCGGCCCGAGAAAGGTCTCAAATCGTGAAGCGAGTTATGCCAAGATATGAACTTTTTGAGGTCCCGAGAAGCAGTTTTAAGAGATTTTGTCCTTTAGCTAAATATTAATCAAATCGTCCTACTTTGTTTTCAGCCTAAATAAACTATCGAAATAAGTCCAAAAATGCATCTTCATGATCATTCTAAGACAAAAATAAAATATAAGATATACACCTAGGAATAAGGGAGTTTAAGCATATAATTAATCCATGTGTGTAAGTGTTTGTTTTGCTAACTTATAATAACAATGATCTCGTTTTTAAGCTTAGTTTAGGGAACGTGAAACTTGAGGGTGATAAATCTTCGCAGCAACCAAAGCCCTAATGTAAGTCTTAGATCTCTTTGCAAGTTATTTCCATGTAGCTATTTTAAATGGTTTTCTATCCCTTTTGTTTCATTCAAGCTTTTATATATCTCTTTAGTAGTAGTGGTTATTGTTAATAAGGCCAAGGTTGATTGATTATGAGAAAAGTGTAAATTTGCTTTATCACTAAGCATTGCATGAGGGCATGGCAATGGTTAAGTGTAGGGGATTTGATAGGTGTGAAAACACCCATCCTTTTACCACTTATTTCTTGCTAAAACGAGACCAAAACGCGTATTTAATATCATTTGTTTGGAATTATGCGTGGTTTGTGTGTTTGTTGTGTTTTCAGAGCCAACCGGATAAAGATTAAAGAAAACATGGGATGCACGGGTTTTATCGAAGAAAAAGACGAAAAGACGAAGTCTATAGTCCAAGAGATGCAAAAGATTTGAAGTCAATGGGCCTATTTGAAGATTTATCGAAGAAAAGGACCAAAGATGGAAGATTTACATATTTCGAAAGGACTCAAGTCTATTAAACGAAGAAATTAAAAGACGAGTTGAATTTATTCATCGACAAATCCCGAATCAAAATTGAAAACGTCAACTTTACTGAAAAGACGAGAAGACGAAAAGAAAGAAGAAAGCCCACTCACCAACCAATCACATGTCCTATAAATAGGAGCTCCCTTCACAAACATTAGCTAGCTTTTATTTTTTCCAATTTCTTTCTTTTTTGGTTCGTAGTAAAACCAACACCATTAGGGTGTTTGGTGATTTTTATTTTTCTTTTGATTTCTCCAAGTTCTTGTAAGTTTAATCTTCACTTTTGATTGTTTAAACCTTAATCATTTAATATCATCTTTCCTTTAATCTTGTTCATCTTTTTTCTTTTTGATTCCAAGTCTTATGTTTTTATTTGGTTGATTTTAATCTTCAAAAGTAAGTGGGTTTTGTGTTTTTATTGTTTAGATTTGATGTTTATCATTAGTAAGTGATTAGTGGTTAAATTGGTTTAAGTTTTGGTTAAAAACTTGGTTGATTTTGGCTAAAAATCGATTCGTTGTTGTTTCCCTGTTCTTCGCACCATTCAGTTTTCCCAGATTCCGAACTTTCAAATTATTCCGGATAAGCAACCTTTATTCCGAATGAAGGATTTAGGTTAATTATTCCGGATAAAGCATTTCTCTTAAACATTCCGAACCAGCAGTTTTCGTTTAGTTATTCCGAATCAGTGTGTTCATTCGGAATAATCAATATTCCGGATGAGCATATATATTCCGGATGAGTAACTCTGGCATTTTATGCCGAACGAAGTAACATTCCGCATGAAGCCTTTATTTTAATTATTCCGAATGAGTGCAAAATATTCCGAGTAAAGTGTTATTCCGAATCAAGCTTTTCTTTTTATTTTATTCCGCATGAAGCCCATATTCCGAACCAAATAAGTATTCCAGATCAGGCAAAGTATTCCGGATCAGTGTTATTCCGGATCAAGGGTTTTTATCATTTATTCTGGATCAACTCATATTCCGAACGAAGGTGTTTTATTCCGCATGAACAGATATTCCGAATGAAGCATCTTTCTTGTTAAACATTCCGAATCAAGCTTTTCATCATTTTATTCCGAGTCAATCAATTATTCCGCATGAAGCAAGATATTACGAATGAGCAGTTTGTGTTAATTATTCCGGATGAAGAGTTATATTCCGAATGAAGGTTTCTGACCAACTTATTCCGGGTCAAGCATTTTATTCCGAATCAGTAACTTTTCTGAGTTAAGGTTTTTAACTGTTTTATTTTAATTCAAGTTTTATTTTTATTAATTGCTTTTAATTAATTGCTTTTAGTTCATCTTTATTTACTTCACGCATTTACCTTTTTAGTAGCATAGAAAACCATACCCCTTTTTTTAGTAACCAAGAACAACTATTCCACTTTGAACCGTGATCGATTCGAGAAGATACAGAGAAACGAACTTTCAAACAAGTAAAATCTCAGTTATCAGTCCCCGTTGTATGGGACCATTGAGATGATGTAAATATTTGGACCGAGAGGCATATAAGCTGGATCTTCCCCAAAACTTCAAGGGCTGCATAAATTATGTTCCATATATCGAACTTGATAAAATGTCTATCAAGTGAAAATCTGATTATTTCTTAATGAAGTTTAGATCGGCGAAAAGTTGCATTCATCGAAATCCCGTGGACATCATGGATAGAGAAGGTAAGTAAACTTAAGCGTGATCATATTCACATAGTTATGTTTGATGAAACTCGCATAATTGTAATGAATTACACTTGTGAGAAGAGACCGAATGTGGAGGAAATACCCACGTGTCTCTAACTCTATAAGAAGCGAGTAGTAAGATAAACTGATCATTGAGGACAAAGATCCTCTTTAGGGGTAACTGCTATGACAATCTGTCAATTTAAGGTCGTTATTTTATTCTCAAGTATTATTTAAAATCATTATTTTATTGTTATATTATGAATTCACTCACTTTTGGGAAGAAATTTGGGTTTACGTCTTAAAGTAGCATCGACTACATCTAAACCGGAGAACTCTACATTACGTGTTTACGTTTACATACTCCGTTTTTGTAAAAGTCCGACATTTCAGATAATAAATTTATTCTCGAATATTATTTTGGAATTTTTATTTGTGTTTGTTCATAAACTCACAAATTTATGATAAGAAATTAGGACTTAAGTGCATAATTTAACGTCCCTTTACAACTAAACCGGAAACCCTAGGTTTACGTATTTACCTTTTGTGCTCCATTTTTGATGAGACAAATTTTATTAGAATCATTTTGTGCCGTAGTTTCATACTTTATAAAAACGTTTTTCGTAAATCGACCCGAGAGAACGTAAATCGAGGAAACTATAATCGAAGAGTACCCGTAAATTAGTGGAGATGAGACAAGTGAGACACTTGTCCCACCCCCACAATGGGCTGATTTTACAAGCCACAACACACCCTTTGGTGGCAAGATTTCACGAGTATGTGGACACTTGTCCTAATACTTTTACCAAAACCATTTACCACTTTCTCTCCCATTTCATACACATGCAAACATGAGAAAAATTTTCCATCTCTCCTTTTTCTCTCTCTATGAACGTCCAACACCGCCTTAAATCACCATATTCATCATCAAATCTAGCCATAAACTTTACATACAATCTACATATGTTAATACCCATTTGAAAAGATGAAGATTGGAGGTGATCTTAACAAGTAGAAAGGAGTTTTCATGGAGTTCCTAGGCTGATTTCTCAAAGAGGAATACATATATTTGAAGATCACAAAGAGATGTTTTGAGAAGATAAAGATTTGGTTACAAAAACCAAGTATTGATTGGTATAGAGATCATATTTTTTCTATCATCCTATTGTTTTGTATATGTATTCATTTATTTTATTCAAAAATGTATATGTATGATGATGATAAATGATGATTAATATATTGTGTGGGGATTTTGTTTTGATAGATTAGGATAAAAAGGCTAAAACCAACATGTAAAAATGTTAAAGTCATGGTTAGATTCATAGGCTGTATAAAACAGTAAGTATCAATATGATCACTTTGTAAAATGGCTTGGATTATTTAATATACAGATAGATATATGATTTTTACATATGTGGTGAGTTGGCCACTCAATGGAATCATTAAAATGAGCAAGATATGATCAAAATACTATTGAGGTACAAATCTGTATAGTCTGTTTTTGACGAATTATTTAAAATACTTAGAAGATGATTGAGAAGTATCTATAAAGGAGTTAATTGTAGCACATAGCATGTAGTTTGTGCTGCTCAAATTTGAGCTTCTATCTTCTTGTAGAACTCAAGATATGGAAAAATGGTGGAATGGAATTTAATAATCAGATTTGTAAATAATCTATATAGTATAAAAAGAGCAGTCAAGTAAATATTATTATAAAATAAATATATAAAACCCACTAACTAATAATAGTTATTATAAAATGACATTTATACGAAAATAAATAAGTATGACGTTTTTATAAAAGTAAAAACTCAAATGTTTTCTAAAGTTATAAAACTATATATAAGTTTTACGTCTTTTCGGCTAAAATAGAAAGATTAACGTTTTCGCCAAATAAAACTTAGACGGTCGGACCCGTCTAATGTAACATTTTTATAACTCATATACTAATATGTGAATACATTTGACAAGTAATAACCGATAAACCCGAGCTTTATAACTTATAGACCTTAATGGGATATAGTAGCCTTATTGGACCATTATGTCCAACTAGTTTGGCTTAACACTAATGAACTTACTCATGGGCTTAACCCACTTGGGCCCAACATATGAGTATAGGCCTGGTATTAAAAAGTATAAATGGGCTAATATAATGAATTGAACTTTTAATGGGCTTATTGGGCCTTAATATCTAATGGGTTAAAACTAGTATAACTAGTCTAAATTGACTAACACCTAAAAACTATAATGTTGTATGAAGAGATAAAATCCCACTTGATCATCATCATACTTAAGATATCATCATATATACATAACCATTACTTTTATAAAGTTATTGGACAAGAGTCAAATACCGAGTATTATTTGTCTAGGTTTTCGTGATTGAAGCACGTACCGTACATCCAAATCGTCGATAACCCGCCTTTCCCAATCAACATGAGTTCATAGCCTCACACTCTTTTAAATGTTTTATGAAATGTTTTATAAACCCGTGAGGGAGATAACATGTTAGATTTAATAAAACAGGAGACCAGATGTCCCGATTGTTTGCTTATTGATATGGACCCGAATGATTATATGACCCGATCAATGATTATATGACCCGATGAATGATTATATGACCCGATGAATGAAATGAAATGGATTATTATTAGTTAGGTTATGTCACTAAAAGTCCCATTAGCATGAATTGTGAACTACCGGGATTTGGTAGACGCTTATGCATATAATAGTACTATTTGGGGAAGATCACCCCAGTTCGCGCCTTGACAATTGATCCCCGTCGTGCCACATTGATTGGTAAGCAAATTTTTGTATGAGAAGATTTATATAAGCGTGATTATTGTGACGACACGCTGTTTTAGATGGGCAAAGGAAATTACGGTTTAGCTACCCGTTATATGTTATAGAAATGTAACAATATCATGCAGCTTATAATAATCCAATAATGAAAATACTGATGTACAAGTTGAATTATAATATATTGCCTAACTAGCAATACGGGGTCTTATTACTAATATTATGTTCGTGTTTTGTTTTTATATAACCATTTTTATATAACGGTTTTTTTAAAGTCTATACAACGTTATAGAACGTATTGTACGGTGTCTTTACGGCAATGGTTCATATAATGGTTTTGAAGGCAAAAGCCTATATTATGATTTACGAAAAAGATTTGTATAAAATATCTTTCGCCTATTTTATAGCCTACGACAAAGATTTGTACAAAATTATTTTCGGTAATAATTATTTACCAGTGATATACTAATGGTTTTTATTAAACTCTATGATTTCACTCGGCGTTTTCGCTGACCTTTTTAACATGTTTTATCTCAGGTACTTGAAGGTAATTCTTGGGAAGACGACAAGAATTTATGGCCTGCACTTAAATAGAACTTCCATTCAAATGTTTTGTAAAATTGTATGATATACTATGACCTGAGGACCTATGTAATTTGATATTTATGAATGGAAAATGCTTTATTATTAAACGACGCGATTTTAATCGTTGTCTATGATTTGAGTAATGTGCGATCCCGTAACACCAACGACTCTTCCGATGAACTAAAGTATGAATATTTGGGGGTGTTACATGTTGGGTCAGTATTTACTGACCCTGAAGCAACTCTAGGATTTGAATATAAAATCCCCCTAAGTGTTTCATGCTCAACAGTAAGGCCAGTCTACTGAAGGATGACCAGAGGAACAAAGTTCCTACTGAAGACTTTAAAGCTTAAGAAAGTTCAGCACTCCCCTTCCAGTGAGCTTAGAAGACAAAGGAGTCTTCGCTTCAAATACTAGGCGGTCTAGTTGCTGAAGAACAAGGACCGAAGAAGGGCTTTCAGTTCAGTTTGGTTTGACAATACCAAACTGAATGATGTCGATCTCCTTTAGGATACTGAAAACTCTTCAGTATTCTGATGGTTTACATTAGGCGGGAAAAGATAACTTTAAGTCAAAGTAGGTTGCGTGTATACTTAGATATAAGTACAACATGGGCATCAACCACCCACTGGATAAACCCATGCATTGAAATATGCAAAATGCAAACCCTAATTTACACTGCCTATATAAGGAGTGTACATTGGGAGAGAAAGGTTAACCAATACAAGAGATTAAACTCTGGAAAACCTTTCTCTCTCGATACCAACTAAACCATATAGCCAAGATTCATATGAACGTTTAGATTGGAGCTTAGACTTTAACCTTTGTTAGACGTTTAAGTAGAGGAGATCAAAACCCATTGTCATTCAACCAATTTGTTATTCCGCAAACAAAGTGGGTTATAGATTCTTTATTTGATTCTAATAAAAGTCTATACGTTGAAACGTATATTGGTGTTGTTGTTTTAATCTTTCATAGTTCTTATCTATTGTTAAAACAACACACTTTAGTCGAAGTAAAGAGTTATTACTTATGATAATATGTAATAACGAATTACTAGGGACCAACAAGTGGTATCAGAGCAGTTTGATTAGTTAAAGTCTTATTTTATTAAACTGCTCATTTAAAAGTTTTCAAATCAAGATTTAAAAATGGCTCAAGTTATACCACAAACCCTAAAATATAAGGGTGGCCAATTCAATGTTGCTCCTGTACTAGAGGTAGCCAACTTTACAAATTGGAAGAAGAGGTTTCTTGTCCACATGGTTGGAATTGAACCTCAATTCCTTGGAATCATTGAAAATGGTCCTTTTGTTCCCATGGTTGGGGACAATAAAAAACCTGAAGCACAATGTACTGCGGATGAGGGAAAAGATACTAACCTAGATCAGCGTCTCAAAAGTCTCATCATGTCTGTGCTCCCAAATGACCAAATGAATTCTGTTGTAAATTGCAAAACAGCCAAAGCAACATGGGAGGACCTTATTCTTTACCATGAGGGACCCTCTGATGTAGAAGAAACCAGAATCATGGATTTAAAGCTTCAATACAACACCTTCAAGCACAAAGAAGGGGAAACCCTCACACAGACATTCACCAGATACAAAGCACTGATGAATGAACTTGTGAATGATGGTGTTGATCTTTCAAAACTTGAAATCAACACAGTTTTTGTTAATGTATTGCCAAAGAAGTGGCTTAGTTTCTGTCAAAGCTTGAGAAATGCTAACCACATTAAATATTGTGATCTAGCCTCTTTTTTAGGGAAACTTAAATATGAAGAAAACCTAGTTGATAGGATTTATGAAGGATCAAGCAAGAGTAAAGAATTAACCATTGCTATACCCTTTTCCATAGCTTTTTTCAATGAAGCTGTCAATCAAGACTACCAAGATAGTCCTAATGATGAGGAAGACAATAGATCCAGTGAGGAATATCTGAATGACCTCAAAGAGGAATTTCATGAAAGGGCACTTCTGGCCAAGTCTAGAAGGTTCTTTAAGAAAGGAGGCAACTTCTCCAGCTCCACAAAAGCTTCAGTTGACACGGAATGCTACAAATGTGGTAAGACTGGTCACTATGCTAGGGATTGTTATATAAAAACATCTCTCCCTTCATATTCCTCACCAGCTCAATCAAGACCATCTGGTCAATCATCATTTCAACCAAAACAAAATGCTTCTACTTCGTTTTAGCAAAACATGGTTGAACTTAGACCAACAAAAGACTTTGAGGCCAAATACAGAGAAATCAAGGCAAGATTGGCCTTATTGAGTACTGATAACTCCTCATCCAAGACTCCCAAGCAAGACAAGAACAAAGGGCTTGTTGTTGAAGCCAATGAATGGGATGAAGAAGATGTTTCTTCAGATGATGATGAAATGGTAAATGTGAAAGTGCTGATGGCACTTGCTGATGATGAATGGGCTAATTCAAATGCTGTGACCAGAGAAAGTGCAAGAAATGGTGAATGGTTCAATGTCACAATAAAAATGGTACAAACTCTTCTTGAACTAGAAGATAAATATGACATTAAAATTGTCTTTCATTACTTGTGCATTGATCTAAATTTTGTTGATGAACAAAGAAACAATTTGTTTGAAATTTTTTATAAACTTGTTCTAAAACTTGAAGATTTTGAAAGTAAGCAAATAGAGCTAAAAGAAGCTAAACTTGATATTCTTACTTTTCAACAATTGAACAAAGAAATTTTGGATGAAAATAACTCCCTTAGAGATGAACTAAAAGAAGCAAAAGATACTGTTAAATCTTGGCTTAGAAACTCTGATAGGATAAATCAATGCATAAGTGAACAAATACGTGTTCAAAAGAAGAAAATGCTTGGTGTTGAAGGATCCTCCAACACCAAATCTATCGTCTTTGTCAAAGCCTCAAATGAGGATGGTAACTCGATCCCTGACATTGAAAGGTCAGGTGAAGAGAATTTACCCAATCATGACACTGGACGAATCCTTCTTCCTGAGTTTCAAGCAAGTGTTGACACTTCAGCACTAGTTGAGTCCTCAGTTACTGAGGATGACTTAGATGATGATATAGAGAATGAAGTAAGTACCCCAATTCCTCCTTTGGAGAAGCTTGCTGGCGCTAAACCCTCTACTGGACCAAAAACTATCTAGTCTGTCATCAAGTCACACACCACACACAAAGGTAGTTCTTCCAAACATGTCAAAATTGACACTTCACATAACTCTTCAGCTCCTGCTGAAGGTTCACATATGGGAACTACCTCTTCAGTTTCAACAAATAAACTGAAGAATGCTAGATCTGAGGAAGATGAGAGAATGTCTCTTGTCATGCAAGAGATCAATGATCTTAAATTATGACTCAGGCAGCAGCAAACACCAACATGATTCAAAGATGAACCTTCAGATCCTCCTCATCTCAAGTACAAGATTCAATTTAAAAGGGCTTGTGATTTATGTGGTCTAAATAACCATCTCACTGAAACATGCCTAAGAGTGATTTATTGTACAAAATGTGAAAGGACTGATCATCGCACTTGTGAACACACTCAGTATATGTCATTCCCACCATGCATTCATTGTGGTATGAGCAATCATCACTCATATGACTGTCATTATTACACTGTTTGTAACATTTGTGGAAGTTATGACCATGACACTCATGGACATAATCGAATCATCTCACTCAGAAGAGGAAGTGATGTCCACACTACATCTGATCACAACCATATCGAGTGGTTCAGAAGAGGTGAAGCCATTCAGGCAAAGAAAGCAAAAGCTGTTCAGACCTCTTCTTCTTCTGAGCAAACACACATACCCTCTACAAGATGACCCTTCAGATCTAGAACACCTTCTAGATCTAAAACCTGTAACACCCCAAATTGTGATATGCGGAAGCGGTGAAGCTCCGGGGCTGTTACGTCATTGTATCATAGTTCAAGATACAAGAGAACGACTCTAAATGAGACGTTTTATAAAAATACCTCGTTGAATTTAAATTAAAAGCATCACAGTACAAAAGGTCTCAGTTTCAAAAGATAGTGTAGCGGAATGTAAAAGTTGTAAACATCAACGAGATAATAGTTCAAAAGCATAAGTAAATAAATGTCCGAAGATTGCCAAGAAATGCATGCGGACTCCAAGTACTTCACACAGCAGATACAACTTATCATCAGTTACCTGAGATAAATGCTAAATTGGGTCAACATAAAGTTGGTGAGAGTATAGGTTTCATGTAAAAGTTCATAGTAATTCAATTTCAGATTTCATTTCATGTACACGTGCAACTATAGGAGATATAGTGCCAAGTGTAGGATAAATTGGGTGTTCACAATATTTATGATTGCTAAGCTCGTGACATCGAAACTAGTGATCCAGTGCATACAATAGATTGCATACATAAATTTTGCCCAAATGGAGTACCTAGCCAAAATAACTTCGTTCATACAAATGGTACACACTCGTCCGGCGTCAGAATGTCCGAGTGGAGGTTGTCAATCCTCAATAGATCTATCCGTAACATAAGAGCTTACTCCAGCAGAGTAACTAACGATTCACGATAGTGTGGACTATGGCTAAAGCAACTTAAGCTATCTCATAAATAGTGTTCACAAAACGTTCACAGAAATCAAGTTTTACTTGCATTCAAAAGCAAGCATCGAAAGCATTTATCACATCCCAAAACATTAAACATAGAAAGCAGCTTAATAGGGATCTATAAACTCACCTCAAGCAACGATTCAAACCGCACAAGTATGATCAAATAGTAGCGAGCAACTCTAGCTACAACCTAAATATAATACTATAGTTGAGGCGCTAGCAAATAAGTCACAATAGTTCGTCACGTACGTTACTCGTCAATCATGTATATATATTGTTGTTAAAATCGTGACTTGTAAATGTTATATCGTTATAAACATTATAGTATATATATACATAGGCAAAAATATTTATTTTTGACTCGACGAAATTTCGACAGCCCCGGTATATTTTAATTTACCAAAATTTATGTTAATAAATTTTCAAACGCGATTTCTAAGGAAAATTCGGCAGCCTTTCGGTGTCACGTAAAAATTTGCCATTTTTAGTAAGTACTCAAATCTTGTCCTAAAACCCCTATTTTCAACACTTTCTCAATCACCAATATTTTAACAAGTCATTTTCCGCAACAGTATCAATTTCCACTTCCAACGTTCAAACTTTTAACGGTACACCAAGTATTCACATTTCGCGCTAATACCTTTTTACAAAACGAGTCCAACATTTATACACAACTTTTAGTAACCATTTCGACACTTAAAACAACTCCGCTTGACTCGAAAACGTCGTTTCGACCACTTTAAAAATCTAGAAAGAAACACCTTATAGTGTTTTTCAAAAAAATTATGAATTCCGACAATGAAATTTAAACGACAATATCTTACTCATTTTAGCTCCGTTTTTAGCCCATAATATATCGAAACGAAGGTATTAACTTATATTTTCATAATATCGCAGTAAAATAGTGTCAAACAATTTTTACGACCCTCAACGCCTCTTATAAAAATCGGACAGATTGTATGTTTTTCGTAAAAACTCGTTTTCGACCATTTTCAAGCGTAACACTACTAGTTCCCTCCAATTATTCATAAACACCATCAAAATCAAAGATTTTACTTCAAGTTCACAAATCTAAAAATATACATACTTATATTTTCACAAGTCTTTCAGTTAAACCATTTTCATGCATGGATCTAATAGATCCACACATAATTTTCATAGATCTAAAATATTTCATGACCAAAAATAGTTTTTATCATTTTATTTCAAGAAAATGGTTGATGAGTAACATGCATGCATATATCCACAAAGATTATGCATGAAAAATGAAAAGATGAAAAAGGTTTAAGAAGTAACCTTGAGTAACGACTCTACGTAATCACAACAACCCGATCTACGCTCTAACCCACTAATAATAAACAAGAACTCTACTTCTATAACTTCACCCCAAAAACTACTCAAATCATCAAACCAAGAAAAACCATTCTTCTTTATGCTTGTACAAACTCTAGGATGTATTTATTTTGTGTTAATTCTTCTTAAAATGGAGCTTTAAGAAAATCAACAATGGTGGAAAATGGAGTGTGTTTGTGTCGTGTGTTTTGAGAGAGAAAGGAGAGATGTGTGTTTTTTTTGTGAAGTGAAAGAGTGAATAAGTGTGAATTATTTGAGGTGAAATGGGTTAATAAGTTAAAACTTGTAAGGTCTGTAAGCTTAAGCTTAAAATGGCAAAGAGTAGAAACTTGGTGCATTATGCATGTGTGTTGTTATTTGGCCGGTTATGGGGGGGTCCCACATGGGGTAAATTATTCAAAATTTTTACTATGGTAACTAGTTAAAAGGTTTAAGGTAAAAAGGTTAGTTAGTTTTAGGTAAATATCAAAAAGTATATAACTAAGTTCAAAATTACGTAAAACTTAAAAATTTGACGAAATATTTTAAATTTACGATTTTTCGAAGAAAACTAACATTTTATGATTGGTAAAGTATTTTATGCACGCTAACGACGGTTAAACGTAAAAATGACGTAAAATACGAAAACGCGATACATTAATTAAATATTCACAGTAAATAAGATTTATTACTATGAATAGCAAAAATACTAAAATACAGGCATATAAACATATACAGAAATATTTAAATACGCTGCTCAAGAAAATACAATCAAACTGTTAAAAACTAAACAGTTAAGCACATAATTCACAGATAACGAATAATCTTACGGATTATCGTCAATTCATTGACCGTCTCAGCACTTTGGTCAGGTTCATAGAAAATGTTTAGAATAATGACTGAGCACAGTGTCAAGTCATTACTCGTCATCAAACAGTTTTTCAGAAAACGCGGGATAACCTCCCGGTTCCAACACAGTTAAATCACATAGTTGACTAAATAAAAAGTCAAAGGGTAAAATAGTCGTTTTACAAAGTAGGGAAAATTACCAGGTGTTACATCATCCCCTTGATAGAGAAGCTTTGTCCTCAAAGCTTAGGAGTGTCACGGTTTCTAGAGTTGTCAAAGAGTTGCGGATATTTCTTGCGAAATTGATCCTCACGCTCCCAATTGAATTCAGGTCCACGTTTAGAATTCCACCTCACCTTGATGATCGGAATACGACTCTGTTTCAATCGTTTGACCTCACGGTCCATGATTTCAACAGGTTCTTCGACAAATTGCATCTTGTCGTCGATTCGGAGTTCCTCCAACAATATAACGAGTGTCTCATCAGAAAGGCACTTCTTCAAGTTCGACACATGAAAAGTGCTGTGCACGCGGCTCAACGCTTGCGGTAATTCGAGACGATAGGCTACCGTTCCAACCTTTGCCAGAATTTTGAAAGGTCCAATATAACGGGGGTTCAGCTTTCCTCGCATGACAAAACGTACTGCACCTTTCCAAGGTGATACTTTTAGCATCACTTTGTCTCCCACTTGAAATTCGAGAGGCTTACGTCGAACGTCGGCGTAACTCTTTTGACGATCACGGGCTGCTTGAATTCGGCTCTTGATTTGAACAATCTTCTCAGTTGTTTCACGAATGAGTTCAGGGCCAGTGAGTTGACTATCCCCAACCTCACTCCAACACAAAGGCGAGCGACATTTACGACCATACAACGCTTCAAACGGTGCAGCCTTAATACTGGTATGATAACTATTGTTGTAAGAGAATTCCACTAGAGGCAAATGTCTGTCCCATTGCTTTCCAAAGTAAAGCACACAAGCACGCAACATGTCCTCCAGCGTTTGAGTAGTTCTCTCACTCTGTCCGTCAGTCTGCGGATGATAAGCAGTACTCATGTCCAATTGCGTACCCAACGCATTCTGAAGTGATTTCCAGAATTCCAAAGTAAATCTACCATCCCTATCAGAAATTATCGAGATCGGTATCTAATACGGAGCTTTTGGATAAGTATAAAATATTATCGTACGAATCTTTTCGAATTGGTTATTGATAGAAAGTGCGACTCAATTGTTCTTGGTAGAAAGATAAATGGGTTGGTTGATTATCTATTTTAAACTTAGGGCAAATAATTGAAATTGTCGTTGAGTAAAGTGAAAGCTTTAAGAATTTAAACTAAAATTTATTAAGAAAAACACTTAAAACATAAAACTTTGTAAAACTTGTAAAATTTTAAAACTTAAAAACATGATCTATCGGAATTTGATTAAAACAATTCATCGGAATAATACAAGTGAATAACCATCGGAATATCAAAATACATTCTATCACAATGTTGTTCAATCTCAAATATCCAATCACAATATCAACCTGAAATCCAATCGCAATGTAACCAAAAGCAAATGTATCGCAATATCACTAAAAGTAAACTGTCGCAATATCATCAAAATGAAGCCAATCGCAATATGAATCGGAATAAAAGACCTTAATGCGGATGCACAAATCGCAATGTGCATCGCAATACAAAACCCTTTTGCGATTCACTGATCGCAATATGTGTCTCAAGTCCCGTCGCAATGGGGTTTTACTTTGCGATAAAAGTTAATCCGAAATAAGCTAGGAAATAAGCTATTTTCAATAAGCTCAATCCAAGACTTAACTAACCCAATAATAAGAAGAACTAATAAGGATGATAGGGGTGGCAATTCGGGTCGGGTCCGGGTTGGCGGGTTCGGGTTGGCAGGTTGGCGGGTCAAATACCTTCGACCCGAACACGACCTGTTTATATAAACGGGTCAGTTTTCTCGACCCTAACCTGATTACCTTTAACCTGAACACGACCCATATAACCCGTTTATTTAAACAGGTCAACAGGTTACTCAGGTCAGGTGGGTTAATCAGGTCAAATTACCTAAACACATCTTTTTAAATGTATATGCATAAAGCATAAATGCAGGATATCAAAACTGTAATTTTTATCAAAGCACATCACAGCTATAAACAAAACATTAGACATCAGTCATAAGTGAACATTGAACATTACCATAACATAAATCAGAACATCCTATACCTGATTACCATATCAGTTGTAATATTGGAAAGTTCTTAGCAAAATACCACACAAATCCAAAATCCAAAATACATAGTTTTTTCCAACATAACGTAATTAAACATGCAAATTCAAAAGACATTGAAACAAAAGAAAATTAAACATCATGTAAGACCAAAATACATGATCAGTTCAACAGACTGCAAATACTTCTCTGGCCGTCATTCTTCATCTTTATTAATATCCAACGCCATGACATTTTCAGTGATCTTTTCAAGGTCAGCATGTGACTCGGCTGTAATTACAAAATTTGAAGGATTAAGTTTAAGTCTTCAATTAAAATGCAGGCAAACCAAAAAAATTTACATATATATATTACCTTTTTCTGAAAACAGCCAATCCCTAGTGCATATCAAAGCTTCGACAGTAGGAGGCTTCATTGAACTTCGATATTGATCCAAAATTCTTCCACCTAGGCTAAAAGCCGACTCGGATGCAACGGTTGAAACGGGAACACAAAGAATATCCATTGCCATCTTAGCCAGGAAAGGATATCTATATTGTTGAGATTTCCAGAAGTCAAGTACACAAATTGAAGAAGTTGTTGCAGCTCTTGGCTCTTTTAGGTAAAAATCTAGTTCACGCTGCTTTTCATTTGAGTTCGAAGATTCAGTCTTTTCAAATAAATCAAACTCCTAACAAACAAAGAAAATAAGACAAGTTAGTAAAATACATACTGGTAAACTATAAGAAATATTGTATACGTTACCTTGAGAATACTTTGACTAGTGCCTCCTTCTCCTTCATCCACTTGAGAGTTCATCTCACTATGATCACCACCTGATGTCGAGTTTGTTGCAGTTTTTGAAGCAAGATCATATTCATCGAAAACCCCATAAAGTACTTTTTTAACCTTTGCCAATTGTGGCGAATCGCTACCATAAAGCTTCGCATAGCTAAACCCAAGAAATGAATACTTATACCGAGGATCAAATACTACGGCTACAGCTAGCAAAAGGTTAAAATCAGCCCAATATTTATCAAACTTAACCCACATTTGCTTAGCTATTTTCCTCATATAATCATCCGGACTTTCCAACTCCTTAACCAACTTCAAGTGAATGAGAAATACTTTTGGGAAATACAAATTGGAAGTAGGATAAAGTGATCCAGAAAATGCAAGAGTAGCTTTATAAAAAACTTCGAGTAAGTCACATATCTTTTCAACCTTGTCCCATTCATCCATTGAGGGACAACTTTGATAATTTGAGTCACTCATGCTAAGGTGAACTAAGGCAGAACGATAATAAATGGCGCTTGAAAGCATCTTATATGTAGAATTCCACCTAGTAGGGACATCTTGTGCCAACGCTTTTGTGCAATCTAAACCAGTTTGTGAGCAACATTCATGGAACTTCACTTTTCTTCCATGGGAACCCTTGATATATTTCAAAGATACTCTAATTTTATCTGTTGCTTCATCTATTTGCTTCAAACCATTTTGGACAATTAAGTTAAGAATGTGTGCACAACATCTTAGATGAAACAACATACCATCATATATCAGCGAATTCGTCAAACGAAATTGATTCTTGAGTAAATCAACACAAAAATCATTAGCAGAAGCATTATCCAGCGTGATTGTAAATAACTTCTTTTCAATTCCCCAGCTCTTAACCAAATAAGTGAGTTTCTCAGCTAAAGCAATACCCGTGTGTGGAGGTGGGAAGAAAGAAAAATTTAGAATTCTTTTTTGTAAGACCCAATTTTTATCAATATAGTGTGCTGTCAAACTCAAGTAACTATCGGTGACAATGGAAGTCCAAGCATCCGAAGTTAAGCATATTCTACTAGGGCAATTAAGCAACTCATCACGAAGTCTCTTACTTTCACTGTCATGCAACTTTAACATATCAGCTTTAGTAGTGTTCCTAGTAATATGACTAACATCAGGTTCTAGGTACGTAAAGACATTTCTAACTCCCTCATGTTCTGTAAAAGAAAATGGAAAATCATGTCTAACTACTGCATGCACCAATAATTCCCTAAACTTCCCCTGGTTAAAACTTGAGCTTCTAGCTCCCATAACACCATTGTTAGAAGATATCAGATATTGACCAATATCTCTTGTAGTAGTTTTAAGACATGCCACTATGTGACGCTTAAGATTACCAGTACCACTATAACTTTCTGCCGAATAAATCTTATTGCATTTTTTGCACTTACAAACTAGCGGCTGTTCGGGCTTAGTGGGATCTCGTTCAATCAAATCAAAATGATCCCAAACCTTGGAGATAAGTTTTCTTTTCCTTTTTTTTGGCCTCGAGGTACTTGCAGCGCCTTCTGATTGAGTTGGCTTTTCTATCTCCTCAACCGAATCATCACTTTCGTCATCGATATTCATCGCACGGGCGTCACCATTATCCATGATTTAGCTTAAAAAACAAGAAACACAAAATAATAAAGTTAGTAACTTTTATTTTTATGGACCTGTAAATGTGAAAAGTTCAATTGATAATTATTACAAGCTCAAATTGACTAGATTCACATCACTAGAATAATAATTAATTAAATGTATGAACACAAATACTCTTTTATTCTTATGAACCAATAAATGTGAAATGATTCATTGATAATTTCATAAGAGAACATCAACTAATCGAATATATATATATCCTTAAATAATTGATAAACTTGATGTTACCCATAACAAATTAGATAAATATAAAATAAGAATCAATGCATAGTATAACAAAATAGATAGATAAAAAAACATATCGTGAATTAAGAGTTAGAGATTACGATGAAATGATGAATCAACAGTTACGACATATTGGAATTTTAAGATGATTACGGTGATCGGTGAATCAAGTGGATAACATAGAGAAAGTATGTAGTTTATATAGACCAAAGAAGTAAAAGGTGAAGACACCGGCACCTACCATGAATCATAATGATAGATTGCCTTTTGGGTTATCAAGAGTTGTTTTTTCAATTTTTAATGTGCGAATTCCAACTTTCAATATAACTTTCATTATAGCTTCTTGTAACTACACGTAACATTAACTATTAGTCTATTACCAAGGCATGCGTATTATTTTTTAATAATTTTTAAAAAAAGTTAAACGGGTTATCAGGTCGACCTGGTTAATTTTTTCTCGACCCGAACCTGACCTGTTTAATAAACGGGTCAATCAGGTCGACCCAAAACTGACCCGAAACCTATTAAAGCTCAACCCTAACCTGCTAATTTTCGTGTCGGTCTCAGGTCGGGTTTCGGGTCGTGTCAGAAATTGCCACCCCTAAAGGATGAGATAAGGACATTCAAACTGTAAATAAGCAACCTTTTTAAATCAAACTTTGAAAAGATTAAAACTTTTAAGAAAACTTTTTTAAAAAGTAAATAAGCTAAACATACAAATAAGCCAATAAGCACAAAGATCTTAAAGCTTAAACCGTATGAAAGCTTATAGATGAATAAAAAGATGAACTTTTTATTCACATAAACAAGAAAATCAATCACGGATTATGAATAATTCGGATCAAAAGTGAATCAAAATCAAGAAATGTAGAAGGAGATTAAAGAACAAAATACTTAAACTTGAATTTTTGATTAATAAAATCCTAATACAAAAAGCTTAAACTTGAAAGATTAAAAGAAAGAAAAGATAGAAAACTTAATGAGAGAAAGTTTGGAACTTTCTCTCTCTAAAAACTAGAAAGGAAAAATTAAAAGTGAAACTAGCTAACTACCCTCCTAATGTGATTAGGAGGGTATTTATAGGCTAAGTGGGAAGTGCATGTATGGTGTGCTTACTTCTTTCTTTTCTTCTCGACTCGATTTAATTCTTTGTCTTTTCTCGACGTCATCTCGGGACTTGAACTTGTCTTAATAATTTTCTTCTATAATTTAGACTTGAGTTCTTCGACTTCATTAAACTTCCATCTGTAGACTTTTTCTTCGATAAATCTTCAGAATAGGTCTTGGACATCCGTTCTTTAAGCACTCTTGATCTCTTGACTTCGTCTTTTCTCGTTTTCTTCGATAAAAGCCTGTGAAAGCCCGTGTTTTCTTCCTTTTTCATCATTTGGTCCTAAAACACAATAAAAACACAAACCACGCATAATTCCGACTTTTACGACATAAAATACACGTTTTGGTCATGTTTTTATTGGAAATAAGTGGTAAAAGGATAAGTGTTTTCACACTTATTAAATCTCCTACACTTGACCATTGCAATGCCCTCATGCAATGCATTAATTTTAAAGCTCGGTTTACATTTTCCATTATAAATAACCAACCTTGGCCTTTATTAAATACTAAACATTTAAGGAAAATAAAAAGATAGAAACAAGTAAAGAAATCAAAGACTTACATGGGGTTTTGGCTGCCATGAACGTTTATCATCCTCAAGTTTCACGTTCCCCATACCAAGCTTAAAAACGAGATCATTGTTATTATAAGTTAGCAAACTAACACGAATTCATGTGGGCTAATTATTCACTTAGACTCCCTTATTCCTAGGTGTATCTCTTATATTTTATTTTTGTCTTGAATGATCACGAGGATGCATTGTTTGACTTATTTCGATAGTTATTAAGGCTAAAAATAAAGTGGGACGATTTAATCAATAGTTAGGTAAAGGACAAAATCTTTTAAAACTGCTTCTCGGGACCTTTCAAAGTTCATATCTTGGCATAACTCGTTTCACGATTTGAGACCTTTCTCGGACCGATATTTGGCAGCGACTTCATACTTCAAATATTTGAGAGACGTTCTTGAAATTATGGTCTTCTCTTCATAATAGAAATTTCTTCACTTGTATTTTTGAGAGATTCTTCATATATGGACCACGACTTCTTCATTTTTCTCCAATCTTTATTTTGGACTTTGATATACAACGATCCGCCTCCTTTTAGGACTTGGATCTATTTATCCTCATACCTTGCTAGGGTCTTTTCGGATAGACTTCTCCATGATCTTTTGGGGAGTACTTGCTTTTCGTCGTGTGTCTCGATCCTTCACTTTGATTTTCGATAAATAATTCTTCACATCACTTTTGGATCTTTAGCAACAAAATGTAGCCCTCATGCCTTGTTAGGGCCTTTTCGGACTCGCCAATCTTCGCATCCCGCTTCAATAAGTTATTCCTTGGCTATGAACTATAATTAATACCGAGCAACTTTTAAACGATCTTGTGCTAGAAGCTAAGTAACTTTTCAAATCGTACAACCTTATTTATTGCAGATAAATTTATTAGCAAGCGATGGGAGAATAGGCTTATAATCAACTCACATCAATTCACGAAAGAATACCAAACTTATAATTGACTGTATCATCTCTCGTTCTCCACAATTTAAAATCTCAAGGAATGAGACTCGTGGATGCTTAGCCAATTAAATCAAAGTTTTGGGTTTTCGAGTCATTTTAGGATCTTGCAAATTCTTCGACTTTTTCAAGTTTAGAAATCGCATTTTAAAGTTCCCTTGGTAAACGAATCTCTAGGATCAATTATAGGAGCTTGCGAAAAGTTCGTGTTCTTAACCCGTGAGAGTTAAGACCTTCGCGTTTTAAAGCTCCCTATATAAAAGCCTAGCAAAACTTGACTTAAACACGTTAAGGATACTAGCTAGAGTAAACTTAGATAAGTAAACTCGGGTTGAGTCAAAATATTCACGACTTTGAAAAATTAAAAACCACTTTATTGAAAATTTATTCTAGTAAGGAAAGAAAATAACCATAACAAAGGAAAATACAACTATACAACTAGGCCAAAATAGATTAAAATTTTTGAAAAATGTCGAAAATCAAATTTTCCGGTTAAGATGAGGACAAATTCATGGAAAAGACCACTTACTTCGATGGAAGTCCCCCCTACACTTGATATAAACATTGTCCTCAATGTTTAAGCATGTGGGAGTAAAGTCCCCTACACTTAGGACATTGTGCACGTTGTTTAAATCTTGCTAAGGAAAGGACAACTATAGTTATTTCAATGTGAATATATAAGATATGAAATATTGAATCACGACAGTTTTAGGATAGAACCGGGAAGACGGGAATACGGGATCACGGTTCGTCAAAAGTCATCGAGAATGGATATTTGAAGCTTTAATCCCTGCACAGAAGAAGAAACAAGACAACAAACACATAAGGGACTCCCCCTACACTTACTATGAAAACGGTAAAGGATAGATCACGGGTTGCTTCCCGAGAAGCGCTTGTTTTTGTTAACCGAGTCACGAGCCTGACTCGACCCAAAACTAGTTCATGGGAAACGTGGTGAGGGATGGAATCATCTCATGAGCAATGTCCTCACCAAAGTACAACTTCACACGCTGGCCATTCACCTTAAAATTGGGCCCATTTGGCTGAGAAAGCTCAATGGTGCCATATGGAAAGACTTTAGCGACGGTAAATGGACCAGACCAGCGGCTCTTTAACTTGCCCGAGAAGATCTTCAACCGAGAATTAAAAAGTAAGACTTGATCACCAACGTGGAATTCTCGGTTCTTAATTCTTGCATCATGGATGATCTTGGTCTTCTCTTTGTAGATCAATGAGTTCTTGTATGCTTCATTTCTCAGTTCATTAAGCTCGTTGAGTTGAATCTTGCAAAGATCACCGGCTTTGTTGATGTCGAAGTTAGCCCACTTCAAGGCCCAGTATGCCTTATGTTCTAGCTCGATAGGGAGGTGACATGCTTTCCCGTACACAAGACGATAAGGTGTACAACCGATCAGCGTCTTATAAGCAGTACGGAAAGCCCACAAAGCATCAACTAACTTATCGGCCTACGCGGCACGATGGTCTCCCACAGTACGCTCCAGAATTCGCTTCAATCCACGGTTAGATATCTCGGCTTGACCATTGGTTTGGGGATGATAGGCGCTGGAAAGATGGTGATTGACACCATACTTAGCCATGACTCTTGCAAATTGATGGTTGCAAAAATGAGTCTCGCGGTCACTGATGATAGCACGAGGAACACTGAATCGAGCAAAAAGCTGCTTCAAAAAGTTTACAACCACCCTCGCATCGTTTGTAGGGAGAGCCTTAGCTTCAACCCATTTAGAAACGTAGTCAACGGCGACGAGGATGTACTTGTTCCCTTTAGATGATGGAAATGTCCCCATAAAGTCGATGCCCCATACGTCAAAGATTTCACACTCTTGGATAAAATTTTGAGGCATCTCATCTTTATGTGTGATCTTGCCTTGTCTTTGGCAAGCATCACAATGTTTAACCATGTCGTGAGCGTCACGATAAATGGTCGGCCAATAAAATCCAGAGTCGAATACTTTCTTCGCAGTGTAATTGGGACCAAAGTGTCCACCGGTGGGTCCTTTATGGCAAGCGTCAAGGATTTGTACCGCTGCCGACCCATCAACACGTCGACGAATAATCAGATCAGCACATTGTTTGAAAAGGTAAGGGTCTTTTCAGAAATAGTGTTCAATGTCTTTAAAGAACTTTTTCTTTTGTTGGGATGTTAACCATTCCTTGAGAATTCCACCCGCTAAGTAGTTTGCAATGTCCGCAAACCATGGGGTGTCATCAAGAGTGGATTTTATAGACATTAAGGCCTAAAGGGGAAAAGAGTCATTGATCTCTTGGTTCGGATGATCCCCTTGATAAGGATCCTCAAGTCTACTTAGATGATCCGCGGCTAGGTTTTCGGCTCCCTTCTTGTCACGAATTTCAATGTTGAATTCTTGAAGGAGCAAAACCCAACGAAGAAGTCTTGGCTTAGAATATTGCTTAGTCATCGAGTACTTCAACACGGAATGATCGGTATACACGATGGTGGTAGAAAGCACAAGATAGGGGCAGAACATTTCAAAAGCATACACTACAGCTAAAAGTTCTTTTTCGGTAGTGGTATAATGCAATTGAGCCCCCGTCATTGTCTTGCTAGCATAGTGGATTGGTCGGAAGTGTTTGTTCACTCTTTTGCCCAAAACCGATCCAATAGCAAAGTCGCTAGCATCACACATTAACTCAAAAGCATAGACAACAGCTAAAAGCTCTTTTTCGGTTGTCGTATAATGCAATTGAGCCCCCGTCATTGTCTTGCTAGCATAATGGATTGGTTGGAAGTGTTTATTCACTCTTTGGCCAAAAACCGCTCCAATAGCAAAGTCACTAGCATCGCACATCAACTCAAAGGGTAGCTCCCAATTAGAGGTAACCAAGACCGGTGCCTTAGTTAGCTTATCCTTAATAAGATTGAAGGATTCAAGACACTCTTTAGAAAAGATAAAAGGAGTATCTTTTTCCTAGAGGTGGGTCATCGGGCGAGCGATTTTAGAGAAATCTTGAATGAATCGACGATAGAAGCCCGCATGACCCAGAAAACTTCTCACACCCTTCACGGTTGAAGGTGGAGGTAATTTGGCTATGACATCCACTTTAGCACGGTCCACTTCAAGACCGGCTTTGGAGATTTTATGTCCTAGCACAATGCCTTCTTTTACCATGAAATGGCATTTTTCCCAATTTAGAACAAGGCGAGTGTCTTCAAACCGCTTAAGCATGCGTTCCAAATTGGCAAGGCAAGAAGATAAGGAATCGCCATAGACCGAGAAATCATCCATGAAGACTTCCATTATTTCTTCAACCATGTCATGGAAGATATCCATCATACACCTTTGAAATGTCCCAGGAGTATTGCATAAGCCGAAAGGCATTCTTTTATAAGCAAATGTTCCGTAAGGACAAGTGAATGTGGTTTTCTCTTGGTCTTTGGGATCGATGGGAATTTGAAAATACCCAGAGAAACCGTCTAAAAAGTAGTAATAGTCATTACCCGCTAGACGTTCAAGCATTTGGTCCATGAAAGGAAGGGGAAAGTGATCCTTTCTCGTAGCATCATTGAGTTTGCGATAGTCTATACAAACTCTCCACCCTGTAACGAGACGAGTAGGAATCAACTCGTTGTTTTCATTGGGCACAATGGTGATTCCGCCTTTCTTAGGCACACAATGGACGGGACTAACCCATGATGAATCCGAGATAGGATAGATCATTCCCGCATCAAGAAGTTTGATAACCTCTTTTTTTATTACTTCATGGATCTTAGGCTTCACCCTTCTTTGGCTTTGAATAGTGTGTTTAAAGTCGTCCTCCATGAGAATTTTATGTGTGCAAAAGTGAGGATCAATTCCACGAATATCGGAGATCTTCCAAGCAATCGCTTTCTTTTGATTCTTCAGCACGGCGATAAGTCGGGATTTTTCTTCCTCTTTCAAGTCTTTAGCGATGATGACGGGTGACTTCTTGTTGTCGTCAAGGAAAACATACTCGAGATGAGACGGAAGGTCCTTAAGCTCTAAATCTGGAGGATTTTCGATGGAAGGCGTAGTCAAATTCGGTTCATCGATAGAGATGTCCTTAGGAGATGGTGGAGAAATATGGTCCTCATTGAGAAGTTTCTCAATGGTACGAATGTCTTCATCCCAATTGGAGGGAGAATCGTCATATTGCAAGTCCACATCTCCTAAAGTTGCTTCAAATTCTTTCAAGATGAAATCACTTTCTCCAAATGGAGTTAGGGATGGAGCAATAGAGGAAACGATCTCAACAGTGGGTAGAGAAGAAGAACCACTTTTACAAGCGTCTTTGAAATGTTCTTCACAAGCCTCATCAAGAACGTCAATGAAATTAACACTCTCGTTTTCACAAGGCTGCTTAGAAAGTTTACCCATGTTGAAGACGATTTTATCGTCACCAACTTTCATGATTCATTCGCCCGTGGCTACATCAATGAGGGTGCGACCGGTCCTCAAGAATGGACGTCCAACGATTAATGGAACACGGGGATCCATCTCGTAGTCAACGACAACAAAATCCGCCGGGAAGGTGAATTTGTCGACACCAACGAAGACATCTTCGGCTATCCCCACTAGATAAGCAACCGTACGGTTAGCTAATTCCAAAGTCATTCGTGTGGGGACTAGCTCGGGTAGAGACAATTGTTTCCAAACGCTTAAAGGAATTAAGTTTATACTAGCACCTAGATCAGCTAGGGCCATACAATTCTCTACCCCAGGGAATGTGCAAGGAATCAAGAAACGACCCGGATCACCAAGTTTGGTTGGTAATTTCCTTAAGAGCACTGCGGAGAAATTCTCATTAAGTAGGGTCTGAGCAATATCGAGAAGTTTTTCCTTATCACTGAGAAGATCTTTAAACATCTTAGCGTATTTCGGCATGTGAGCGAGAGCCTCAGCAAAGGAGATATTGAAATTCAGTTGTTTGAACATTTTAAGCAAGTTCGAAACCTGAATATCATCATTGTTCTTCAATTTCTCTTTCCTCAACCTCGAAGGATAAGGTATATTAGGTTGAGATGAAGGCTTTGGGATAGAATTCGCACTCACATCCTTTGGTGGTGGAGGGGTAGAAGTAGAAGGTGGTGGAATCGAAGATGGAGGATTTGGAGAAGGAGACTCGTTTTCCTTTGTCACAATCACGGGTGTGGGTGTAGGAAGCTCGGGTTCCTTTAAACCTTTTCCACTGCGAGTGGTGATTGCTTTCATCTCCCCTCTTGGATTAGCAACGGTGTTACTCGGAAGAGAACCCGATCTAGAGGCTTGATTACTAGGGAAGAAACTAGCCATCATATTTCTTAAGTCATTCGTTTGACTTGCCAAAGTGTTTCGCATATCAGCTCGAAGATCATTCCCTTGCTTCACCATATCTGCTTTCAAGTTGAGCATTTCCCGCTGAAGATTTTACACTATCGCATCATTAGTCCTTATGTAGGTTTCAACCTCTTGGTGTAATGCAGTGGGTTGGTTGGGAGGAGCATTGTAGGCGGGTGGTTGATAAGCAGGTTGTTGGTAAACTTGGTTGTTTCTTTGAGGTGGATATGGGTTTCTTTGGTTTGGATATTGATTTGGAGCACGAGGTTGGTTTTGATTGTTGCGATTGACGTTGTTTGGGTTTTGTGGGGGAAAACCGGGTGGTTAAAGAAAGTTGTTTGAGCGATAGCTGAGCAAGTTGCAGTCACCTTGAGGACGTGCTTGATAGCTTCTTGTAGAATAGGTACCGTTGGCGGCATACACATTTTTCGGATTGTCGTGAGTTGAAGGACAATCGGTGTATGAGTGAGATCCCCCCCATATATCACATGATTGAGTCATAGCATTGGCTTGGGCAGTGATAGCTTTGGTATTATTGGCGGCTTGGAGAGCAAGTTATTCAACAAGCGAAGTAAGCTTATCAAGTCTCTTGTCGCTCTCATTAGTGCTAGCACTAGCCACATTGGTCCGAACACTCTTGTTTTGCACTCTAGACTTGTTCTCAATAATATCCCAAGCGGCATTAGCAGACTTAACCAAAAGATTACCCCCCCGAGGCACTATTTAGTGAATCTTGGTCATTCATGCTTAAACCATTGTAAAAAGTATTAATTTGGTGCACTTTGGTAAAACCATGCTGTGGGCATTTTCTTAAAAGTTCTTTAAAACTGTCCCAAGATTCACTAAAAGTCTCATCGTACTTTTGTTCAAAAGTAAGGATTTCATTCTGCAAAGCGGTAATACGAGATGGTGGGAAAAAGTAGTTTATGAATTTGGTCTCTAAGTCCGTCCACGTAAGAATACTTTGTGGCGGTTCCTTATCAAGCCAATGGCGGGCTTGTCCCTCTAAGGAGAAAGGAAAAAGTTGTAAGCGAATTACCTCTTGTGAAACCCCATTATACTTAACCGTATTAGTGAGTTGAAGAAACCTCTTAATATGGTCATGAGGATCATCAATGGAACGCCCCAAGAATGGTTGAGCAGAGACCATTTGAATGAAGCCGGATTTGAGCTCAAAGTTGTTGGCTCCAATCACAGGTATGACAATAGCATCGTTGTTGCCCTCTACATGTGCTTGCAAAAGTTCGATCATTGGACGATTGTCCGGTAGAGGTTCATTGTTGTCATTATTCATGTTCGGTTGAGGTGGATTATTATTATTGTTGTGTACACCGGCCATGTCTAAGTTATCGAGAGTCTCGGGCTCGGGATAAGACGTTGATCGAGTGCGCATACACCTGCAAAAGAACTAACAAAGCAGAAATATTTTTTGTTTTTTATGTTTTTAGTTTTTTTGTATTTTTGAAAATTTTAAAGCAAGGAAAATAACGTTTAAAGATGAACGGATCCCAAAATCCAACGCGTCTCTCACTTAAAACCGTTAATCTTAACGAAAAGAGACGGCAGCGGCGCCATTTAATACGGAGCTTTTGGCTAAGTATAAAATATTATCGTCCGAATCATTTCAAATTGATAATTGGTAGAAAGTGCGTCTCAATTGTTCTTGGTAGAAAGATAAATGGGTTGGTTGATTATCTATTTTATACTTAGAGCAAATAATTGAAATTGTCGTTGAGTAAAGTGAAAGCTTTAAAAATTTAAACTAAAATTTATTAAGAAGAACACTTAAAACATAAAACTTTGTAAAACTTGTAAAATTTTAAAACTTAAAAACATTATCTATCGGAATTTGATTAAAACAAGTCATCGGAATAATACAAGTGAATAACCATCGGAATATCAAAATACATTCTATCGCAATGTTGTTCAATCGCAAATATCCAATCGCAATATCAAACTGAAATCCAATCGCAATGTAACCAAAAGCAAATGTATCGCAATATCACTAAAAGTAAACTGTCGCAATATCATCAAAATGAAGCCAATCGCAATATGGATCGGAATACAAGACCCTAATGCGATGCACAAATCGCAATGTGCATCGCAATACAAAACCCTTTTGCGATTCACTGATCGCAATATGTGTCTCAAGTCCCGTCGCAATGGGGTTTTACTTTGCGATAAAAGTTAATCCGAAATAAGCTAGGAAATAAGCTATTTTCAATAAGCTCTATCCAAGACTTAACTAACTCAATAATAAGCAGAACTAATAAGCATGAGATAAGGACTTTAAAACTTTAAATAAGCAACCTTTTTAAATCAAACTTTGAAAATATTAAAACTTTTAAGAAAACTATTTAAAAAAGTAAGTAAGCTAAACATACAAATAAGCCAATAAGCACAAAGATCTTAAAGCTTAAACCGTATGAAAGCTTATAGATGAATAAAAAGATGAACTTTTTATTCACAAAAACAAGAGAAACAATCACGGATTATGAATAATTCGGATCAAAAGTGAATCAAAATCAAGAAATGTAGAAGGAGATTAAAGAACAAAATACTTAAACTTGAATTTTTGATTAATAAAATCCTAATACAAAAAGCTTAAACTTGAAAGATTAAAAGAAAGAAAATATAGAAAACTTAGTGAGAGAAAGTTTGGAACTTTCTCTCTCTAAAAACTAGAAAGGAAAAATTAAAAGTGAAACTAGCTAACTACCCTCCTAATGTGATTAGCAGGGTATTTATAGGCTAAGTGGGAAGTGCATGTATGGTGTGCTTCCTTCTTTCTTTTCTTCTCGACTCGATTTAATTCTTTGTCTTTTCTCGACGTCATCTCGGGACTTGAACTTGTCTTAATAATTTTCTTCTATAATTTAGACTTGAGTTCTTCGACTTCATTAAACTTCCGTCTTTAGACTTTTTCTTCGATAAATCTTCAGAATAGGTCTTGGACATACGTTCTTTAAACACTCTTGATCTCTTGACTTCGTCTTTTCTCATTTTCTTCGATAAAAGCCCGTGAAAGCCCGTGTTTTCTTCCTTTTTCATCTTTTGGTCCTAAAACACAATAAAAACACAAACCACGTATAATTCTGACTTTTATGACATAAAATACACGTTTTGGTCATGTTTTTATTGGAAATAAGTGGTAAAAGGATAAGTGTTTTCACACTTATTAGTATCCCATGTTTTGCGACTACTTTCTTCAGATAAAGTCTCGTAAGCTTATCCATCGAATCATCTTCCTTCATAGCCAAAAAGTGTGCAGATTTCGTAAGTCGATCCACAATTACCCAAATTGTGTCGTATCCGTTTGTCGTTTTCGGTAGCTTAGTTATGAATTCCATGGTTATGTTTTCCCATTTTCACATAGGAATTATAGGTTGAACCAACAATCCAGATGGTTTTTGGTGTTCTGTTTTCACTCTAGCACAAGTCAGACACTTCCCTACATAAGTAGCAATTTCAGCTTTTATATTTGGCCACCAATATAGCTTCTTCATATCTTGATACATTTTGTCAGATCCTAGGTGAATCAAATACTTAGATTTATGCGACTCGTGCATAATCATGTCCCTTAGTCCTCCAAATCGTGGTAACCAACTTCTAACATTCGAACATAGCGTTCCATTAGTGCTACTCTCTAATTTCATTGTAACCATTCCTCCTAATTTCTCAGCCTCGACATGTTCAGGCTTAAGGGATTCGGTTTTTGCTTCACGAATTTGCACAGGTAAGTTCGGATTGATAACCATAGCTAACGATCTAACTCTACGTGTCATCAGTTGTTCCTTTCTACTTAGCGCATCCGCCACTACATTGGCATTCCCAGGGTGGTAGCGGATTTCACAGTCATAATCACTGAGCAACTCGATCCATCGACGTTGTCTCATGTTTAGTTCCTTCTGATCAAGAATATGTTGTAAACTCTTGTGATCGGTATAGACGACACACTTGGTTCCATACAAGTAGTGTCTCCACAATTTCAAGGCAAATACTACTGCTCCTAGCTCCAAGTCGTGCGTAGTGTAGTTTTTCTCATGTGTTTTCAGTTGTCGTGACGCGTAGGCGATAACTTTCTTCCTTTGCATCAACACAACTCCTAATCCTTTTGCTGATGCATCACAGTAGACCACAAAGTCTTCCGATCCTTCTGGTAACGATAGAATAGGCGCACTACACAACATTTGTTTCAACTTCTGGAATGCTAATTCCTCCTTATCTCCCCATTCGTATTTCACCTTCTTTTGAGTCAACTTCGTCAATAGTTTCGCGATCTTCGAGAATCCATCGATGAATCTTCGGTAATATCCGGCGAGTCCTAAGAATTGGCGAGTTTCAGTTGGTGTAGTAGGAGCAACCCACCTAACTGATTCGACCTTGGCAGGATCAACATGAATCCCATTGCTATCAATAACGTGACCTAGAAATTGTACTCTTGGCAACCAAAAATCACACTTCGAGAACTTAGCGTACAATTCCTCCTTCTTAAGAAATTCCAATATTATCTTAAGATGTTCCTCGTGTTCTTTCTCATTCCTTGAGTAAATCAGTATGTCATCGATGAACCCAATGACAAACTTGTCCAAATACGGTTTACACACCCGGTTCATGAGGTCCATAAACATAGCAGGTGCGTTTGTCAAACCGAATGGCATCACTTGGAACTCATAGTGTCCATACCTAGTCCTAAAAGCAGTCTTTGCAACATCTTCCTCACTGACTCTCAATTGGTGATAACCAGACCTAAGGTCAATCTTCGAGTATATGCTCGATCCTTGCAATTGATCAAACAGGTCATCTATCCTAGGTAACGGGTAACGGTTCTTGATGGTAAGTTTGTTCAACTGATGACAGTCGATACACATCCGAAAACTCCCATCCTTCTTCTTTACAAATAAGACTGGAGCTCCCCAGGGTGAAGAACTCGGTCTTATGAATCCTTTATCAGTCAACTCTTGTAGTTGCATCGCTAGTTCTTGCAATTCCGACGGTGCTAAACGGTAAGGCGCTCGAGCAACAGGTGCAGCTCCCGGTATTAAATCGATCTGGAATTCAACTTGTCTGGCCGACGGTAATCCAGGCAAATCTTCAGGAAAGACTTCCGGAAAATCCCGTACGATAGGTACATCTTCCAACCGTTTTTCTTCCATCTGTTTTTCAGTAACACATGCTAAAAATACGTGGCAACCTTCCGATAACAACTTCTGAGCCTTGACACGCGAGATAATGTTCAGTCGTGACTTCCCTTTTCCGTTACTTGTATCCCCTTGTACCTCCAAAACTTCATAACCAAATGGTAAACGAACGATCTTCTCGTCACATACAATCGTAGCACGATATCTCGACAACCAATCCATTCCGACAATCACGTCAAAACTCCATAACTCAACAGGCATAAGGTCTATTATGAAAGGATGAACTAGAAGATTTAAAGTGCATCCACGAAGTATAGTGTCGGCTTCTATCAACTTCCTATTAGCTAACTCGATAGTGTACTTAGTGTCTAAGGGCGAAGGGGTCACATCAAGTAAAACACTAAAAGCAGTCGACCCAAAACTCCTATCGGCTCCAGTATCAAATAAAATAGAAGCATAACGACCATTGAGAAGAAACGTACCCGTCACGACGTCGGGGTTTTGTTGCGCTTCTCCTCCTCCTATCACATAGACCCTTCCACGAGCTTCCCCATCTTTAGCAATCTTTCCTTGTTCCTTGTTCTTTTTCTTTGGGCACTCATTCCTATAGTGTCCCTTTTGCTGACATTCAAAGCAAGTGACGTTGGCTTTCGTGTTGGGTGGTGACTTACAATCTCTAGCAATGTGTCCAGTTTTCTTGCAGTTGTGACACTGTATATTGCATTGTCCATTATGGTGACGCTTGCATCGATTGCACAAAGGTAACGTCCCATTGTATACTCCCTTTTCCCCAGTACCAGCAGTGTATGCTTTCACGGTGTCTTGCCTCTTATTAGGATAGTTCCCATGGTTTTTCCTTTGGTTATTCCCCCATTTTCTCTTGTTGTCCGCGGCATTCCTAGCATTTGCTCAAACAAGTTGGTCCATCAGACTGTGAGCCATCCTTATAGCATCACTAACTTTTGTCGGTCCAGACGATGTCACATTCCCTTGAACTCTACCAGGTAAACCCCAAATATAGCGCTCAACCTTCTTTTCTTCATCCGGAACCATTCCAGGACATAGCAAACACAACTCTTGGAACCTCCTAGTGTACGTACCAATGTCATTGTTCTTCACAGTCAGGTTCCACAGTTCGATTTCAATTTCTGAATCTCATTACGAGGACAGTACTCCTTAGTCGACAACTTCTTAAGTTCCTCCCAACTCATTCCATACGCCTCCTCGGCTCCAGCCGTCTACACATGGGTGTTGCACCATGTCAACGCTCCAGCAGTTAAAGTACAAGTAGAATAAGTCACTTGGTTTTCAACAGCACATCCACTGACACGAAACACAGCTTCCATCTTTTCAATCCAACGAGCTAATCTGACAGCTCCTTCAGTACCATTAAAATTCAAAGGGTCACAGCTCCTAAAGTCCTTGTAAGTACACGGCTTAGGCGGTTGATTGTCAACATTGTTCGGTGGTGCTTCGTTCACGTTGTTGTTAGCTTGAACGTTTGACAGTGCAACAGTCACTCGTTGCGTAATCAGTGCTTCCAATTGTGCGTCAGTCATTCCGTTACGTGTGTTCACCATTGTTTCTCTGCGTTAAGACAACAATGCAAATAAGGTTCAAGCACGAATATACACGTTATATATTTCTTATGCTAAAATAGAATCCAAAATTTAACAGTACAACAACATAAAAAGGATAGTCACTGGTCAAGGTCATAAAGTTAAATTCCCATTCATAATTAAAATATCGAGTACATAGTCATAAAATAAGAGTTTCGGTTAAATACCAAAGATCAAAACAAAACCAAAAATAACACCGAAAATGGTGATTGGAATAAAATCAGACTATAGATGTAATCGAAATGATACGTGATAGTATGCGATGACATATCTTGCCACCCATTCACGCGTTAGAGCAGTTGTAGGGTATGCATGAAATAATCATGTATAGAAATTGAAGTATGCAAATCAGCGAAATGCATATTTATATAATACATATTACGTATTACATAATATATATTACATATTACTTATAGTGTTATCCTACGTAATACATTACGTAGTACACATATATATACAGAGTAACAAGTAGCCACATCGGTTATAGTCTAGGCCAAAGATGCAAACCTAGTTTTCTATAACCAAGGCTCTGATACAAAATCTGTAACACCCCAAAATGTGATATGCGGAAGCGGTGAAGCTCGGGGGCTGTTACGTCATTGTATCATAGTTCAAGGTACAAGAGAACGACTCTAAATGAGACGTTTTATAAAAATACCTCGTTGAAGTTTTAAACATCAACGAGATAATAGTTCAAAAGCATAAGTAAATAAATGTCCGAAGATAGCCAGGAAATGCATGCGGACTCCAAGTACTTCACACAGCAGATACAACTCATCATCAATTACCTGAGATAAATGCTAAATTGGGTCAACATAAAGTTTGTGAGAATATAGGTTTCAAGTAAAAGTTCATAGTAATTCAATTTCATATTTCATTTCATGTACACGTGCAACTATAGGAGATATAGTGCCAAGTGTAGGATAAATTGGGTGTTCACAATATTTATGATAGCTAAGCTTGTGACATCGAAACTAGTGATCTAGTGCATACAATAGATTGCATGCATAAATTTTGCCCCAATGGAGTACCTAGCTAAAATAACTCCTGATAGGTGTGTAAACACCCATCTTTTCTACCACTTAATTACAATAATAACCGGACCAAAACGTGTATTTTATGTCTTTTATGTCAGAATTATGTGTGGTTTGTGTTTTTGTTGTGAATTAGGACGAAAAGGTGAAAAGTGGAGAAAAAACGGGAATTCACGGGCATTTACGGACTTTTATTGAAGAAAAAGATAAAAGACGAAGTCAAGAAGTCGAGAGTGCAAAAAGAACGGAAGTCCAAGACCAATTCTAAAAATTTATCGAAGAAAAAGTCAAAAGACGAAAGTTTATCAAAAGCCGAAGAATTCAAGTCTATTTTATTGAAGAATTTAAAGACGAGTTCAAAGAATTCCCGAAGCTAAAAGTCCTTAAAGTCCAAGTTTAAAGAAGATTAGAAGAAAAGGACTAATGGTGCAATTAATGAAGATTAAAGAAGAAATGACCTAATCTTGTAATTCTTAGAAAATGAAAGAGGGGAGGAAGCTTCCTTAATCCTCCCCTATATATAGTCATTAGTTGTAATCATTTTCTCTTGTTGGCTAAGTGTGACAATTAGCTCTTCCACCATTTACTTACCTTGTCATTTAATATCTTGTCAAATTTAAATACCTTGTCTTGCACCTTAAATTCATTTTATTTCAAGTAAGTTTTCATTTAATTATTGTCAATCTTTACTTTATCTTGTCAATCTCTTATCTACCTTTCTTAATCTTTGATTTATGTTTTTATGTTTATGTTCATGTTCATGCTTTTATTTTGATCCAAATGGGTTTTTAATTATTGTGGTTAAAGTTGTTTGTTTTATTGATTTAAACTGTTTTATTGTGTTTACTGTTGTTTCGTTATTGGTTAAATTAAATCGTTTGTTTGATTCTGCTTAATTTGTTGTTAGATTCGTTTATCTGTGATTCCCTTGTTCTTCGGGAGAGTTTGTTTTTGTTTCTGATCTTTCCAGGAAATCTTCTGAATCAAGAGAGGGAGTCTGTTCATTCGGAACTTCCAAAGTTCCGAACCAAGGGCTTCATTCGGAACATTCAAAGTTCCGAACGAAGGAAAACTTCCGACTCAAGACTGCTCATTCGGATGTCTCAAACTTCCGAACGAAGGGAAAGTTCCGGATCAGCAATTGTTCATTCGGAACTTAAAAGTTCCGGATCAATATACTTCATTCGAAATTCAAAAAGTTCCGGATCAAGGAGATTCATTCGGAACTCAAAAGTTCCGAACTAACTTCCGGATCAAGGGCAAGTTCCGAATCAGAAGGCTTCATCCGGAAGTCTGAAACTTCCGAATCAAGGAGGCTTCATTCGGAATCTTCCGAATCAAGGGTTGATCAAAAGTTCCGAATCAAGGCAAGATTGAGAAGTTCTGAATCAGTAAAGTTCCGAACGAAGGATTGCTTTGGATAAGTGACATATTCAGATCAATTTGTTCTCAAGGATTTTGGTAATATTCCGAGCGAAGAAGAATCATTCCAACCGAAGGTGACATTCCGGACGAGTGATTGTTCCAAACGAAGGATTATTCCGAATGAGCTGTATTCAGGTACTTTTTAGTTTTTGTCTTTGATTTTTATTTTCAAGCTTTATTTTTCCCGCCTGTATTTTAATTGCACTTTTAGTTTATTTGCCTTAGTTTTATTTAAGAATTGCCTTAGTTTAAGTTTTAGTTGCGTTTTATGTTTGCCTTAGATAGATGTAAGTTTACGTCATTTACTTTAGTGCCCTTTAATTTCAGTCACGTTTTTTTAAATACTTGCACTTTATTTTAAGTTAGAATTAGATTTAAATTAACGCACCTTTACTTTAATTGTTTCGCACTTTTATTTAAAAAACAACTAAAAATATTCTTTTTCACCAAAAACACTAGAGTCACATAGGGAGCCTAGATCAATTCGTTAAGATACCGAGAATACGAACTTTTATATTTTTATACGGGCAAAAGCCGTGTATCAAATGGCGCCACTGCCGGCTCTTTTCGTAAAGATTAACGGTTTTCTGTGAGAGACGCGTTGCTTTTTGGGATCCGTTCACTTGTGAGCGTTATTTTTCTTGTATAAAAAAAAATTCAGAAAAATCATAAAAATTAAAAATTGATAAAAACCATAAAAATTAAAAATTTCAAAAATCCAAAAAGATTTTATCTTTATTGTGTATATATTGTCTTTGCGTTTGGTTTCTTTTTCTTTTGCATTTTCAGGTGTATGCGTACTAGATCTTCTAATTATCAAGAGCCCGAGCCTCAAGAAGATTTAGATATGTCAGGTGTTAACAACAATAACATTCCACCGCACCTCAATAATAACAACAATGTTCTCCCACAGCCCGATCTTCGGACCATGGAGGAACTTTGTCAACCAACCATGTTTGGACGAGGAGGACCGATTACGCCGATGCACATCAACGCTCCTGAGTTTTCGTTAAAGCACCACATGATTCAGCAAGTGCAAACAAACCCTTTTAGAGGATTGCCTGATGATGATGCCAACAAACACCTCGACAAGTTCATTACAATCACCCAAAGCATGAAGTTGCCTGGTGCCATAATGGATGTACTTCGCCTACAACTCTTCCCACATACTTTATCGCATCATGCCGAGAAATGGTTTGATCGTCTCCCGAAGAATTCTATTCACACTTGGGATGATATGACTCAACGCTTTTTGTCGCGCTACTTTCCACCATCCATGGTCACAAGCCTTCGCAATCAGATCAGTGGTTTCATGCAAGACCCTGGTGAATCTCTTTTTGATGCTTGGGAGAGATACAATGTCTTATTCGATAGATGTCCAAACCACAATATGCTCCCTGTGACCTTAATAGATACTTTCTACAACGGATTGACTTTTCGAGATCGTGATACGATTAATGCAGCCGCCGGTGGCACATTCATGAAAAGGAGACCCGAGGAGTGTAGAGAGTTAATTGAGAACATGACTACTCACCACAAAAACTGGGATTCCTCTGCTTCTTCAAGGAACAACCCGAGAGTCAATGTTTCCTCCACCTCAGCAAACCCTGAGATGACCGAACTCACCCGCATGATGGCTGAAATGAGCAAAAGTATTACGCTTCTCGCTTCAAACCAACAACAACAACAAGTTAAAGCGGTTGCTAATCCTTGTGAAACATGTGGCGGTCCTCACTCATATACCGATTGTCCTTCGACACAAGGAAATCCGGAAAATGTGTATGCAGCTTATGGCAATTATTCACCGGAAAATTACCAAGCTAGACAACAAGGGGATAGAAATCTGCTGAGTTACCGTTCCAACAATTACCTTTCACCCGGTTTTTCTCCTCAAAACCAAAACCCCGCCAACAACTACAATCGAAGCAACCAAATCCCACCAAGAGCTTCTAATCCTTATAACCCACCCGCCCAACAACACCCACCCATTAATCCCGATGTTGACGCCATCATGAGAACTCAAGGTGAGCAAATCAAGAATCTACAGAGCCAAATAATCAATTTGAAAGGAGATATCCTGAAGCAAGGAAATGACATCAGAACCGAGGTTCGCGATAATATTCAATCCTCCTTCAGCACTCAAACGACTGAATTAATGAATCTGTTGGCTAGTTTCTTGCCCGCCACTCAACCTTCTACTTCAAGTTCTCTACCTTCAAACACCGTCACCAATCCGCGAGCCAATGTTAGTGCTATTACTACCCGTAGTGGAGTCACCATCGTAGGACCACCAATTCCACCACCATATATCCCTACTCCTCCTACACCTAGTATTAGTGCACCATTACCATCTCCGCCTCGTCATGACGATGTCTCTAGGAAGGACCCTTCAACATCCCAACCTTTACCTACTACACCTTCACCTTCCACCTCTCAACCCAGAATCCCATACCCTTCTCGCATAGGAAAGACCAACGAGCTAACCAAGAATGACTGTCAAGTATCGAAATATGTGAATATGCTATCTCAAATGACCATCAACATTAGCCTTGTTGAAGCACTTTGCCACATGCCGAAATTTGTCAAAGCATTCAAGGAATTGCTTAGCAAGAAGGAGAAGCTGATTGAACAAGCAAACACCCGCTTAAATGAAAACTGCTTTGCAGTTATTCTTAAAGAACTTCCGGAAAAGCTTGGAGATCCCGGTCGTTTTGTATTGCCTTGCGTGTTCAACAAAACTGAAGAATTTACTGCCCTTGCTGATCTCGGGGCCAGTATTAATTTGATGCCACTGAGTGTTTGGAAAACACTATCATTACCCGACCTCACTCCAACAAAGATGACTCTTGAACTTGCAAACCGCACTCTCGCTTACCCCGTTGGGATAGCCGAAGACGTGTTCATCAAAGTTGGCACATTTACTTTCCCGGTCGATTTTGTCGTAGTTGATTATGAAATGGACCCTCGTATTCCTTTAATACTTGGTCGGCCATTTTTGAGAACCGGACGAGCTTTAGTTGATGTGGCCGAAGGTGAGTTAATCTTACGAGTCGGGGATGATTCAAAAGTTTTTAAAATGGGGAAGCTTACAGGCAAATCTTTTGGACGAGAATCAGTGAATATGATTAATGTGCTTGATGACTTTGTCGTCTACGACAATCCTCTATTCGACTCTTCCATCGATAATCCACTCTTTGACGATGATGTGGATGATTCTCGCTCCACTTTGGACGCTTCTCCCATTTATGATTCTACACCGGTCTTTGATGCTTATGATGATTATGATTCTAGCTCAGATTCGGATGATTTTGATGATTGTACTTCCGAGTATCCCGAGATGCCTACATACGATGATTTTGATGAGGCCGATACTCTTTCGAGCGATTCTTCACACGATGAAGATCCTCCGCCACCACTCGATCCTACTTTGGACGATTACTCATTTGAGGAAGATTTCTCTGAATTTCTCAACACTTACTTCCCTCATGAGAGTGATGCTCCTCCTTATGACTTTTAAGATTATCGTCTTGATCCTACTTTGGATTTGAAGAACATTCTGTCAAAGGAGGATAAACCGGTCGACACCAATATCCGTTGCACATATGATTTGACACCTCTTTGTCCTTCTTCTGAGGACGAGGTTGTGCTTATTTGCGGATCTTCTTCACACTCTACTGAGCCTGAGTGTTATTTTCCCTTAAAGGAAAAGGTGTTCGACCCCGGTATTGAAGTCTTTAAGCCATCTCAGTATCCACCTGATGAAATAAAAGGAAAAGTCTTTGGAAATCTTGAAGACATGCTTGCACCACTTCACCCTTGCTTCCACCGTGCTCCATCGCTGCTTAAGGGAACCTTGCCTACTCTTCTTTGGTTTGCCTTGTTCGCCTTAAGCTTGTGCTTATTGATGGACGAAAACTATGTCTTTGATCCTGGTGGATATGTTTCATGTTTCTTCCGTTGATGATCAAGGTCGAGTCAGGCTCATGACTCGGTTAACAAAAACCAAGCGCTTCTTGGGAGGCAACCCATGTATCTATCTTTTCGCTTTCTTTATCATAAGTGTAGGGGGGAGACCCTTTGGTTTGCTATTTCCTCTCCTCACTTCTTAATCAGGGATTCGAGCTTCAGTGATCTACTCTTGATGATTCTTGACGACCCGTGATTCCGTGTTCTACTTTTTCCCGGTTCTATCCTAAACTGTTTTTGATTCACTATTTTATATTTTCTCAATATTAAAATAGGAATCTCTTTAGTTGTCTTTTCCTTAGCGAGATTTAAACAAAGTGCACAATGTCCTAAGTGTAGGGGAGTTTACTCCCACATGCTTAAACATTGAGGACAATGTTTATCTTAAGTGTAGGGGGGACTTCTATCGAAGTTAAGTGGTCTTTTCCTTGTATTTGTCTTCATTTTAACCAGAAAATCAATTTTTTCGACATTTTTCAAATTTTTTGATCTATTTTGGCCTATTTGTTTTTCCTTTTGTATAGTTATTTTTCTTTCCTTATTTGAATAAATTTTGAATAAAGTGGTTTTAATTTTCAAACGTTGTGAATCTTTTGACTCAACCCGAGTTTACTTATCTAAGTTACTCTAGCTAGTATCCTTAACGTGTTTAAATCAAGTTTTGCTAGGATTTTATATAGGGAGCTATAAAACGCGAAAGTCTTAACTCTCACGGGTTAAGAACAAGAACTTTTCCCAAGTTCCTATAATTGATCCTAGAGAGTCGTTTATCAAGGGAACTTTAAAATGCGATTTCTAAACTTGAAAAAGTCTAAGAATTTGCAAGATCCTATAGGCGACTCGAAAACCCAAAACTTTGATTTAATAGGCTAAATATCCACGAGTCTCATTCCTTGAGATTTTAAACTGTGGAGAACGAGAGATGATAGAGCCAATTATAAGTTCGGTATTCTTTCGTGAATTTATGTGAGTTAATTATAAGCCTATTCTCCCATCGCTTGCTAATAATTTATCTGCTAATAAATAAGGTTGTACGATTTGAAAAGTTACTTAGCTTCTAGCCCAAGATCGTTTAAAAGTTGCTCGGTATGGATTAGAGTTCATAGCCACGGCATAACTTATTGAAGCGGGATGCGAAGATTGGCGAGTCAGAAAAGGCCCTAACAAGGCATGAGGGCTATATTTTATTGCTAAAGATCCAAAGTGATGTGAAGAATCATTTATCGAAAATCAATATGAAGGATAGAGACACAGGACGAAAAGCAAAAACTCCCCAAAAGTCATGGAGAAGTGTATCCGAAAAGACCCTAACAAGGTATGAGGATAAATAGATCCAAGTCATAAAAGGAGGCGGATCGTTGTATATCAAAGTCCAAAATAAAGATTGGAGAAAAATGAAGAAGTCGTGGTCCAAGTATGAATCTCTCAAAACTTCAAGTGAAGAAATTCCATTATGAAGAGAAGACCATTATTTCATGAACGTCTCTCAAGGTTTGAAGTATGAAGTCGCTGCCAAATATCGGTCCGAGAGAGGTCTCAAATCGCGAAACGAGTTATGACAAGATATGAACTTTATCAGGTCCCGAGAAGCAGTTTTAAAAGATTTTGTCCTTTAGCTAACTATTGATTAAATCGTTCACTTTATTTTCAGACCTAATAAACTATCGAAATAAGTCAAAAATGCATCTTTGTGATCATTCAAGACAACAATAAAATATAAGAGATACCCCTAGGAATAAGGGAGTCTAAGTGAGTAATTGGCCCACATGAGTTCGTGATAGTTTACTAACTTATAATAACAATGATCTCGTTTTTAAGCTTGGTTTGGAGAAAGTGAAAACTTGAGGATGATGATTATTCATAACATTTTCAAAACCCAAGGTATGCTTTTGATTTCTTTATTTTGTATGTTTTTAATTTTCTATTTCTTTAATAAAGGCCAACGTGGATTAATTATGATGAAAAGTGTAATCTCGCTTTGTAACTAATGCATTGCATGAGGACATTGCAATGGTCAAGTGTAGGGGATTTGATAGGTGTGTAAACACCCATCTTTTCTACCACTTTATTACAATAATAACCGGACCAAAACGTGTATTTTATGTCTTTTATGTCAGATTTATGTGTTGTTTGTGTTTTTGTTGTGATTTAGGACGAAAAGGTGAAAAGTGGAGAAAACACGGGAATTCACGGGCATTTACGGACTTTTATTGAAGAAAAAGATGAAAGACGAAGTCAAGAAGTCGAGAATGCAAAGAGAACGGAGTCCAAGACCAATTCTGAAAATTTATCGAAGAAAAAGTCAAAAGACGGAAGTTTATCAAAAGCCAAAGAATTCAAGTCTATTTTATTGAAGAATTTAAAGACGATTTCAAAGAAATCCCGAAGCCAAAAGTCCTTAAAGTCCAAGTTTAAAGAAGATTAGAAGAAAGGACTAATGGTGCAATTAATGAAGATTAAAGAAGAAAGGACCTAATCTTGTAATTAAGAGAAAAGGAAAGAGGGGAGGAAGCTTCTTTAATCCTCCCCTATATATAGTCATTAGTTGTAATCATTTTCTCTTGATGGCTAAGTGTGACAATTAGCTCTTCCACCATTTACTTACCTTGTCATTTAATATCTTGTCAAATTTAAATACCTTGTCTTGCACCTTAAATTCATTTTATTTCAAGTAAGTTTTCATTTAATTATTGTCAATCTTTACTTTATCTTGTCTCTTATCTACCTTTCTTAATCTTTGATTTATGTGTTTATGTTTATGTTCATGTTCATGCTTTTATTTTGATCCAAATGGGTTTTTAATTATTGTGGTTAAAGTTGTTTGTTTTATTGATTTAAATTGTTTGATTGTGTTTACTGTTGTTTCGTTATTGGTTAAATTAAATCGTTTGTTTGATTCTGCTTAATTTGTTGTTAGATTCGTTTATCTGTGATTCCCTTGTTCTTCGGGAGAGTTTGTTTTTGTTTCTGATCTTTCCAGGAAATCTTCTGAATCAAGAGAGGGAGTCTGTTCATTCGGAACTTCCAAAGTTCCGAACCAAGGGCTTCATTCGGAACATTCAAAGTTCTGAACGAAGGAAAGCTTCCGACTCAAGACTGCTCATTCGGAAGTCTCAAACTTCCGAACGAAGGGAAAGTTCCGGATCAGCAATTGTTCATTGGGAACTTAAAAGTTCCGGATCAATATACTTCATTCGAAACTCAAAAAGTTCCGGATCAAGGAGATTCATTCGGAACTCAAAAGTTCCGAACTAACTTCCGGATCAAGGGCAAGTTCCGAATCAGAAGGCTTCATTCGGAAGTCTGAAACTTCCGAATCAAGGAGGCTTCATTCGGAATCTTCCGAATCAAGGGTTGATCAAAAGTTCTGAATCAAGGCAAGATTGAGAAGTTCCGAATCAGTAAAGTTCCGAACGAAGGATTGTTTTGGATAAGTGACATATTCAGATCAATTTATTCCGGATCAAGGATTTTGGTAATATTCCGAGCGAAGAAGAATCATTCCAACCGAAGTTGACATTCTGGACGAGTGATTGTTCCAAACGAAGGATTATTCCGAATGAGCTGTATTCAAGTACTTTTTAGTTTTTGTCTTTGATTTTTATTTTCAAGCTTTATTTTTCCCGCCTGTATTTTAATTGCACTTTAAGTTTATTTGCCTTAGTTTTATTTTAGAATTGCCTTAGTTTAAGTTTTAGTTGCGTTTTAAGTTTGCCTTAGATAGATTTAAGTTTACGTCATTTACTTTAGTGCCCTTTAATTTCAGTCACGTTTTTTTAAATACTTGCACTTTATTTTAAGGTTAGAATTAGATTTAAATTAACGCACCTTTACTTTAATTGTTTTGCACTTTTATTTAAAAAAACAACCAAAAATATTCTTTTTCACCAAAAACACTAGAGTCACATAGGGAGCCTAGATCAATTCGTTAAGATACCGAGAATACGAACTTTAATATTTTTATACGGGCAAAAGCCGTGTATCAACTCCTTTCATACAAATGGTACACACACGTCCGGCGTCAGAGTGCCCGAGTGGAGGTTGTCAATCCTCAATAGATCTATCCGTAACATAAGAGCTTACTCCAGCAGAGTAACTAACGATTCACGATAGCGGGGACTATGGCTAAAGAAACTTAAGCTATCTCATAAATAGTGTTTACAAAACATTCACAAAAATCAAGTTTTACTTGCATTCAGAAGCAAGCATCGAAAGCATTTATCACATCCCAAAACATTAAACATAGAAAGTAGATGAATAGGGATCTATAAACTCACCTCAAGCAACGATTCAAACCGCACAAGTATGATCAAATAGTAGCGAGCAACTCTAGCAACAACCTAAATATAATACTAAAGTTTAGGCGCAAGCAATTAAGTCACAATAGTTCGTCACGTACGTTACTCATTAATCATGTATATATATTGTTGTTAAAATCGTGACTTGTAAATGTTATATCATTATAAACATTATAGTATATATATACTTAGGCAAAAATATTTATTTTTGACTCGACAAAATTTCGACAGCCTTTCGGCGTAAATTTTAATTTACCAAAATTTATCTTAATAAATTTTCCAACACGATTTCTAACGAAAATTCGGCAGCCTTTCGGCGTCACGTAAAAATTTGCCTTTTTTAGTAAGTACTCAAATCTTGTCCTAAAGCCCCTATTTTCAACACTTTCTCAATCGCCAATATTTCAACAACTCATTTTCCGCAATAGTATCAATTTTCACTTCCAACGTTCAAACTTTTAACGGTACACCAAGTATTCACATTTCACGCTAATACCCTTTTACAAAACGAGTCCAACATTTATACACAACTTTTAGTAACCATTTCGACACTTAAAACAACTCCGTTTGACTCGAAAACGTCATCGACCACATTAAAAATCTAGACAGCAAACACCTTATAGTGTTTTTCACAAAAATTAAGTTTTCCGACAGATTGTATGTTTTTCGTAAAAACTCGTTTCGACCATTTGCAAGCGTAACCACTAGTAGTAACACTACTAGTTCCCTCCAATTATTCATAAACACCATCAAAATCAAAGATTTTACTTTAAGTTCACAAATCTAAAAATATACATACTTATATTTTCACAAGTCTTTCAATTAAACCATTTTCATGCATGGATCTAATAGATCCACACATAATTTTCATAGATCTAAAATATTTCATGACCAAAAATAGTTTTTATCATTTTATTTCAAGAAAATAGTTGATGAGTAACATGCATGCATAGATCTACAAAGATTATGCATGAAAAATGAAAATATGAAAAAGGTTTAAGAAGTAACCTTGAGTAACGACTCTACGTAATCACAACAACCCGATCTACGCTCTAACCAACTAATAATCAACAAGAACTCTACTTCTATAACTTCACCCCAAAAACTACTCAAATCATCAAACCAAGAAAAACCATTCTTCTTTATGCTTGTACAAACTCTAGGATGTATTTATTTTGTGTTAATTCTTCTTAAAATGGAGCTTTAAGAAAATCAACAATGGTGGAAAATGGAGTGTGTTTGTGCCATGTGTTTTGAGAGAGAAAGGAGAGATGTGTGTTTTTTTTGTGAAGTGAAAGAGTGAATAAGTAATAAGTTAAAACTTGTAAGGTGTGTAAGCTTAAGCTTAAAATGGCAAAGAGTAGAAAGTTGGTGCATTATGCATGTGTGTGGTTATTTGGCCGGTTATGGGGGGGTCCCACATGGGGTAAATTATTCAAAAATTTTCCTATGGTAACTAGTTAAAAGGTTTAAGGTAAAAAGGTTAGTTAGTTTTAGGTAAATATCAAAAAGTATATAGTTAAGTTTAAAATTACATAAAACTTAAAAATTTGACGAAATATATTAAATTTACGATTTTTCGACAAAAACTAACATTTTATGATTGGTAAAGTATTTTATGCACGCTAACGACGGTTAAACATAAAAATGACGTAAAATACGAAAACGCGATACATTAATTAAATATTCATAGTAATACGATTTATTACTATAAACAACAAAAATACTAAATTACAGGCATATAAACATATAAAGAAATATTTAAATACGCTGCTCAAGAAAATACGATCACGCTGTTAAAAACTAAACAGTTAAGCACATAATTCACAGATAACGAATAATCTCACGGATTATCGTCAATTCATTGACCGTCTCAGCACTTTGGTCAGGTTCACATAAAATGTTTAGAATAATGACTGAGCACAGTGTTAAGTCATTACTCGTCATTAAACAGTTTTTCAGAAAACGCAGGATAACGTCCCGGTTCCAACACTGTTAAATCACATAGTTGACTAAATAAAAAGTCAAAGGGTAAAATAGTCATTTTACAAAGTAGGTAAAATTACCAGGTGTTACAAAACCCCCACCCAACAAAGGTGGGTTTAAAAAAAATTGACCATTTACTTAACTTGTGCAGTGTGATCTCAGGAAGCCTATTTGATACCTAGATAGTGGCTGCTCAAGGCATATGACTGGCACTAAAAGTTATTTGCACAAGTATAAGGAGGAACAAAGTCCTTGTAAAACCCACATGCTTTTACCATGAATAATACCCTTCAGATCGTACGTACTAGATTAAAACTTTCCTAATATAGCATGATTACGATTACGTGTTAGGATTTTACGTATTACGTACGTGTTAGAACACGATAAGTATTTACTACGCACGAGCACGTAATAATTATTTGACAATAATTAATCACGAACATGCGATCATGAAATTATGTACGTAATTAAAACACGAACTATTATTAATTACGTATATATATTTATTACGAGCGTAAATAAATATATTAGATCACGATTATTACGTAACGAGAACACATAAAACGCGAACACAAATAATCACGAACGAATAACTAAACATCGAGACACGGAAAAAGGTACGGGTACCCCATGTGGGGCCCCTACCCACGGCTACAAGGAACAAATGGGCCAAGCCCATTTAAAATTTTACTAAAAGGAGGTTAAGGAAATTACACTACTCATTTAACTTTACAGAAGAATTTTACAGAAAACCTAAAATCCTCCTCTCCTCCTTCTTTTTCTCTTTTGGCCGCCACCTTCAAAACACCAAAAGTGGTGTTTGTTGATCTTGGATCTTGGAATTTTTGTTGGTGTTCGTGTTTGTTCATCGTTATTTAGATCCACGTATTCGGTAAATCATTTAAACCTTTTTCCTTTTGTTTTAATCTTTTAATTAATTAAGAAAATGTTATGTTTTTTATAAAACCTAATTACATCATAGATCTAACATGAATTTGGGTTTGAATAAAATCAAAAAGGGTTGTTTAGGGGTGTTTTTGTTTTGGCCGCAGCCTACATCGAACCCGAGAGGGTCTTGGTTTGGCCATCCGACCACCACCGAGACCATATGGTCCCGGTTGGTTGGTGTGGGTCCCACCGCAGCATCAAGACAAGGGGTACCCCGACTTGGTTCGGGGTATGATGTTGATTTCATGTCTGGTTCATGGTTTTTAGTCTAGATCCGGTTCATGGTGTATGTTTAGTTTTTTTTATTTTTATGATCTTATGTTAAAATTAAATTAATAACATGACATGATTAATTTAATAACATGACTTAGGTTATTTTAATTATTAATAATCATGAAATTAATTAACCTAAGTATTTTTATATTTTAGACTTATATTTAATTAATTATTTAAAAACCATGGTTATGATTAACTAATTAACATGACTTAGGTTATATTATTAATAAATACTAATACATGTCTTAACCTAAGTATTTAACTTTATTTAATTAAAAATATGTTATACTTTAATTAAATATTTTAACCTATAGTTTAATTTAATTACATGAAATAATTATTAAACTATACATTATATCATATGACTTAGAAAATAATCATGAAAACACTTAGGCTTATATACTTAGCTTATTTAACCACCTTATTTCTAATTATGGAAACTTTCTATTTTTAGAAACTTAACTAAATAAGGCAGCTAATCTATTTATGGAAACCTTCTATTTTTAGAAACTTATTTATTTCAGGCAGCAAATCTATTTATGGAAACTTATTTAATTAAGGCATCTGATCTATTTATGGAAACTTTCTATTTTTAGAAACTTATCTATTTTAAGTAGTAATTCTATTTTTGGAAACTTTCTATTTTTGGAAACTTTCTATTTTTGGAAACATTCTATTTTTGGACACTTTCTATTTTTGGTAACTTTCTATTTTTGGAGACTTTCTATTTTTGGAAACATTCTATTTTTTGAAACTTTCTATTTTTGGAAACTTTCTATTTTAGGAAACCTACTATTTTTGGAAAGTTACTAATTATTACACAGTAAGTATAATAATACATGAAATACCAGAAATACTTAATCAGATTAAATAGAATATAAGATAAACACGGTTTAAGGCTTTAAATAGTAAAACATGGTAAGAACATATAAAATAAGGTAAGACATGACATAAAACCATCTACGTATTTAGTAAGCAGATACTTATTCATGTATGTATTTATGTAGCACTAGTGATACGGAAGTAGGATTCCCCTCAGTTCATCTTCTTCGTTCACTTGACATAAGGTACGGATTCCCGTCCTTTCAGTATGGACATTCTTTACTTATTAGGATTCCCCGTATGCAGCCAAATGTTTTCCCGTAGTATAAGTTACTTGTTTGATTTGCTTATGTTTAATTAAGAATACCTATAGCCATATACATGCATGACCAGTTTCACCTAGTTATGGAGGTACCATAACCATAACATTAGAGGCACTGATGTTATGACTTCACCACGGCGGAGTGATTGCTCGTGGCGTCCCTTTAGCTTTTGGCCATTTATATTATATTTATCATATGGGGCGTATGGGTGCATCCTAGTTACATGTTTTCAGTCAGGATTTCATGGTGAATGTGGTGTGTGCCTTGCATCCTTCACAAGGAGCTGATCCCTCCTACCCAAAAACCAGTATATTAATTTAGAGGCAGCCCCTCTAATTTACATGATGAGGCCACCCCTCCAAGTATTCATGCACGGTGGATTTTCATGACCTATATTGGCTAATGGTAAAATATGATAAACAGTTTTTACAAGATAAACATAAGGCTTTTCAAACTATAAAACCAGTTTTATCAAGACTTAACCAAGTTACTCGGGACTTAGTTTTCTTCCGCTGTTATATGTTATATGCTTATCCTATTCATGCTTTATTGTACATCCGTGCACTGAGCGTATTTGCTCAGCCGTTTTCCTTTTCTATGTTCCATAAACGGTAGGTACTCAGGGACGCTCGTAGACATTAAGAGTACGTGCATATGGACTATAAGCTTTCTAGCCTTCTTTACTTTATGCATTTCCTTTCTTATGATACATTTGCTATGGACATTGTTTAGTCCTTTCCTTTATTAGACTATGTTTGTGTGTGATGAGTTTTACATTTGGGCTACCGATGGTTGATTTCGGTATTTTCCTTTTATTGTCAAGTAATGTTTATAAATTTTTCCTTGTATGCTTTGATGACACGCCATAATTGCATGTGACATTTCCATTATCAAAATGGGGTGTTACGATTATGGTATCAGAGCCAAGGCTTCGACCTGTAGGCTCTCAAATATGACCTGTGATTAGTGGGTAGTCACTACGGTCTTCCTAGAACGGACAGTTGTTTTCATGCATTCATCATTTTTAAGCATACATATACATGTCATTGTCGCAGATTTTTGACTAAGTAATGGTTGGTACAGGACTGGCCCTATTTAGTCGCATGTGTTTTATCGAAACTTTTAAATTTAGGACCGACCCACTAGGCGTCCCCTCGTTATGTCGTTTGTTTTGGGTGAACTGACCAGAGGCGTTCACTCTCGAGAATACAAAAGTTTTCATAAAACTGCATCATACATCCATACACAAAAATTTTCTTGCATAAAATTTTTCTCGTGGAATTTTGGTATAAATTTTTTTCATGTATATATATTTTATGTTTTGATCTGTTTAATCATGTGTTTTATGCTATACTGTCAGATGGTTCTCACACGCGAACAGGAACAGCTCAATGCTGCGATTCAGGCTGCTATGCAAGTTTTGCTTCCTCAACTGAGGAATGACATCAAGGCTGAAGTTCAAGCTGCCAACAATCAACAGCATAATCAGGCACCTCCTCCTCCTCCAGCGACATTAGAAGTATGGCTGGAGAGATTCAACAAGCTCCACCCTCGAGCTTTTGAGAAGGCAGATAGCCCCCAGCGATGCTGAAAGTTGGTTGGCTCACATCGAGAAGATTTTCAATGCTATGGGCTGTGACCCCGCATACAAGGCGAGGTTAGCATGCTATCGGTTCGAAGGCGATGTACTTAATTGGTGGTTAGAGTTGATGCAGTCTGAAGGTGGTGACGAGTGGGTTGCTGGTTTGACTTGGGCTCAGTTCAAGGACAGGGTGATGGAGCAGTTCTTTCCCAAGGCTGAGCAGGACAAGCTCAAGAGAGAGTACCATGGGATCTGACAGAGAGCTGGGGAGAATAGCAACGAGTTTATGCAGCGCTTTCTTCGCTTAGCTGGTTTCCATGGTGCGGCAGCAGGTACTCCTGAAGAGCAGGCACATCACTTTAGATTGGCTCTTCGCACATCGGTCGCAAACAATCTGGTGTGTGCTACGTTCAACATTGTAGCACAAGTGGCCGATGCAGCACATAAGCTGGAGATGCTGCAGGAGAGAGATGAGTTCGGGGAAGCTGAAAGACCCGACAAGAGGTAAACATTCGTATTCAAGCGGTGATCAATCCGTATACTTTCCATATATGTCAATTATTCATCTCTTTAAATGTATCTTCCAGGTAGAAAACTGGGGACTGGTCTCAGCCGGCTACTCAGCAGCAGCCTCATCAGCCCAAGGGAAACAGTCAGACTAACGACCGTTCTGCTACGGATAGGCGTGGTGGTAATGATAATTACCGCAAAAACGCTGGACACTCCAACATCAGCAGGTCCTAATACTTACTCATTTCATTATGATTTCATGTTCTAACTCATATTCTGACACTTCAGCAAAACTTATACCAGGAACCATGGAAACGGTAGGGACCAGAACTAGAGAGGTTCACAGCCTAACCGTCCAGCTATCACTGGTATTCAATCTTACGATTATCCGCAGTGTCCTTTATACCCAATTATCATGTCTTATGTAAAATGTTTTATCAGGTTCCTAGCCAGCCAGAGCACCTGCTGGAGGATTTACTCATCCTCTTTGCTCTACTTGCCACCGTAGGCACCCAGGGCCATGTCGCCGTAATACTGACGCGTGCTTCAAGTGTGGTCTTCCTGGCCATATTATGAAGGATTGCCGTAAGGGAGAGATGGAGGGTACATCGGGACATGCTGATACCAAGCCGCCTCCTACTACCGGGCGTATCTACACGACATCTCGAGACCAGGCCAACAAGTCTACAGGTACCATCACTGGAATCTTGTATATGTATGGTTAAGCTGCATGTGTTCTTTTCGATACGGGTGCTACTCACTCGGTTATTTCTACTGCTTATGCTAAGAACATTAGGATGCTCCCCATGCCACTAGAAAATAGGCTTACTATTTCCACGCCTTTGAGGGAATCTGTATTAATCAGTCATGTATACAAGAGTCTTCCCCTAGAATTTGACTATAAGGTTCGACCTGTTGACGCACTTCCGCTGGACATGAATGACTTCGACATGATTCTGGGCATGGATTGGCTATCCAAGCATCATGCTACCATAGACTGCCATTCATATCGAGTTATTTTCGGTGATGTTAATGCACCAGAGTACATTCATAACAGGTTCATACCCGGACGGTCTGTACAAATCATATCTACCCTGCAAGCACGTGCACTACTGTCACATGGCTGTGAGGGTTATCTAGCTACAGTTCACGACATGGATGCTGAATCCCCATCAATTCAAGATCAACCGATAGTGTCAGAATTCTAAGATGTTTTTCCAGCAGAACTTCCGGGCATACCACCTGCACGAGAAGTGAAATTCAGTATCGAGCTTATTCCAGGAGCTGAACCAATCTCCAAGGCTCCTTATCGCATGGCTCTTAAAGAGCTTAGGGAGCTGAAGGATCAACTTCAAGAACTTATTGAACGAGGTTTCATTCGACCGAGCGCATCTCCATGGGGCGCACCGGTTTTGTTCGTTAAGAAGAAGGACGACAGTCTGCGTCTTTGCATAGACTATCGCGAGCTCAACAAGATTTCTATCCGGAATAGATATCCACTGCCACGAATAGACGATCTTTTTGACCAACTCCAAGGGGCCAAACACTTCTCCAAGATTGATCTTAGGTCAGGCTATCATCAGCTACGGGTCAAGGAGTAGGACATCGCTAAGACTGCTTTTCGTACCCGCTATGGCCACTACGAGTTTGTAGTTATGCCATTTGGCCTGACAAATGCTCCAGCAGTGTTCATGGACTTGATGAACAGAATCTTCCGTGAATTTCTGGACAAGTTCGTCATTGTCTTTATCGATGACATCCTGATTTTCTCAAAGTCCAAGGAGGAACACGAAGACCATCTTCGTTCAGTACTACAGATTCTTCGCCAAGAGCAGTTGTATGCTAAATTCTCCAAGTGTGAGTTCTGGTTAGACAAGGTGGCATTCTTAGGTCACATTGTATCAGAAGAAGGAATCACGATGGATCCAGCAAAGGTTGAGGCCATTACTAAGTGGCCAAGGCCGACATCAGTGACGGAAGTCCGCAGTTTCTTAGGCTTAGCTGGCTATTACCGTAGGTTCGTGTTAACTTTTCCCGCCTAGCACTACCATTGACCAAACTGATGCGGAAAAGGGAGAAATTCGTCTGGACTGAAGATCGAGAGAAGAGCTTTGAAGACCTGAAGCAGAACCTAGTATCTGCACCTATTCTTACTCTACCATCTGGTACGGGTGGATTTCAAATCTACAGCGATGCATCGGGGAAGGGACTTGGCCGTGTTCTCATGCAACATGCGAAAGTGATCGCGTACGCTTCACGACAGCTCAAGCCTTATGAGGAAAATTACCCCACGCATGACCTGGAACTTGCAGCTGTGGTGTTTGCATTGAAGATATGGAGGCACTACTTGTATGGAGAATCATGTGACATTTTCACGGACCACAAGATCTTGAAGTATATCTTCACTCAACGTGAATTGAACATGAGGCAGAGGAGATGGTTAGAGCTGTTGAAGGATTATGACATTAATTTACAGTATCATCCGGGAAAGGCAAATGTAGTAGCAGATGCTCTTAGCAGGATGTCCGGAATGATCAACGACATTAAAATCGAAGAGGAAATCATAAGAGACTTGGAGCGACTAGACATCGGGATCATGGTACGTGGACATCACGGTTACTGGGCTAATCTTAGAGTAGAACCCGAGTTACTCTCTAAGATCAAGGAAGCTCAGAAGGATGACGGAGAAATCTGGGCGATAGTACAGAATTTGGAGAAACAGACAGAATTCAGAGTAGATGCAGATGGTATCGTATTGCAAGGCACGAGACTTTGTGTTCCTGATGACCAAGAACTCCGGGAAGCTTTGTTAGCTGAAGCTCATAGCTCCCCATTCTCTATACATCTTGGTTCGACTAAGATGTACCATGACATCAAGCAGTACTTCTGGTGGAGTGTTATGAAACAGGATGTGGCCACTTACGTCTCCAAATGTCTTACCTACCAGCAGGTTAAGATCGAGCATCAGTGATCTGGCGGTCTCCTTCAACCATTAGATATTCCAGAGTGGAAGTGGGACAAAATCACAATGGATTTTGTTACTGGTCTTCCGCCTACCAAGAGGAAGCACGATGCAATTTGGGTTATCGTAGATCGACTTACCAAATCAGCTCATTTCTTACCGATCCGCAAGGAAGATCCGGTAAGTAAACTCGCAGATACGTGCAGAAGAGAGATCATGAGACTCCACGGTGCACCATCCAGCATCGTCTCAGACAGAGATCCTCGATTCACTTTGCGCTTTTGGAAGAGTCTACAGAAAGCTTGGGGTACACAACTTAAGCTTAGCACGGCTTTTCATCCTCAAACGGACGGACAGTCGGAGCGAACCATTCAGACATTGGAAGATATGTTGAGGTCATGTGCGTTGGAATGGATGGGTCATTGGGACGATTACATCTGTTTGGTGGAGTTTGCATACAACAACAGTTGGCACGCAAGTATCAAGTGTGCTCCTTTTGAGATGTTGTATGGCAGAAAGTGTCGCGCCCCAATCTGCTGGGATCAGGTTGGTGAGCGAACACTTGAAGGACCGGAAATCATAGAGATGACCAATGAGAAGATCGCAGTAGCTAAGCAGAAAATTCAGGAAGCACGGTCACGTCAGATGAGTTACGCCGATAAAAATCATAGGGACATACACTTTAACGTAGGAGATCACGTCTTCCTTAAGGTTTCGCCGGCATGTGGTGTTAGACGCTTCGGGATTAAAGGGAAGCTCAGTCCTCGTTTCATCGGACCGTTTGATATCATTGAACGAGTCGGTGAAGTATCTTACCGATTGGCGTTACCTCCACAGCTTTCGCATGTGCACAATGTGTCTCATGTGTCCTTACTCAGAGGGTACCAGTATAATCCCCTTCACATGGTTCAGTATCTACTGGAACAGATACGTGAAGATCTCACTTTTATAGAAGAACCCGGACGAGTTCTTGACTGACAAGAACGAGTCATGAGAAGGAAGACAATTCCATTCGTCAAAATCCTATGGAGGGATCATACCAAGCGGGAAGCCACTTGGGAAACAGAGGAGTCTATCCGGGCTTCTTACCCTCATTTCATATTTTGAATTCGGGTAAGTTCTTCTTTTCTAGTTTACTTTATCTATAATTCGGGGACGAATTATTCTTTTTAGGGGGGAAGAGTTGTAAAACCCGCATGCTTTTACCATGAATAGTACCCTTAAGATCGTACGTACTAGATTAAAACTTTCCTAATATAGCATGATTACGATTACGTGTTAGGATTTTACGTATTACGTACGTGTTAGAACACGATAAGTATTTACTAAGCACGAGCACGTAATAATTATTTGACAATAATTAATCACGAACATGCGATCATGAAATCATGAAAGTAATTAAAACACGAACTATTATTAATTACGTATATATATATTTATTACGAGCGTAAATAAATATATTAGATCACGATAATTACGTAACGAGAACACATAAAACGCGAACACAAATAATCACGAACGAATAACTAAACATCAAGACACGGAAAAAGGTACGGGTAACCCATGTGGGGCTCCCTACCCGCGTCTACAAGGAACAAATAGGCCAAGACAATTTCAAATTTTACTAAAAGGAGGTTAAGGAAATTACACTACTCATTTAACTTTACAGAAGAATTTTATAGAAAACCTAAAATCCTCCTCTCCTCCTTCTTTTTCTCGTTTTGCCGCCACCTTCAAAACACCAAAAGGGGTGTTTGTTGATCTTGGATCTTGGAATTTTTGTTGGTCTTCGTGTTTGTTCATCATTATTTAGATCCACGTATTCGGTAAATCATTTAAACCTTTTTCCTTTTGTTTTAATCTTTTAATTAATTAAGAACATGTTATGTTTTTTATAAAACCTAATTAAATCATAGATCTTACATGAATTTGGGTTTGAATAAAATCAAAAAGGGTTGTTTAGGGGTGTTTTTGTTTTGGCCGCAGCCTACACCGAACCCGATAGGGTCTCGGTTTGGCCATCCGACCACCACCGAGACCATATGGTCCTGGTTGGTTGGTGTGGGTCCCACGGCAGCATCAAGACAAGGGGTACCCCGACTTGGTTCGGGGTATGGTGTCGATTTCATGTCTGGTTCATGGTTTTTAGTCTAGATCCGGTTCATGGTGTATGTTTAGTTTTTTTTTTTTTATGATCTTATGATAAGATTAAATTAATAACATGACATGATTAATTTAATAACATGACTTAGGTTATTTTAATTATTAATAATCATGAAATTAATTAACCTAAGCATTTTTATATTTTAGAATTATAATTAATTAATTATTTAAAAACCACGGTTATGATTAATTAATTAACATGACTTAGGTTATATTATTAACAAATAATAATACATGTTTTAACCTAAGTATTTAACTTTATTTAATTAAAAACATGTTATATTTTAATTAAATATTTTAACCTATAGTTTAATTTAATTACATGAAATAATTATTAAACTATACATTATATCATATGACTTAGAAAAAATCATGAAAACACTTAGGCTTATATACTTAGCTTATTTAACCAGATTATTTCTAATTATGGAAACTTTCTATTTTTAGAAACTTAACTAAATAAGGCAGCTAATCTATTTATGGAAACCTTCTATTTTTAGAAACTTATTTATTTCAGGCAGCTAATCTATTTATGGAAACTTATTTAATTAAGGCAACGGATCTATTTATGGAAACTTTCTATTTTTAGAAACTTATCTATTTTAAGTAGTAATTCTATTTTTGGAAACTTTCTATTTTTGGAAACTTTCTATTTTTGGAAACTTTCTATTTTTGGTAACTTTCTATTTTTGGAAATTTTCTATTTTTGGAAACTTTCTATTTTTGGAAACTTTCTATTTTTGGAAACTTTCTATTTTAGAAAACCTGCTATTTTTGGAAAGTTACTTATTATTACAAAGTAAGTATAATAATACATGAAATACCAGAAATACTTAATCAAATTAAACAGAATATAAGATAAACACGGTTTAAGGCTTTAAACAGTAAAACATGGTAAGAACATATAAAATAAGCTAAGACATGACATAAAACCAGCTACGTATTTACTAGCAGATACTTATTCATGTATGTATTTATGTAGCACTAGTGATACGGAACTAGGATTCCTCTTAGTTAATCTTCTTCGTTCACTGGACATAAGTTACGGATTCTCGTCCTTTCAGTATGGACATTCTTTCCTTATTAGGATTCCCCATATGCAGCCAAATGTTTTCCCGTAGTATATGTTACGTGTTTGATTTGCTTATGTTTAATTAAGAATGCCTATAGCCATATACATGCATGACCAGTTTCACCTAGTTATGGAGGTACCATAACCATAACATTAGAGGCATTGATGTTATGACTTCACCACGGCGGAGTGCTTGCTTGTACCCAATTGATATATGTCGTTGTTTCGTTCTCGGTATCTTCTCGAATTGATCACGGTCAAAAGTGGAATCATTGTGATTGGTGACTAAAAAGGGGGAGCTTTGGTCTAAATCTACTAAAATGATAAGAGCAATTAATCTAGAAACAAGAACTGAGATAAAGCCAGAATTTAAATGAAACAGTAAGTAAGTACCTCAACGTAGAATAAAACTAGCAATCTCTATTCGGAATGTCTATGCGGAATGCCTGCTCTATTCGGAATACTATAGTCTATCCGGAACATTTGGTCTTACTCGGAATAATACGGCCATGCGGAATAACAAGCTATGCGGAATAATGACCTTGTGCGGAATATTCTGACAAGACACCCTTATGCGGAATATTGAGCCCACGCGGAATAATGGTTATGCGGAATGTTTTGTTTACGCGGAATAAAATACCTACTCGGAATGTTTGAAAGAAAACCCTTATGCGGAATGTTTGAAAAAGGAACTTTATTCGGAATATTTGATGAAAACACTATCCGGAATATATTGATATTCCGAATAATCAAGGAAATTAAACACTACTCGGAATGTTTTGAATATTCCGAATAAACAACAATACACCACCTTGATCCGGAATATTTTAATATTCCGAACCAACAAATTTTCAGAAACTCTATGCGGAATCTGGGTAGAAACAGTAACCAATTAGCGAAGAACAGGGGACCCTTTTATCACGAATTTAACACCAAAATTTACCAAGTTTTTAATCAAAACTTAAACCAATTGCATCACTAATCTGTTACCCTGGGTAAACATCAATCCAAAATCACGAAATCATAAAACCCACTTACTTTTTATGATCAAACCAATAAAATAAAACTTAGGAACTTAGAATCAAAAAGAGATGAAGAACAAGATGATGGAAAGATTAAAAGAGGACTTGTATTAATGATTTAAGATTCAACAAACAAGTGGAAAGATTAAACTTACAAGATTGGAAGAAATTGAACAAAGATGAAAACCACTCCTTAAGGGAGATGGTTCCTAAGAACTAGGAAAGAAAAATAACTGAAAAAAAACTAGTGGAGTCTTGAATGGGAGGAGTATTTATAGGCTTCTCCCTTGGTTGGTGAGTGGGCTTTCTTCCTTCCTTTTTGTCTTCTCGTCTTTTTAAGAAAAGTTGACATTTTCGATTTTGATTCGGGATTTGTCGACGAATAATTTCAACTCGTCTTTTAATTTCTTCATTTAATAGACTTGAGTTTCTTCGACACAGGTAAATCTTCCGTCTTTGGTCCTTTTCTTCGATAAATCTTCAAATAGGCCCATTGACTTCAAATCTTTTGCATCTCTTGGACTATAAACTTCATCTTTTCGTCTTTTTCCTCGATAAAACCCGTGCAATCCCATGTTTTCTCCAATATTTATCCGGTTGGCTCTGAAAACACAACAAACACACAAACCACGCATAATTCCAAACAAATGACATTAAATACGCGTTTTGGTCTTGTTTTAGCAAGAAATAAGTGGTAAAAGGATGGGTGTTTTCACACCTATCAGGCGTCCCTTTAGCTTTTGGCCATTTATATTATACTTATCATGTGGGGCGTATGGGTGCATCCTAGTTAAATGTTTTCAGTCAGGATTTCATGGTGAATGTGGTGTGTGCCTTGCATCCTTCACAAGGAGCTGATCCCTCCTACCCAAAAACCAGTATATTAAATTAGAGGCAGCCCCTCTAATTTGCATGATGAGGCCACCCCTCTAAGTATTCATGCACGGTGGATTTTCATGACCTATATTGGCTAATGGTAAAATATGATAAACAGTTTTTATAAGATAAACATAAGTCTTTTCAAACTATAAAACCAGTTTTATCAAGACTTAACCAGGTTACTCGGGACTTAGTTTTCTTCCGTTGTTATATGTTATATGCTTATCCTATTCATGCTTTATTGTACATCCGTGCACTGAGCGTATTTGCTCAGCCGTTTTCCTTTTCTATGTTCCCTAAATGACAGGTACTCAGGGACGCTCGTAGACATTAAGAGTACGTGCTTATGGACTGGAAGCTTTCTAGCCTTCTTTACTTTATGCATTTCCTTTCTTATGATACATTTGCTATGGACATTGTTTAGTCGTTTCCTTTATTAGACTATGTTTGTGTGTGATGAGCTTTACATTCGGACTACCGATGTTTGATTCCGGTATTTTCCTTTTATGGTCAAGTAATGTTTAAACATTATTCCTTGTATGCTTTGATGACACGCCATAATTGCATGTGACATTTCCATTATCAAAATGGGGTGTTACAGTCCTAAAGTTGTTTTTGGTGATAACTCATTAGCTAGTACTGAAGGATTTGGTTCAGTAAAATGCAATGGTATAGTTTTCTAAATGGTAGCATATGTAAATGGATTGAAGCACAACCTCATCAGCATAAGTCAACTTTGTGATGCAAAGTATCTTATGCTGTTTGATGACAAAAAAGGTACAATCTTCAACTCCAATCATGAAATTGTGATGATTGCTCCCAGAGTCAACGATGTTTATGTCATTAACATGAACTCTACTCAGGAAACATGCTTCTTTGCTAAAGCTTCCAATATTACCAATTAGCTTTGGCATAAGAGGCTCTCACATCTCAATTTCAAAACAATTACTCTGCTGGCAAAACAAAATCTTGTTATCGGTCTTCCTTCACTTGTCTACTCCAAGGACAAACCATGCTCAGCATGTGAAAAAGGGAAGCACTATAGGGACAATTTCAAAACAAAACAAACTTTCTCAATTAAAGAAAGTCTTCATTTGCTTCACATGGACTTATTTGGCCAAGTATCACCTAGGGCCATTTGTCATGAAAAATATACACTTGTCATTGTTGATGAGTACACTAGGTTCACCTGGGTATATTATCTAACAAAGAAAAGCCATGCACCAGATGCCTTTATGTCATTCATAAAAAGAGTTGAAAATCAAAATGACACTCATGTCAAACAAATCAGAACTGACAAGGGCACTGAATTCAGAAATCACACACTGATCAAATTCTGTGATGACAAAGGAATTTATCAAAATTTCTCATCTCCTTACACGCCTGAACAAAATGGCGTGGCTGAAAGAAGGAACATAACTTTGATTGAAGCAGCAAGGAAAATGCTTGCTGGATTTGCTCTCTCTAAGTATTTTTGGACTGATGTTGTAGCCACTGCTTACTACACTCAAAATAGATCCATTTGAAGAGACACATGAAGACTCCCTATGAAGTCTTCGGGGGGAGAATTCCAAACGTTTCATTCTTACATGTGTTTGGGTGTACAGTATTCATTAACAATCACACGGATCACCTTGGAAAGTTTGATGAAAAATCTGATGATGGTTACTTTCTTAGATACTCCCTAGTATCTAAAGCATATAGAGTCTTCAACAAAAGAAGACAATATATTGAAGAAACCTATCACATCACATTCAATGAAAGTTCTGAAGTTCTTACTTTTACAAATTCATCAGATGATGAACTTCATATACAAGAATCTCACAATTATCCATCTAATGAATTTCATCACTATGAACCTTCTCAAAAATATCAAACAAGCAACTTAGTCCCTAATATTGATCCATTTGAAGATATGACTAGTCCAACAAAAGGAAATCCTTCAGTATCACATACTGTTGACTGTCAATCAAATAATGATCAATCTCAAAATGATCAAAATGACCAGCAAGGCAACACATAAGACCAAAATGGTCAGTCTCAAAACAATCAACATGCTGACACACATGATCAAAATGATCAATCATATGCAGCTACTGAGGAACAATCTAAGCCCCTTGCTCAAAGCTCTCCTATCATCTCTAGGGAATTAGGTCTTGGATATGTTGCTTCTAACCAAGAAGGAAGCCCTCCAATTATTGAACCTTTGTCCACTGAATATCCTTCAGTAGACACTAGAGACATTCCAAGTCCAAATTCATGTTATGGACTTCCAAGCTCTAGCTCTAATCATGATACCAGTACCTATTCTCCAGCTACACAAAAATCTTGGACTCAAAATAGTCACATACAGCTAGTGAACATAATAGGTAATCCTGGTGAAGGTAGAGTCACTAGATCTATGGCATAGAAACTGAGTGCTGCTTCATCTAAAGAATGTCTATATGCAAATTTTCTCTCAGAAATTGAACCTACACAGGTTTCTGAAGCACTCACTCACCCTAGTTGGGTGGATTCCATGCAAGAAGAACTCAATCAATTTGAAAGAAACAAAGTCTGGAAATTGGTTCCTCTTCCACATGGTAAATCAACCATTGGCACCAAATGGGTTTGCAAGCTCAAAAGAGATGATACCAATGCAATGACCAAAAATAAAGATAGGCTGGTGGCCCAAGGATTCAATCAAGAGCCTGGTGTTAATTTTGATCAAACCTTTGCTCCAGTTTCACGTATGGAAGCCATACGAATCTTCCTTGTATATGCCACTTACATGAACTTCACCATCTACCAAATGGATGTCAAAAGTTCATTCCTAAATGGTGACCTAACTGAAGAAGTTTATGTTACTCAACCTCCTGGCTTTGAGAGTAGTAAATACCCAAATCATGTCTACAAGCTTTACAAAGCTTTGTATGGACTGAAGCAAGCTCCAAGAGCATGGTATGAAACTCTCTCAACATTTCTCATTGAACATAAATTTTTCACAATAAAAATAGATAACACCTTGTTGATCTATAAATCTAAAACTGACACCATTCTGGTACAAATTTATGTGGATGACATGATATTTGGTTCTACAAGCTTGAAACTTTGCAAACAATTTGCCAAACTTATGACCAGCAAGTTTGAGATAAGTATTATGGGAGAACTCACATACTTCCTTGGTCTTCAGATTAAACAATCTAACCAAGGCATCTCCATCAATAAAAAAAAATATGTCAAGGATCTGCTGAAGAAGTATGATATCAATTGTGCTTCAGTGAAGACTCCAGTGGTACATCCTAACAACTTAGGACTTGATCTTAATGGACAATCAGTCAATGAGACTCAGTATAGAGGTATGATTGGGTCACTCATGTACTTAACTGCAAGCAGGTCTGAAATTCAATTCTCTGCATGCCTTTGTGCAAGATACCAAGCAGATCCAAAGGAATCACACCTTACTGCTGTAAAGAGAATCTTTAGATACCTAAAAGGTACACCAAGTCTAGGTCTTTGGTATCCCAAATCCTCAGGTTTTGATCTAAAGGGGTATTCAGATTCTTACTATGCTGGATGCAATTTGGACATAAAAAGCACTTCTGGTGCATACCAATTGCTAGGTAGAAAACTTGTGTGTTGGAGTGCTAAAAAGCAACAAACAGTTGCCATGTCTTTAGCAGAACCAGAATATGTGGCAGCTGCTAGATGTTGTGCCAATGTTCTTTGGATGAAAATCCAACTGGCTGATTATGACATAGAATAAGAAAAGGTACCAATCTTTAGTGATAACACTAGTGCTATTGCAATATCCAACAATCCAGTCCTCCACTCAAGAACAAAACACATTGATATCAGATATCACTTTATCAGAGATCACATTGTGAAAGGGGACATTGAATTACATTTCATCCCCACTCAATATCAATTGGCTGATATCTTCACCAAACCATTAGATGAACCAACTTTCAAAAGATTGATAATGGAGCTTGGTATGCTGAACATTAATGATACAAAACCTGAACCTTCAGCATACACTGAAGAAGCTTGAAGGTTCAGCATTTCTTAAAAGATTTTGATTAATGTTAAGTAGCATTGTCTGAGTAAAGGAGTGTGCAATGTCATATGTCTTTTGACAATCTAATATTTTTAGGTAGTGAGATATTTTCTCGTATAATATTTTGAAACTTATTTTTGTTGGTTGATGAACTCACAATTTACGGATTTAAATTTGGGCTTACGTGCATAATTTAGCGTCCTTTACGATTAAACCGGAAACCTTAGGATTACGTATTTACGTTTTTAACTCCGTTTTTGATGAGACAATTTTCATTGGATTCGTTTTGTGTCGTTGATTCATAATTTATAAAAACGTTTTTCGTGAAACGACCCGAGGGCACGCAAATCGAGGAAACTAGAATCGAGGAGTACCCGTAAATTAGCGAGATGGGACAAAATACATTATCCTACCCCACTATAGCATGGGACGGCCACACATGACACCACATCAAAGATGTGGCATCATGTTAACTTGTAACTTACAAGTGTAAGCTTAAGCTTACAACTTAAGCTACCAAACTAACAAAAACCATCAACCTAAACACATACTACCATTCACACATGCAAATCAACTAGAAACTCTCTCAAAACCACCACCATTGCCGTCCCACTTTAAGCACAAACACCCCTTTTTGATCTTTTCTAGCCACAAAATACTTGTTATCTAGCTATATCATGGAGTTACCTTGAAGCCTTGATCACTTGGTGGCCATTTTAACAACAAAGGAGGTGATTTGCTTGTGTCCTAGGGCTGATTTCTCAACATACTTTCTTGGTGTTTGATGATCTTGGGGTTACATTTGGTGTTCATCAAGTTCTTGTCTTCCAGAAACAAGATATACTCTTGGTTTGTAAAGAAGATCATCCTCTCCATTTTCTCTTGTTATTTTTGTAAAGATCAAATGTATTTTATTTCTTGTTGTATATGTATATGATGAATATATGATGATAAAAATGTTGTGTGGGGATCAAGTGTTGATAAATATGCTTAAAAAGATTAATAACCATAAGAAACAAGGCTAAAATCATGATTAGTTTGTTGGCTGTATAAAAACAGTATGTAACCAAAACTTGAACCGATAAACTTGCATGGTAGAATCCATTTACAGTAAGTACAAGATGTCATACACATGTGAGAGTTGGCCATGCAATGGAATCATTATAATGAGTGAGATATGATCAAAACAAGATGAGTGTGCTAATCTGAATAAGCTGTTTTGTAGGGACTGTTAAGGATAGATAAACTTAAAATGAGCAGTATCTATAGCTAAGTTAATTGTAGCACATAATATGAAGTTCATGCCACCCAAAAATGAGCTTCTAGTTCATTGTATAACTCTCGATATGATAAAAATGGTGAAGATGGAAATAAAAATCAGATTTTGAAGAATTAATGTTTATTACTATTATATAAGCACTCAAATTATATAGTATAAAATGTGAAATTAAAACCCACTAACTTATGAATTTTATTTATATAAATATGTAAAAGGTTAAATAAATGGATAAATTATAAAAATGGTAGTGGAATAATATTTATAAGTTATAAAAACTATAAACTTGATTTTTACGACTTTTTCGGCTATTACCGTAAAATTAACGTTTTTCGCCAATTAAAATTTAGACGATCAAACCCGTCTAATGTAAAGTTTTTAAAAGTCATATACTGATATATAAGTATCTAATACAAGTAAAAACCGATAAAACCCGAACTATAGGACATACGGACATTAACGAGCTAAGTAAGCATATTGGACAAATAATTGGACTAAATAAGTTAAACACTTATGAAAAGTACTTATTGGGCTTAACCCATTTGGGCCCAACATATAAAGTGTAAATACTGATAATATAAGTATAAAATGAAATAATACAAGTTAAAGAACTTATAATAAGCTTATTGGACTTAAACTAGGTAAATAGGTAAAACTAGTAAACTAGTAAAAAGTTACCAATACGAAAACACTAAAATGAGTAAACAAGGATATATAAACCCACTTGATCATCATCATATGTACAAAATCATCATATGTATATTGTTATTTTGATAAAAGTCATTGGACAAAAGTCTAAGACCGATTATTATTTATATAGGTTTCCGTGACCGAAGCACGCTCGTAGCCGATAATCCGCCTTTCATTATCAACGTGAGTTCATAGCCTCGCACTCTTTTAAATGTTTTATAAAATGATTTGTAAACCCGCGAGGGATATAACATGCTAGATTTTGATAAAAATAGAACACAAGTAGTCCCGATGGTATTCTTAATGATATGGACCCGAATGATGCTATGACCCTATAAACGAGACAAAAAAGATTATTAGTAGCTAGGTTATGTCACTTAAAGTCCCATTAGCATGAATTGTGAACTACCGGGATTTGGTAGACGCTTATGCATTTGATAGTACTATTTGGGGACGATCACCCCAGTTCGCGCCTTGACGGTTGATCCCCGTCGTACCACATTGATTGGTAAGCGAATTTATGTATGAGAAGATTACATAGCGTGATTTTTGTGACGACACGCTAACTTAGATGGGCAAATTGTTGTCGGGTTCGTGGCCCGTTGTTTTCATAGTAAGTTAACAATGTCATGCGGCTAATAATAATCCAAATGTATCCTATATAATCTAAATATCCGATATGATACGACACTAATAACGATAATAATATTACCTATAATGGTAATATTGAGGCTACGGTCTCATGGACGGTTTAAGATGTATGCTTGATTTATATATTGCCTGACTAGCAATACGAGGACTTACTTCCGATATTATACTTGTGTTCTGATTTTAACGATTGTTTTATATAACGGTTTTTATTAAACTCTATGAATTCACTCGGCATTCGCTGATATGATTTTTGCATGTTTTTATCTCAGGTGCTTGAAGGTAATCCGGATGGAGATCGACTCTGATGGCCCACATAATATTAAAAATGTTCATTCAATCTATGTTTTGTAAACTTAATGACCTATATAATTTGGGACCTGTTGTACACTTAAAACTTTTTATCGAATGAATGTATGTTGAACCTTGTACAACCATTTTTATGTGTTGTCTATGATTGGAGTTATTGTGCTATCCCGTAACACTCTAAAAGACCCTTCGCTGTACCGATACAAAAATTGAGAGTGTTACAGTTTGGCATCAGAGCTCTCGTTATAGAGAACAAAAGATTTTAAAAACCAAGGTTTTGAACAAAACTTTTCAAAATCTTTTAACTATGAACATCTGAGAAAATATTTGAAAAATCTTTTGACTATATTGGTGCCAGAGATCTCCGACGTTACCAACAAGCCCTATTGAGAAGATATATATATTTTGATATATATAATTTAATTTATATATATGTATATATCGTGGTTTCAGTATGTAATTGTTTAAATAGTATGTTATCCTAATACGAGATATATATATAAATGCAGATTGTCATGGCTGACCCTAATATTCCTGTAGAGAACCATGCTATTCCCGAACCTAATGTAGATGATGATCCTTATTTAGACTTAGTAGATTATGATATGGATGATGATGAGGAGGAACCATTTGAGGATCCCGAGCCCGAGTTAGGACAAGGAGATCAGATTGCCCCTCAGGTTGACTTGGTAGAGAATGAGATTGATAATGCTGATATAGAGAATGATGATGAGATTGGGTTAGATAATTTAGATGATGAGATTGATGACGAGGATGTCGAGGAGGATGTAGGTATAGACGTTGAGGTCGATGATGATGAGGAAGCCGAGCTTATTTACCCTTATGATATTCTAGAGGGCGAGCCTTTACCCCCACCAGTTTATTTGTTTGATTCTGAGGTAGAGCTACCTAGGGATGAAATGTTTGAATCATCTGAATCTGATTCTAAATCAGAGGAGGATGAGGATGATAATGCACCTGACGGTACTGATGGTATTGCTACTCGTACACGTGTGATAGGCGAGTAGTCTAGTGCTCGAGAGGCTACTCATATTGATGGTCTTGTACCATGGGCCTTGAGACGTGATCTAGATGCTTCCCGTGTTAAGAGTAGTATGACAGAGATTGGATTAGGTGTTGTTTAGACTCAAGTTGCTTATTTGGAGTCGAAGACTAAGGTTGGCGAGAAAGAGCGGGAATTGCTTAGTTTGGATTTGACTGATGTAGAGCGTGGTTTGAATGAGGCTTTTAGGAGGTTATCGATGTTAGAAAGTGGTGAGTTTGCTGAAATGAAGAAAAAGGTGAATTCTATGGAGATTCAGTTGAATGTAGCTCGTGCAATGCGTGAGAAAGCTGAGAAGGAGTTGAATATATATGTGGGTTGGAATAGTAGATTTTATGCCGACATGGTTGAAAGAGGAGTGATCCGTAAGCGCCCAACTGAAGATGTGTCTAGCGATCGTCCGACAAAGATACAGAAGACGATGGATGATGGACCATCTGGCGGTTCTCAGTAGACCAGTCTGTATTTAGTAGTAACCTTTGTATCTTTTGTACCTTTTGTAGCTTTGACTGAACCGACTTGTTAGTAGTAGACTTGGCACGAATTTTGAGTATATATAGTGCTAGAACTTTGATATGGGATGTAACTAAGACAATGCTTTGTTTCAAATCGAATGAAATATGTATTTTGTCTTGAATTCCATATTGTGCCCTATTTGTATCTTGGTTATGAATTCAATCCATATTATATGAATCCCTTGTTGGGTGAATGCTTAATATTTTGAAATTGTGGAATTATAGAACTATGCCACCCAAGAAGGCTGTGACTGAGGATGATGTACGTAGGATTATTACGGACCAAGTTACCGCATCTATGACTGAATTTATGGCAAATGCTAGAAATGAAGCTGGTGGCAGTGGAGCTGGCGGTAGTGGAGCTGGCGGTAGTGGAGCTGGCGGTAGTGGAATTGGCGGTACTAATGTGAATGTGAATGCTAATAATGTGAATGCTAATGCTGGAGGAAATGTAGGAGGACTTGGAACTAATGCACCTGAAGTTGGTGGCTGTACTTACGTGACGTACATGAAGTGTGAACCTCTACCTTTTAATGGAACTGAAGGTATTGTAGGATTAAGCCAGTGGATTGAGAAGATTGAGTCGGTGTTTCAGATTAGTAAGTGTAAGGAGGAAGATAAGGTGACTTTTGCTATGGCTACTCTTAAAGGTCGTGCGTTGACTTGGTGGAACGGGAGAATTGCTTTCTTGGGTCTTGATGCTGCTAATGCTACTCCTTGGGCTGAAATTAAGAAGTGGATGACTTTGAAGTTTTGTCCCCGTAGTGTGATCATTAGGTTAGAACAAGAGTTGATTCATTTGTGAATGAAAGGTGTGGACATTGATAGTTACAAAAACCAATTCCATGAGTTGGCCTTGCTATGTCCTCGATTGGTGGAACCCGGAGAGATCCGAATTGAGCAATATATTAAAGGGTTGACCAGGAATATCCGGGGGGACGTGACATCATCTAAACCACTGACCATTGATGATTATGTTCGAATGGCTTACCAACTCATTGGACAGATAATTCAGGATAGGGAAGATGAAGCCCGTGTTGGTGAGAAAAGAAAGGGAGACGGTGAGCGTGTAGATAGAGGTGATAATAGGAAGAATTTCAATCGCCGTCAGAACCAGAGAAAGGGGAATGCAAATGCTCTTACCAACAACACACCACGCAACAATGATATATGTCCTAAGTGTGGCAACAAGAGGCATGCTGGCGACTGCTGGAAGTGCCGAAATTGCGGAAAGCTTGGACACAAGGTTGAAAGGTGTAAGAAGGGAACCATTTGCTTCAACTGTAATGAAGAAGGTCATAGGAAATCGGAATGCCCCAAGTTGAAAGCGATTGTACCTGGAAGAAACCCCAGGGTGGTATCTATCAACTTGGAACAATTGAGGTGAAGAAAGAGGATCCAAGTGTCGTTACCGGTACGTTTTTACTCAACAATCATTATGATGTTGCTTTGTTTGATTCGGGTGCTGATAGGAGCTTTGTATCCACTAAATTTAGTGCCCTTATTGACATTGAACCTGTTGAGATAAATATAAGTTACGAGGTGGAATTGGCTGATGGTAAATTAGTGAAAACTAATAAGCTATTAGAAGGATGCTCTCTAAATCTCTTGAACTATTCCTTTCCGATTGATTTGATGTTGATAGAATTAGGTAGTTTTGATATTATTATTGGTATGGATTGGTTGTCGTTGAATAATGCTACTATTTTATGTGGAGAGAAGAAAGTTAAGATTCCTCTTAGGAATAGGACGTTAGTAATTGATGGTAATCGTGGTGAATCCCGTTTGAAAATCGTTTCATGTATTAAAGTCCAAAAGTACATCAGGAACGGTTGTGAGTTATTCTTAGCTCAAGTGACCGGGAATGAGTCTAGGGAGAAACGATTGGAAGATGTACCTATTATTTGTGAATTTCCTGAGGTATTTCCTAAAGATTTACCCGGACTTCCACCGATAAGGCAAGTAGAGTTTCGAATCGATTTAATTCCTGGTGCTGCACCGGTGGCACGTGCGCCTTACCGATTAGCCCCTTCTGAATTAAAGGAGTTATCTGAGCAACTTAAGGAGTTGTTTGATAAAGGTTTTATTCGATCGAGTTCGTCGCCTTGGGGAGCTCCAGTCTTGTTCGTTATGAAGAAGGATGGATCTTTCCGTATGTGCATTGATTATAGGGAACTGAATAAGTTGACAATTAAAAATCGATATCCTTTACCTAGGATTGATGATTTGTTTGATCAACTACAAGGATCTAGTGTGTATTCTAAGATAGATTTGCGGTCAGGATATCACCAACTTCGCGTCCGTGAAGAAGATATTCCTATAACTGCATTTAGAACTCGTTATGGACACTATGAATTTCAAGTAATGCCATTTGGGTTAACTAACGCACCTGCGGTTTTCATGGATTTAATGAATCGAGTGTGCAAGCCCTACTTGGAGAAATTTGTGATTGTGTTTATTGACGATATTCTAATCTATTCTAAGAATGAAGATGAACATAGAGAACATTTAAGGAATATTTTGAATTTGTTGAAGGATGAAAAGTTGTATGCTAAGTTTTCGAAATGTGATTTCTGGTTAGATTCTGTGCAATTTCTTGGTCATGTGATTAACAAAGATGGAATTCATGTTGATCCTGCAAAGGTTGAAGCCATTAAGAATTGGTCTGCACCGACAACGCCAACGGAAGTGCGACAGTTCTTAGGATTGGCTGGCTATTATAGGCGATTCATTAAAGAATTTTCTTTGATAGCTAAACCCTTGACTAAGCTTACCCAGAAGAATAAACCTTTCGTTTGGGGAAGTGATGAATATGGAGCATTTCAGACATTGAAGCAAAAATTATGTAGTGCGCCAATCTTATCATTACCCGACGGGAGTGAAGATTTTGTAGTGTATTGTGATGCATCTCTTAGAGGCTATGGAGCTGTTTTGATGCAGCGAGAGAAGAATTATACTACTCATGATCTTGAGTTCGGAGCTGTAGTCTTTGCTCTTAGGTTGTGGAGACATTATCTGTATGGCATCAAGTGTACAGTATTCACCGATCACAAAAGCCTACAGTATATTCTCGACCAGAAGGAATTGAACATGAGGCAACGAAGATGGATAGAGTTGTTAAGTGATTATGATTGTGATATAAAATATCACCCAGGAAAAGCCAATGTTGTTGCCGATGCGTTTAGTAGGAAAGATAGAGAGCCTATCAGGGTACGTTCTCTACTCTTGACCGTGCACAATAATTTTCCTGAGCAAATTAGAAATGCGCAAATAGAAGCTTGTAAGAAGGAAAATTTTGTTAATGAAGGGTTCCGAGGAGAAGGAGATCCTTTAGAGGTTAGAGCTGATGGAGTGAAATGCTTAAGAGGTCGTATGTGGATACCTAAGTTTGGAGCCTTAAGAGATTTAATTATGTAAGAATCCCATAAATCTAAGTACCATAATTTGAAGAAGTTGTACTGGTGGCCGAATATGAAAGCTGACATAGCTATGTATGTTCTTCAATGCTTGACTTGTGCTAGAGTTAAAGCTGAACATCAAAAGCCATCAGGACTACTTCAACACCCTAAGATTCCTGAATGGAAGTGGGAGCGAATTACGATGGACTTTGTCACCAAGCTTCTTAGAACATCATCTGGAAACAACTCGATTTGGGTTATTGTCGACAGACTGACCAAATCAGCACACTTTATTCCGGTTAAAGAGCAATTCTCACTGGAGAAGCTGACTCGTATATACCTTGATAATGTTGTATGCAAGCATGGAGTGCCTGTATCGGTCATTTCAGATCGAGATCCTAGATTCGCATCGATTTTTTTGAAATCTCTCCAAAGATCTTTGGGAACGAATCTCGACATGAGCATTGCTTATCACCCCCAGACTGATGGGCAGAGTGAAAGGACGATACAAACACTGGAAGATATGTTGAGATCTTGTGTGTTAGATTTTGGTAAGAATTGGGATAAACATTTACCGTTAGCAGAATTTTCGTATAACAATAGTTACCATTCTAGTATTAAGGTTGCGCCGTTTGAAGCTTTATATGGTAGGAAGTGTAGATCTCATGTATGTTGGAGTGAAGTTGGGGATACCCAGCTCACGGGACCGGAATTGATCCGGGAGACTACGGAGATGATAGTTCAGATTAAGAATAGGTTGTTGACTGCCCGTAGTAGACAGAAAAGTTATGCGGATGTGCGGCGGAAGCCAATGGAGTTTAAAGTGGGTGACCAAGTAATGTTGAAAGTATCGCCATGGAAAGGCGTTATAAGATTTGGAAAGCGAGGAAAATTGAATCCCCGTCATATTGGACCCTTTAAGATTTTATCTAGAGTAGGTCCGGTGGCTTACAAACTAGAGTTACCCCCAGAACTTCATGGTGTTCACAACACATTCCATGTATCTAATCTGAAGAAATGTCTAGTAGTGAGTGATGAGAAAGTTTCGTTAGATAAGGTTCGAATAGATGGGAAGTTGCATTTTATCGAAGAGACCGTAGAGGTTATGGATCGTGAGGTAAAGCAACTGAAACAAAGTCGGATACCTATTGTCAAGATCCGATGGAATTCAAAGCATGGACCGGAATATACTTGGGAACGAGAGGATGAAATGTGGAAGAAATATCCGCACCTCTTCGATTTCAATAAGAAACGGACATAAAAATAAAATGGATCACGAGGACGTTGATCCCTTTTAGGAGGAAAAGCTGTGACAATCTAACATTTTCAGGTAGTGAATTATTTTCTCGTATAATATTTTGAAACTTATTTTTGTTGGTTGATGAACTCACAATTTACGGATTTAAATTTGGGCTTACGTGCATAATTTAGCGTCCTTTACGATTAAACCGGAAACCTTAGGATTACGTATATACGTTTTTAAACTCCGTTTTTTATGAGACAATTTTTATTGGATTCGTTTTGTGCCGTTGATTCATAATTTATAAAAATGTTTTTCGTGAAACGACCCGAGGCACGCAAATCGAGGAAACTAGAATCGAGGAGTACCCGTAAATTAGCGGGGTGGGACAAAATACATTATCTCACCCCACTATAGCATGGGACGGCCACACATGACACCACATCAAAGATGTGGCATCATGTTAACTTGTAACTTACAAGTGTAAGCTTAAGCTTACAACTTAAGCTACGAAAATAACAAAAACCATCAACCTAAACACATACTACCATTCACACATGCAAATAAACTAGAAACTCTCTCAAAACCACCACCATTACCGTCCCACTTTAAGCACAAACACCCCTTTTTGATATTTTCTAGCCACAAAATACTTGTTATCTAGCTATATCATGGAGTTACCTCGAAGCCTTGATCACTTGGTGGCCAGTTTAACAACAAAGTAGGTGATTTGCTTGTATCCTAGGGCTGATTTATCAACATACTTTCTTGGTGTTTGATGATCTTGGGGTTACATTTGGTGTTCATCAAGTTCTTGTCTTCCAAAAACAAGATATACTCTTTGTTGGTAAAGAAGATCATCCTCTCCATTTTCTCTTGTTATTTTTGTAAAGATCAAATGTATTTTCTTTCTTGTTGTATATGTATATGATGAATATATGATGTAAAAATGTTGTGTGGGGATCAAGTGTTGATTAATATGCTTAAAAAGATTAATAACCATAAGAAACAAGGCTAAAATCATGATTAATTTGTTGGTTGTATAAAAACAGTTTGTAACCAAAACTTGAACTGATAAACTTGCATGGTAGAATCCATTTACATTAAGTAAAAGATGTCATACACATGTGAGAGTTGTCCATGCAATGGAATCATTATAATGAGTGAGATATGATCAAAATAAGATGAGTGTGCTAATCTGAATAAGCTGATTTGTAGGGACTGTTAAGGATAGATAAACTTAAAATGAGCAGTAGCTATAGCTAAGTTAATTGTAGCACATAATATGAAGTTCATGCCACCAAAAAATGAGCTTCTAATTCATTTTAGAACTCTAGATATGATAAAAATGGTGAAGATGAAAATAAAAATAAGATTTTGAAGAATTAATGTTTATTACTATTATATAAGCACTCAAATTATATAGTATAAAATGTGAAATTAAAACCCACTAACTTATGAATTTTATTTATATAAATATGTAAAAGGTTAAATAAATGGATAAATTATAAAAATGGTAGTGGAATAATATTTATAAGTTATAAAAACTATAAACTTGATTTTTACGACTTTTTCGGCTATTACCGTAAAATTAACGTTTTTCGCCAATTAAAACTTAGACGATCAAACCCGTCTAATGTAAAGTTTTTAAAAGTCATATACTGATATATAAGTATCTAATACAAGTAAAAACCAATAAAACCCGAACTATAGGACATACGGACATTAACGAGCTAAGTAAGCATATTGGACTAATAATTGGACTAAATAAGTTAAACACTTATGAAAAGTACTTATTGGGCTTAACCCATTTGGGCCCAACATATAAAGTGTAAATACGGATAATATAAGTATAAAATGAAATAATACAAGTTAAAGAACTTATAATAAGCTTATTGGACTTAAAATATGTAAATAGGTAAAACTAGTAAACTAGTAAAAAGTTACCAATATGAAAACACTAAAATGAGTAAACAAGGATATATAAACCCACTTGATCATCATCATATGTACAAAATCATCATATGTATATTGTTATTTTGATAAAAGTTGTAGAAACTAGAAGGTGTGGTTGAATAGTTTCTCTTCGATTGGTGACAATTGGTCTATACTTTCAATTTGGTTTGTATCAAAACTATCTTTTACTTGAGGCTAAGTTGCATAATGATTAGGTTCAATTCAAATGCACTAGAAAAGATAATAGGTAAGTATAATGATAATGAAATAAGTAAAGAGTAAGGAAGGAGACAACCTAGTGGGAAGACACCAAGATTTATAGTGGTTCGACAACGAGGCTCTATCCTCGTTTCTACTCCACTCCTCGAGTACACCTACTCGAGATTTCCACTATATCCACAAGCTCCCTTCTCGGCGGAGAAAACCTTACATCGTTGCTTACTTTATTTTCCGACACTAAGCTAAATGTCGAGACCTAATCTTTAGCTAGGAACATACTACACGACGTTGCCTACTTCACAATTTAACGACACAAGGCTAGATGTCGGGTTCTAATCTTAAGGTAGAACCAATCTTCACGACGTTGCCTACTTCACCATTTTACGACACCAGGCTAGATGTCGAGTTCTAATCGAAAGCTAGAACCAATCATCACGACTCTTCACTTTGAAGCTAAGTGAGAACTTCACACAACACAACTACTAATCACTTTTAAGTTTAGTGAGAACTCACAAGACACAACCACATCACTTTATAGTTTAGTGAGAACTCCTAATCAAATCTATTACAACTCAACTAGACTTATCCAAGTACACACATGTAGCTTGGATTTACACAACAAAAATCCAAGCAAACACATATGCAATGGATGTACACAACAAATCCAAGTATCCACAAATAACTTGGATGAACACAACTAGTCCAAGTATTCATAAATACATTGGATTAACCTAAAACAAAAAGGTATCATGATGAATATGACTAGCTCATAGATTCATCTTTATCGCAACACTAGTGAGTGAGTGATCTTCTCATTGGACAAGGTAAAGGAGGAGATCAAGAGGATAATCATATGTAAACATCCTTAACAATTTCAGTGATCATTTACTAATGATTATGCTATAGAAAATAGAAAGAGGGCTGAGAAAAACGTCCAAGAGGCTTACTGGAAAATGAGATTTGACCCACTATTTAAAGGAGACAAAGTATAACGGATCTATAACGGCTAGCTGTGCGCGGTACCTTATCTCACCCCGCGGTACCTTATCGCTAAGGAACCGCGTAGGTACTTAAGGTACCGCCACTAGACTCCGCTCCGTTTTTTGTCTTTTAGTGGGGTGGGAATATCTGAGGTATTTGAAACCTTCAAAGGATATTCTAACAGCATTTGGAATATGCTATTTTCAAATTTTCATTTTCCATTTTAATAAAACATTTTCTAAAAAAGAAAGTTTATTAAAAAAGTCTTTTGTCATATTAACAAAAGTGAGTTTTAAGGATAGTCATTTTGATGATCACTAAGCATGATTAAGAAAGGTTAGTGATATGATTATTACCTTGATGATAGTGTTAGTTAAATAATTCATTTTGTGTTTTACACTAAATGTGTTGTATGGTTTGTTGTGATCAAAACTAAGAAAGATTAGTTAACACTAATAATGTTTTTAGGCATCACTTGCATTAACAAAAGTCATTGGACAAAAGTCTAAGACCGATTATTATTTATATAGGTTTCCGTGACCGAAGCACGCCCGTAGCCGATAATCCGCCTTTCATTATCAACGTGAGTTCATAGCCTCGCACTCTGTTAAATGTTTTATAAAATGATTTGTAAACCCGCGAGGGAGATAACATGCTAGATTTTAATAAAAATAGAACACAAGTAGTCCCGATGGTATGCTTAATGATATGGACCCGAATGATGCTATGACCCTATAAACGAGACATAAAGGATTATTAGTAGTTAGGTTATGTCACTTAAAGTCCCATTGGCATGAATTGTGAACTACCGGGATTTGGTAGACGCTTATGCATTTGATAGTACTATTTGGGGACGATCACCCTAGTTCGCGCTTTGACGGTTGATCCCCGTCGTACCACATTGATGGGTAAGCGAATTTATGTATGAGAAGATTACATAGCGTGATTTTTGTGACGACACGCTAACTTAGATGGGAAATTGTTGTCGGGTTCGCGGCCCGTTGTTTCATAGTAAGGTAACAATGTCATGCGGCTAATAATAATCCGAATGTATCCTATATAATCTAAATATCCGATATGATACGACGCTAATAACGATAATAATGTTACCTATAATGATAATATTGAGGCTACGGTCTCATGGACGGTTTATGATGTATGCTTGATTTATATATTGCCTGACTAGCAATACGAGGACTTACTTCCGATATTATACTTGTGTTCTGATTTTAACGATTGTTTTATATAACGGTTTTTATTAAACTCTAAGAGTTCACTCGGCATTCGCTGATATGATTTTTGCATGTTTTTATCTCAGGTGCTTGAAGGTAATCCGGATGGAGATCGACTCTGATGGCCCACATAATATTAAAAATTTTCATTCGATCTATGTTTTGTAAACTTAATGACCTGTATAATTTGGGACCTGTTGTACACTTTAAAACTTTTTATCGAATGAATGTATGTTGAACCTTGTACAACCATTTTTATGTGTTGTCTATGATTGGAGTTATTGTGTTATCCCGTAACACTCTAAAAGACCCTTCCGCTGTACCGATACAAAAATTGAGAGTGTTACATGTCTATTTCACTATATGTGATTGTGTATATTATGTTTTGTCGCCTTATCTGATTTACTGAAGCTGAACAAATAATCACCAGTCATCAAAAAGTTCCTTCAGCAATGCTGAACAAATTTTTAATACAACTGAGTAGCTAGGCCTGAGTAGAGGAGCGTGCAACGCCATATGTCATGTTCACTTATGTTAACATGTATATGGGGTTTTGTCGCCTCATCTGACGCACTGAAGCTCACAAAGTATTGCCATCAGGTTCAGCATATCTGAGCAACAGCATTTAAAACCTATCAATCATGTGATTCAAAAGAGTTAATGGCATTAAATTTCTCGTGAATAAAAAAAAAATTCTTTCAAAAAGGTGTCATTTGTTAAGTAAGGAAATTTCAAACGTCTCAATCCACAGTCAACAACTCCCTGACACATGGGGCGTTTCACTGTTCAAAGCAACAGAAAATCATACTTTTGTAGAACATTAATGAGAAAGTTTGTGCCAAATGTTCAAAGGAAACCCTAAAAGATTTATAATTTTTTCAAATGGTTTTAAAAACTTTTTACAAATCAGTTAAAGTTTTTATATAATCCCTAACAATTGGATTTCATTCCACGCTTACAAATCTTTTCATCCAAAAACACTCACAAACTCTCTCTCTTTCAAAACACACACAGAAACATCAATGGCTGAATCATCTTCCACCCCCAAGATTGCCAAAATCACCCTTAAACCATCCACTCATGTTAATTATCCCATTGATGATATTGTTGATGCAAAAGTTGGGGTAGACCGAGCTTAACCCAAATAGGCTTAATTTGGGGTCTTGTGGACTCTGGCTCTCGCACCAAGTGAAACTTACTTTAGGACCCTGCGCACTAAACAGACACCATTAGGCTTATCGTTGGTGTGTGACCCTCGATTAGACTCCAGCATGAGAGTAACTAATCGGTTTTGGGTATATTAGTGTTTAGGGTCCTGTGTGTATCGTACCTTTGTGGAACCGAAGGGGTTCCTTTTATACTCGAGAGAGTCCAGGTTGGGCTCCTTGTTCTTGCGGCCTAATGAAGAGATAATGACTCGAAATAGCTTGATCTTCATTATCCAACCAAGGCAAGTGTATATCCCTTTTCCTTAGGCGAATATAACTATAACATAAGTTATATTCGGTCTGATCCTGTCACACTGCGACGAGGACTTGGCTAGGTAATCAACTTCTTGTGCGACAGCGGCTTACCAGGCTTTATGGGTTTTGTGCGCACATCGCACAAGTATCCAATCCACTCTTGATGGATGCGGGTAGTACCCTGAGTCAGACTATCCAGCCCGACTAGGGACTATACGTCATCATGTCCCCCCAGTCTAGTGGTCATAGGTCCAATCTGCGACTACTAGACTATAATCAAACCTAAACAGTTGCATAGTCCAAGCAGAAACATCTTATTTTAAATATTCCCACCAAGAAGACAAACATCCCCCCTTTCACCTAACCTCCTTGGTACTCGGGAAAAGTGCTTGCCACGTCATAATTAGCCCTTCTTCTACCGTTAGATCTAGCAAGTGGGGGACACGTGGCACAAATCTGACCATGAACTGTAAAACTCCGGAAGCCTATATAAACCCATCACGCCTCCTTTTGACTGTTTACCATCTACAAACCTTCAAACCACCATTAACGCCTCTATCACTCACCCTCATCACCAGATCTCTTATTAAGGTAATACGCGCAACCACTATTTTGCATACTCAGCACCATGGTGAAACAGCTAACCGACACCACGTCAATCTTGACCATTGAACAACTAGATGAATTTACCTTTGAGTTCTACATACCTGACTACCTGCACCCAGAAGTTCCTAACCTGCAAGATAATATAAGTCAGTTCCCCGTAGGGAAGATAGGGTTGTACACCCGTTACTTTGATTACGCAAACCAGCGTATACCTATGTCGCGCTTCCTTCTGAGCGTATTAATACACTACGAGACCCACGTCTCCCAACTATATTGCATAGGGGCAGCGAAAATTTCGAATTTCGAAATAAACTGTCGCACCCTAGACATAGAACCCACAGTAGATCTCTTCCGCGTTTTCTACCAACGGAAATTTGCCAATGGTTGGGTATCTTTTGCTAAGCAAAGGGTGGTATTCAATGTTTTGATGGAAAGGTAGATTCCTTAAGGAATTGGACCGATAGATTCTTCTGGGTCGATGACGCTGCCTTTCCCTTCCACTTTCTGTTAGCCGTATTTAAAGTGATGGTCGTATAATATACTGTTGCGAAGCTCGTGAAAAATACTATTCAACGGTGTCGAGAGTTCTTAGTATTAATGTTTATGTAACGGGAATTAGTCCCGAACACACAAATGAGGAAGGCCTCCTAAACACTAACTACATAGTATAAAAGGCCTCACAACCTCATTTATGTGTGTGTGTTTTCCATTACATTGTTTGTAGAGAGAGAATCATATGTGTTTCTCTCACTAGGAATTTACAACCTTTGTTTTTTCTCTTTTCCTTCATCTAATCTAATCTTTCTTTTTTGTTTAATCTTTACCTTCATTTCTATATCCTATATAGTCGTGTGAATCATTCCAACAAGTGGTATCATTCGCCAAGGGATTCGTATTTAAGCATTTCGTGAGTTTTTGATTGTTTTTTTACCAAAGTTTCAAAAAAAATTCGTGTTTGTTAGTGTTCTTAAGTCGCATACCTTCTTAATTCGTGTATTAGTGATTTGGGTATCTTGGTTTTTGGTTAAAACACAAATCTTTTGGATCAAAAGTTAAGAAATTTCTTGTTTCATCTTTCTGAATTTCTAGCAACTAATTCCATCGGAAAGTTCATGTGAGTGAGGCTCGATCGCAATAACCCAAGGGTTTTACTTTGTGGTCACAAGGATTCAGTCACCTTATTCCGACGGTTATTCCGATCACTCATTGCGATCGAGGATTCCAATGGTTTTTAAGGGATATTGAGTCGTTACTCTGTCCAAATAGTTTTAGCCATATTGCGATCAACATTCCGACAGTCAACATTCCGACAGATCAACATTCCGACAGCTCAACATTCCGACAGATCAACATTCCGACAGATCAACATTCCGACAGATCCAACATTCCGATAGATCATTCCGATCAACATTCCGATAGATCATTCCGATCATCATTCTGATAGAATATTACGATGGGCATTCCGATGGAAATTTTGTTTGAGTAATTTTTAGACTTAGCCACCATCTAGACTAGTCCCGGCACATAGTTTACACGAAGTTAATATTTTTAGGTCAAGTAAAATCAATTTTTTTCCCTACTAGTTTTTGGCTATTTCTAACTCAATTTCAAAATTTGGCGATACAAAATTTTTCAGCTTATCGTTTTGTCGGACTGAGGTATTTAGTGTGGGACTGGAAAAAATTTAACAAAAAATATCAGAACTTTCGGAATTTCAACAACATCACACGCTTTCTACGAATTGAGATCCTGTTTTTCACACGACTTCTACGATGACGTCTCAACAAGATATTTATGCTGCGGGTACCGAGAATCATCCACCCATGCTTACTAAGGAGAACTACACTACATGGGCTAGTCGTCTCCTTCCTTATGCAAAATGTAAACCTATGGGACAGTTGATTGTCAACTCGATTCAAAAGGGTACGTATGTTAGAAGAACAATTATTGTGCCTGAGGACCCTATGAATGCTAACCCAGTGGCTGACTCTAGTCATGAGCAAACGGATGAAGAATTAACTGAAGCTGAATCTAAACAACTCGACGCTGATGATCAAGAAATTCAAGTCATTCTTATGGGGCTTCCTGAAGATGTTTCTGCTGTTGTCGATAGTTGTGAAACAGCACACGAGATGTGGCTTAGGATTCAGAAAATGATGAAGGGCAGTGAAATCGGTTTACAAGAAAAGGAAACTAAGTTGCTTCGTGAATGGGAGAAATTTACGTCTACTGAAGGGGAACAAATTGAACCTTATTATCATCGGTTTTCAACCCTCATGAATCATCTTAGAAGAAACAAACATGAACCCGTACAAATTACTTCCAACATCAAATTTCTTGATAATCTTCCCTCTGAATGTCACGATATGTCACTCTTGTCAATCAAACCAAGGATCTTCATGTCGTGTACTACACTCAAGTATATGACTATTTGAAGATGAATCAAGATGAAGATAACGAAGTTAGGGCAGAAAGATGTGCCAAAACACAAGATCCATTGGCTTTTATGACAAACTCTCCATCATCTATGTCATATCCCATGGTACCCTACCATCAACCCTCATCAAGTAACTTCATGCCACAACAACAACAACAACAACAACAACTCACTGCTTATGGATATCAACCTCCTACTGCTATGAATTACTTACAACAACCCATTTCCTGTTTTGATGACATCATCGATCCTACTCATGCTATTAATACTGGTCATGCCCTTCTTGCAAAGGCATTCAAATTCACCATTAACCCCACCAACAACAATCAGAGAATCTCCTCGAACAATAGAAATAGGCAGATTGCTCAACCTTTCATGAATGCGAATCAAGATCGCCAATTGGTAGTTGCTGGAAACACGGGGACTCAGTCTCAACAATATGGTCAGAATGCTAGGCAGACCGTTAGCAATGCAGGAAATCAGTATGGTCAAAACCGTGGTCAAAATCCGGGTGTTCCGAATGCGGGTAATCAGAATGGGTTAATAGTTGTGCCAGCGGTTGGTAATCAGATGGGAAACATTGTGGCTGCAAGGGCTAAGAATACTGGTACAGGAAATAGAAACAACAATCGTCAGGTTCAGTGCTACAACTACAGGGGATTTGGTCATTATGCCCGAGATTGCACAACCAAAAAGAAGAGGGATTGATAAGTGTGTAAACACCCATCATTTTTACCACTTAATTACAATAATAACCGAGCCAAAACGTGTATTTTATGTCTTTTATGTCGGAATTATGCGTGGTTTGTGTTTTTGTTGTGATTTAGGACAAAAAGGTGAAAAGTGGAGAAAACACGGGCACTCACGGGCTTTTATTGAAGAAAAAGATGAAAGACGAAGTCAAGAAGTCAAGAGTGCAAAAAGAACGGAAGTCCAAGACCAATTCTGAAGATTTATCGAAGAAAAAGTCAAAAGACGGAAGTTTACTAAAAGCCGAAGAACTCAAGTCTTATTTATTGAAGAATTAAAAGACGAGTTTAAAGAAATCCCAAGCCAAAAGTCATTAAAGTCCAAGATTAACAAAAGATTAAGAAGGGAAGGACTTAATGGTGCAATTAAGAAGAAATGAAGGAGGGGAGGAAGCTTCCTAAGCATTCCCTAATCCTCCCCTATATATAGATCATTAGCATTTCATTTTTTACTCTGGTTGGATAGCTTGACAAACTATTTCTTCCACTTTTAATTTTATGCACATTTAATTTTCATGTCAATTTAAATACTTGTCTTACACTTTTAATACTTTTAATTCCAAGTAAGTGTTCTTTAATTTTGTTGCTTTAATCTTCATTTACCTTTGATCAAGTGTTCTTTCATCATTCTCTTTCTACCTTTCTTTTGATTTTGGTTTGTTTTAAAATTCGGATTAAGCAAGTAATTGCTTAATCTTTTGCTTATTTGATTAAAAGTTTTGTCTTTTCTTTTCCCTTTATGTTTTCATACGAGATAAGCCATAAGCTTGACAATCTTATGTGCTTATTTGGTATTTAGCTTAAGTGATTTCAAGTTCTTCTCAAAAGTTTTATTTTTTAAATTCCATTTCATTAAGTTCGTCTTTTACATTTCGAAAGGTTTTAACTTTTTAGCTTATTGTCTCGTTTTACTTTCATTTCATTTTAGTATTTTGTTAGTGCCTATTAGAATTAGCTTATTTGTTTCTTGTGCTTATTTTGAAATTGTAATCCATCGGAAAGTAAGGGATTCTACACATTGCGACGGCTTGCATCACCCACATTCCGACGGTGACAGTATAGGACTAGGGTTTTGCATTCCGATCCGGGATTGCGATTTAGAGTATCATCACCCTCATCCCGATCTGGGATAGCGATCGCACATTGCGATCGCACATTCCGACGGCTCTTGAGGTTTGCTAAGACGAAGTGCTGCCCAAATTTCCCTAGCAATATTCCTATCTAGGATTCCGATCTGACCCTTTGCGATCTGAACATTCCGATAGGTTGCACTTTCTACATTCCGATAGATTTACTCCCATATTCCGATCTGATATTCCGATGGACGTGGTGACAGCTTTTCGATCTGGATTCCAATGGAATGGGGTTTAGAATTATATTTTTGCTTTGTTTTATTTTTAAGTTACATTTTTAATACTTCGTCAAATTTAATTTTCGTCATGCTTTAACTTCAAGTCACTTAATTTCTCGTTATCTACTTTTCAAAGTTTTAATTTCTCGCCATTTATTTTAAAATAGTTTTAGATTTATTTTACACGTCATTTACTTTTAAGTTTTGCACTTTTATTTTTCAACAACGACAAATATTTTTCTTAACCAAAAACAATTGAGTCGTACTTTAAGCCGGAAATCAATTCGTTAAGATATCGAGAACTTGAACTTTATTTTTTATACGGGGTGTCAAAAGCCGTGTATTAAATGGCACCGCTGCCGGCTCTTTTCGTAAAGATTGACGGTTTTCTGTGAGAGACGCGTTGCTTTTTGGGATCTGTTCACTTGTGAGCGTTATTTTCTTGCACAAAAAAATTCAAAAAAAAAAACCATAAAAATTAAAAATTGTTAACAATCCATAAAAATTAAAATTTTCAAAACTCCAAAAAGATTTTATTTTTATTGTGTATATAGATTGTCTTCGTGTTTGGTTTCTTTTTCTTTTGCATTTTTAGGTGTATGCGTACTAGATCTTCTAATTATCAAGAGCCCGAGACTCGAGAAGATTTAAGTATGTCAGGTGTTAACAACAACAATAATCCACCTCACCTCAATAAAAACAATGTTCTTCCGCAGCCCGATCTTCGGACAATGAGGAGCTTTGTCAACCTACCATGTTTGGACGAGGAGGACCGATTGCGCTGATGCAAATCACGGCTCTAGAGTTTTCGTTGAAGAACCACATGACTCAGCAAGTGCAAACAAATCCTTTTAGAGGAGTGCCTTATGATGATGCCAACAAACACCTCGACAAGTTCATTACAATCACCCAAAGCATGAAGTTGCCTGGTGCCTCAATGGATGTTCTTCGCCTTCAACTCTTTCCACATGCTTTATCACATCCTGCCGAGTAATGGTTTGATCGTCTCCCGAAGAATTCTATTCACACTTGGGATGACATGACTCAACGCTTTTTGTCGCGCTACTTTCCACCATCCATGGTCACGAGCCTTCGCAATCAAATCAGCGGTTTCATGCAAGAACCCGATGAATCTCTTTTTGATGCTTGGGAAAGGTATAATGTCTTGATTGATCGTTGTCCAAACCACAACATGCTCCCTGTGACCTTAATTGATACTTTCTACAACGGATTGAATTTTCGTGATCGTGATACGATTAATGCAGCCGACGGTGGCACATTTATGAAAAGGAGACCCGAGGAGTGTAGAGAGCTTATTGAGAACATGACTACTCACCACAAAATCTGGGATTCCTCCGCTTCTTCAAGGAACAACCCCAGAGTCAATGTCTCTTCTACTTCAGCAAACCCTGATATGACCGAACTCACCCGCATGATGACTGAAATGAGCAAAAATATCTTGCTTCTCGCTTCAAACCAACAACAACAAGCTAAAGCGGTTGCACCTTCTTGTGAAACATGCGGCGGTCCTCACTCATACACCGATTGTCCTTCTACACAAGGAAATCTGGAAAATGTGTATGCAGCTTATGGTAATTATTCACCAGAAAATTACCACGCTCGACCTCAAGGGGATAGAAATTTGCTTAGTTACCGATCAAACAACTACCTTTCCCCCGATTTTTCTCCTCAAAACCAAAATCCCGCCAACAACTACAATAGAAGCAACCAAATCCCACCAAGAGCTTCTAATCCTTATCACCCACCCGCTCAACAAACCCAACCCATTAACCCCGATGTTGAAGCCATCGTGAGAACCCAAGGTGAGCAAATCAAGAATCTGCAGAGTCAAATTATCAATTTGAAAGGAGATATTACCAAGCAAGGAAATGAAATTAGATCTGAACTTCGCGATAATATCCAATCTTCCTTCAGCAATCAAACAACTGATTTGATGAATACGCTTGCTAGTTTCTTGCCCTCCGCTCAACCCTCTTCTTCGAGTTCTCTACCTTCAAACACCGTCACCAATCCGCGAGCAAATGTGAGTACTATTACTACGCGTAGTGGAGTCACCATAGTAGGACCACCGATCCCACCCCCATCATCTACACCTCCTCCACCACCATTTATCCCTACTCCTCCTACACCTAGTATTAGTGCACCATTACCGTCTCCGCCTCGTCATGACGATGTACCTAGGAAGGACCCTTCAACATCTCAACCTAAAACTTTACCACCTTCACCTTCACCACCCAAACTCAATATCCCATATCCTTCTCGCTTAGGCAAGACCAACGAGCTACCAAGAATGACTGTCAAGTGCAAAGCTATGTGAAGATGCTCTCTCAAATGAACATCAACATGAGCCTTGTTGAAGCACTTGTCCACGTGCCGAAATTTGTTAAAGCATTTAAGGAATTGCTTAACAAGAAGGAGAAGCTGATTGAGCTCGCCAACACACGCTTAAATGAAAACTGCTCTGCAGTTATTCTTAAAGAACTTCCGGAAAAGCATGGAGATCCCGGTCGTTTTGTGTTGCCTTGCCTCTTTAACAAAACCGAAGAATTTACTGCTCTTGCTGATCTCGGGGCTAGTATTAATCTTATGCCATTGAGTCTTTGGAAAACACTATCATTACCCGACCTTAATCGAACAAAGATGACTCTTGAGCTTGCAAATCGTACTCTCGCTTACCCCGTTGGTATTTCCGAAGATGTGTTCATCAAAGTTGGCACATTTACTTCCCGGTCGATTTTGTCGTTGTTGATTATGAAATGGACCCTCGTATTCCCTTAATACTTGCTCGACCATTCTTGAGAACCGGACGAGCTTTAGTTGATGTTGCCGAAGGTGAGTTAATCTTAAGAGTCGGGAATGATTCACAAGTTTTTAAAATGGAGAAGCTTACAAGCAAATCCTTTGGACGAGAATAAGTGAATATGATTAATGTTCTCGATGATTTTGTCATCTACAACAATCCTCTATTCGATTCTTGCATTTATAATCCACTTTTTCAAGATGATGTGGATGATTCTCGCTCCAATTTGGAACCTTCTCCCATTTATGATTCTCCACCGATCTTTGATGCTTATGATGATGATTCTAGCTCAGATTCAGATGATTTTGATGATTGTACTTCTGAGTATCCCGATCTGCCCACATACGATGATTTTGATGAGGCTGATACTCTTTCGAGTGATTCTTCACATGATGAAGATCCTCCGCCATCACTCGATCCTACTTTGGACGATTACTCATTTGAGGAAGACTTCTCTACGTTTCTCAACACTTACTTCCCTCATGAGAGTGATGCTCCTCCTTTAGATTTTGAAGATTATCGTCTTGATCCTACTTTGGATTTGAAGAACATTCTTTCAAAGGAGAAAAAACCGGTCGACACCAATATCCGCAGCACATATGATTTAACACCTCTTTGTCCACCTTCTGAGGACGAGGTTGTGCATCTTCATCGCGGATCTTCTTGACATTCTGCTGAGCTTGAGTGCTATTTTCCCTTAAAGGAAAAGGTGTTCGACCCCGGTATCGATATTCTGCAGCCATCTCAGTATCCGTCTGATGAAATAAAAGGAAATATCTTTGGAACTTGTGGAAATCTGCTTGCACCACTTCACCCTTGCTTCCACCGTGCTCCATCGCTGCTTAAGGGAACCTTGCCTACTCTTCTTTGGCTTGCCTTGTTCGCCTTAAGCTTATGCTATTTGATGGACGAAAACTATGTCTTTGATCCCGGTGGATATGTTTCATGCTTTTTCCTATGATGATCAAGGTCGAGTTAGGCTCACGACTCGGTAAACAAAAATCAAGCGCTTCTTGAGAGGCAACCCATGTTTCTATCTTTTAGCTTTCTTTATCCTAAGTGTAGGGGAGACCCGTTGGTGTTTGCTATTTCCTCTCTTCTCTTAATCAGGGATTCGAGCTCCATGATCCACTCTTGATGATTCTTGACGACCCGTGATTCCGTGTTCCCTTCTTCCCGGTTCTATCCTAAACTCTTTTTGATTCACTATTTTATATTTTCTCAATATTAAAATAGGAATCTCTTTAGTTGTCTCTTCCTTAGCAAGATTTAAACAAAGTGCACAATGTCCTAAGTGTAGGGGAGTTTACTCCCACATGCTTAAACATTGAGGGCAATGTTTATCTTAAGTGTAGGGGGGACTTCTATCGATGTTAAGTGGCCCTTTTCCTTGTATTTGTCCTCATTTTAACCGGAAAATCAGTTTTTTCGACATTTTTCTAAATATTTGATCTATTTTGGCCTATTAGTTTTTCTTTTTGTATAGTTATTTTTCTTTCTTTGCTAGTATAAATTTTTAATAAAGTGGTTTTAATTTTCAAACATTGTGAATCTTTTGACTCAACCCGAGTTTACTTGTCTAAGTTTACTCTAGCTAGTATCCTTAACGTGTTTAAGTCAAGTTTTGCTAGGCTTTTATATAGGGATCTATAAAACGCGAAAGTCTTAACTCTCACGGGTTAAGAACAAGAACTTTTCGCAAGTTCCTATAATTGATCCTAGAGAGTCGTTATCAAGGGAACTTTAAAACGCGATTTCTAAACTTGAAAAAGTCTAAGAGTTTGCAAGATCCTATAGGCGACTCCAAAACCAAAACTTTGATTTAATAGGCTAAGCATCCACGAGTCTCATTCCTTGAGATTTTAAACTGAGGAGAACGAGAGATGATAGAGTCAATTATAAGTTTGGTATTCTTTCGTGAATTTATGTGAGTTAATTATAAGCCTATTCTCCCATCGCTTGTTAATAAATTTATCTGCAATAAATAAGGTTGTACGATTTGAAAAGTTACTTAGCTTCTAGCCCAAGATCGTTTAAAAGTTGCTCGGTATGGATTAGAGTTCATAGCCAAGGCATAACTTATTGAAGCGGGATGCGAAGATTGGCGAGTCCAAAAAGGTCATAACAAGGCATGAGGGCTATATTTTGTTGCTAAAGATCCCAAGTGATGTGAAGAATCATTTATCAAAAATCTATATGAAGGATCGAGACACACGACGAAAAGCAAAAACTCCCCAAAAATCATGGAGAAGTGTATCCGAAAAGACCATAGCAAGGTATGAGGATAAATAGATCCAAGTCAAAAAGGAGGCGGATCGTTGTATATCAAAGTCCAAAATAAAGATTGGAGAAAAATGAAGAAGTCGTGGTCCAAGTATGAATCTCTCAAAACTTCAAGTGAAGAAATTCTATTATGAAGAGAAGACCATAATTTCATGAACGTCTCTCAAGGTTTGAAGTATGAAGTCGCTGCCAAATATCGGTCTGAGAAAGGTCTCAAATCGCGAAGCGAGTTATGCCAAGATATGAACTTTATGACGTCCCGAGAAGCAGTTTTAAAAGATTTTGTCCTTTAGCTAACTATTGATTAAATCATTCACTTTATTTTCGGCTTAAATAACTATCGAAATAAGTCAAAAATGCATCCTCGTGATCATTCAAGACAATAATAAAATATAAGAGATACACCTAGTAGTAAGGGAGTCTAAGTGAATAATTGGCCCACATGAGTTCGTGTTAGTTTGCTAACTTATAATAACAATGATCTCGTTTTTAAGCTTGGTTTGGAGAAAGTGAAAACTTGAGGATGATGATCATTCACGTCATTTCCAAAACCTGAAGGTATGATTTTTGATTTCTTTATTTTACTTGGAATGTTTATAATTTTCTATCTCTTTAATAAAGGCTAAGGTGGATTTATTATGATGAAAAGTGTAAACATGCTTTGTAACTAATGCATTGCATGAGGACATTGCAATGGTCAAGTGTAGGGGATTTGATAGGTGTGTAAACACCCATCCTTTTTACCACTTAATTACAATAATAACCGAGCCAAAACATGTATTTTATGTCTTTTATGTCGGAATTATGTGTGGTTTGTGTTTTTGTTGTGATTTAGGACAAAAAGGTGAAAAGTGGAGAAAACACGGGCACTCACGGGCTTTTATTGAAGAAAAAGATGAAAGACGAAGTCAAGAAGTCAAGAGTGCAAAAAGAACGGAAGTCCAAGACCAATTCTGAAGATTTATCGAAGAAAAAGTCAAAATACGGAAGTTTACTAAAAGCCGAAGAACTCAAGTCTTATTTATTGAAGAATTAAAAGACGAGTTTAAAGAAATCCCGAGCCAAAAGTCATTAAAGTCCAAGATTAACAAAAGATTAAGAAGGGAAGGACTTAATGGTGCAATTAAGAAGAAATGAAGGAGGGGAGGAAGCTTCCTAAGCATTCCCTAATCCTCCCCTATATATAGATCATTAGCATTTCATTTTTTACTCTGGTTGGATAGCTTGACAAACTATTTCTTCCACTTTTAATTTTATGCACATTTAATTTTCATGTCAATTTAGATACTTGTCTTGCACTTTTAATACTTTTAATTCCAAGTAAGTGTTCTTTAACTTTGTTGCTTTAATCTTCATTTACCTTTGATCAAGTGTTCTTTCATCATTCTCTTTCTACCTTTCTTTTGATTTTGGTTTGTTTTAAAATTCAGATTAAGCAAGCAATTGCTTAATCTTTTGCTTATTTGATTAAAAGTTTTGTCTTTTCTTTTCCTTTTAAGTTTTCATACGAGATAAGCCATAATCTTGACAATCTTATGTGCTTATTTGGTATTTAGCTTAAGTGATTTCAAGTTTTTCTCAAAAGTTTTATTTTTTAAATTCCATTTCATTAAGTTCGTCTTTTACATTCGAAAGGTTTTAACTTTTTAGCTTATTGACTCGTTTTGCTTTCATTTCATTTTAGTATTTTGTTAGTGCTTATTAGAATTAGCTTCTTTGTTTCTTGTGCTTATTTTGAAATTGTAATCCATCGGAAAGTAAGGGATTCTACACATTGCGACGGCTTGCATCACCCACATTCCGACGGTGACAGTATAGGACTAGGGTTTTGCATTCCGATCCGGGATTGCGATTTAGAGTATCATCACCCTCATTCGGATCTGGGATTGCGATCGCACATTGCGATCGCACATTCCGACGGATCTTGAGGTTTGCTAAGACGAAGTGCTGCCCAAATTTCCCTAGCAATATTCCGATCTAGGATTCCGATCTAACCCTTTGCGATCTGAACATTCAGATAGGTTGCACTTTCTACATTGCGATAGATTTACTCCCATATTCTGATCTGATATTCCGATGGACGTGGTGACAACTTTCCGATCTGGATTCCGATGGAATGGGGTTTAGAATTATATTTTTGCTTTGTTTTATTTTTAAGTTACATTTTTAATACTTCGTCAAATTTAATTTTCGTCACGCTTTAACTTCAAATCACTTAATTTCTCGTTATCTAATTTTCAAAGTTTTAATTTCTCGCCATTTATTTTAAAATAGTTTTAGATTTATTTTACACGTCATTTACTTTTAAGTTTTGTACTTATATTTTTCAACAACGACAAATATTTTTCTTAACCAAAAACAATTGAGTCGTACTTTAAGACGGAAATCAATTCGTTAAGATATCGAGAACTTGAACTTTAATTTTTATACGGGGTGCCAAAAGCCGTGTATTAGGGATGCTGCTTATCTTTAGACTCATCTTCTCATAGCACAAAAAGCAGAGGCAGGGACTCCACTTCAAGCTGAGGAATTTGATCTTATGGCTTCTACTTCAGAATATGACGAGGAAGAAGAGGTGAATGCCAACTACATCTTGATGGAAAACTTACGGCAAGCATCAACCTCAGGAATACATGATGATAGAGCTCCCGTCTATGATTCAGACGGTCCCTCTGAGGTACACCCAAGTTTTGATGATAATGATATATATAATATGTCTAATAAGGAGGAAGAGTATACTGAGATGCTTGAGCCCTACATTGAGACACGCGAGGATCAAACGAATAATAGTAATATTATTTCGAATGAGCCCAGTGTGGACCTTAGTGTGGATCAAGTTGCTCAGCCTACAACCCTTCCTGACTAGACACATGCGTATTATAAATCTCTATTTGATAAGCTTGCTAAGGATGTAGATCATGCTACGGTGGTTAATAATAAGTTTAGAGAAACTAATGCCAAATTGACCACTGAGCTTGCGGGATATAAGGAACGGGAGAAAAGTTTTGAGATTCATCATGCTAAAATCAAGGAACTTGAACAAGCTCATGCTACATCGGTTTATCAAGAAAATGCACAACTAAGAAATTAAATGCCTTACACTTAAGTAGTGCTAAAAATATAAGCGAATTGAATGATGAAATCACTTCTCTTAATAAACAGCTTTCAACTGAAAAATCTATTATTTTGGATTTAAAAGAAGAACGAAAAAAGCTAAAACATGATTTCAAAATTCGAGAAGATGGGCTTCTTGAAGATTTTTGCAAAGCCCAGGATAGGATTAGATAATTATTCAACCTTTTAGTAAAACGTGGCCAAACTATGCAGACGATAAATATGCTCGCACCAAAAGTGAATGAGATAAATTACACTCGATACAGATTGGCTTTAGGTTGTCCTCTTCCCCCTAATCTCGGATACCTTAAGCAAGTTCAGGCCACTATTGAAACTTTATATAATGGTAGTGTGGTATTGTCTAATAAGCATGATCCTCCTAGTGTCCATGATTCCGAGGAAACTACTGAACTTGCTGTAGAGACTCGTTTAAGAATGAAAAAGCTTGATAAAGAAGTGTTACCCGTTTATTATCCGAAAGTTAATCCTGCAACTTTTTTTGTTCGGTCTAAAACGAGTACTGAAATGCTTTTGCTACCAAGTGAGGAATTGTTTGATGACCCTCCTAAACCTAGTATCACACGCTGATTTTAAACGAGCTAAAAGATAACTTTGTCATCCTTAAACGTGTTGTAATTCAAAAATAACTGGAGTTAATTTTACATCACCTGTTCAGATTGAGGTTCAGAAAATTCTTCAAAATCATATTAATCCGATTATTAATAAAGTTGATGCTCGGTTAGGAAATTTGGAAAATGCTTTTCTAAAAGAATTAGCCAACTTTGTTGAAGACTTTAAATCTTTGACGAAGGAAGCTGATGAATCTCTTTATAAAATCAAAGTTTTGGAAAACGATCTTGAACGCCTCTCTAAAGCTCGTGACTGTATTGATAGTAGCCCTGTTGAGTTAGGTACCTCTATGTCACATAATGAAAACTTCCAAACTGAGCTTGTTCTTATGAAAGAGGAAATGGAATCTTATGTCATTAAAAAGGATAAAGAATTCACCGATCTTTGGAATAAATTTGTCAAAAAATGTGATGAATGCAAATATGACAAGATTTCGTATGAAAACGCTTACAATGAAATGCAATAAACAATCGAACGGTTGCAGGCTCCGTTTGGAGGGGTTTCGGAAACGAATTTGGCCTCGTCAGGGTTAGAGAGTTTTAGTGGTGGTAATGTTAAGAAGCTTAAGGCTAAGATTACAAATTTAGAATCTGTTGTTGTTCCATATAAGCGGGCTGTTGAACAAAGTAAGTCTGTCTATCAAAAACTTATTGACAAAATTTATGAGAACTGTAAGTTAAAGGCCTTGTTAAAAGATAAGACTTCTGAACCTAGCTCTATTGTGGATACGATGATCCAGAAACCAACAACCTCGGGACCCACGCGTATTGCTGTGACACCTTTTCCCAAGGTTGCTAGAACGACAACTGATGTGATTTCCCCAGGAATGTTTTGTGTTAGTTCTCCCTCTCTGCCTAGCAAACAACGTAAAGCAAGCGTTAGGACAAAACCGATCACTATAACTGGACCACAAGTTATTGATTTAAAAAGTGCTAATTCTAATAGACGTGTGTGTTCTTCTACAGGAATAAACAACTACACTAAGAGCAGAAGGCCACAGCCTATGAGCAATACAAGGAATGATAGGGTCCCTTTTGCCTCTAGAAGTAGTCGCCCCAAGATCGATAATGTGGAAGTAAAAGAAAACCCTAAGAATTTACCGCTTTTTAATCATAATCAGAAACCTAATTCATCTGAATGTAATGACTTTAAGCTTGTTTTTCGGAATGAAAAATCTGAAATTATTTGTGCTAAATGTAATAAATGTTTCTTTACTTTTAGTCATGATGCTTGTGGTTTGACTATGAATGGGTTGAATTATGGTGGTTACACTCGAATTGACAATATATCAGTCAGTGAACAACAACACACTCCTAAGGCTAAGGTGTACGTTCCAAAAAGTACGCATGTAGGGTCCACAAAAAGTCTTGCTAAGCCTAGTAGGCCTAGATTCACCTCTAAATGGTTGCCTACTAGTAGAAATTTTGACTGTAGCGGCAGAATTATCGATACTAGTAGATCTCATACTGACAATGAAACATCGGTATGTGATACAGCTTAATTATCATCTAACCCTACAGGAACCTATTTCATCGGTTGCCAAAATATTTTCTTCTCTTATCATTGGCAGGTTGTTGAAATTTGTCTCTGGTGCGTGGACTATGGCTGTTCCAAACATATGACTGGGAATCGAAGCCTTCTCAAGAACTTTGTATGGCGTTTCATGGGAACTGTTCGATTTGTAAATGATCATGTTGCGGCAATTCTAGGCTATGGTGATCTTCATTAGGGAAATATAATCATCACCAGAGTCTCTTTTGTTGATGGCTTGGGACATAATTTGTTCTCGGTTGGGCAATTTTGTGACTCAGACTTGGAGGTTGCTTTCAGAAGTCATACATGTTTTGTAAGAGATCTCGAAGGAATTGATTTGTTGAAAGGTAATCGTACCACCAACCTTTACACCATTGATCTTTTTCAAATGTCTGTTGCTTCTCCAATTTCTCTCATGGCCCGGGCCACTTCAACAAAGTCATGGTTATGGCATCAAAGGTTATCTCATCTAAACTTTGATGCCATCACCCAACTTGTGAAAGATGATCTCGTTACCGGTCTTCCAAAGTTTAAATATACAAAAGACCATCTTTGTCCTTCCTGTGAGCAAGGTAAAAGTAAGAAGAAGCCTCACAAACCCAAACCTGTTCCCAACTCAACGAATAGGTTACATCTCCTACATATGGATTTATGTGGCCCAATGAGATTCAAAAGCATTAATGGAAAGCGGTATGTCCTAGTAATTGTGGATGATTATTCTCGTTACACATGGGTTCATTTTCTTGCATCAAATGATGAAGCCCCTGATGTAATTATTAATTTTCTGAAGAAAACATCAGTACTACTGCAAGCCCCTGTCATTATTGTGAGAACGGATAACAGCAAAGAATTCACCAATCAGAAATTGAAAGCTTATTTTGATGAAGTTGGGATTTCTCATCAAACTTCGGCTGTAAGAACTCCAGAGTAGAACGGAGTTGTGGAACGGAGGAATCGTACGTAAGTTGAAGCTGCTCGGACAATGCTTCTCTCCTCCAGTGCACCATTATTCCTTTGGGCCAACGCTATAGCAGCTACATGTTATACTCAAAACCGCTCCATTATTCATGCCCGTTTAAACAAAACACCTTATGAGATCATTAATGGAAGAAAACAAGATATTTCATTTTTACATGTCTTCGGTGCATTATGTTATCCGAAGAATGATCGTGAAGATATCGGTAAACTTAAACCCAAAGGTGATATTGGTTTTTTCATTGGTTATTCTTCAACTGCTTGTGCTTACAGGGTTTATAATCGAAGGACTAGAAAGGTAATTGAGACTATGAACGTTACCTTTGATGAACTCTCGGGTATGGCCTCTCAACATAGAAGTTCACACCCGAGCTTCATGGTCAGACTTCTGGACACGTAAGTTCAGGACTCGCGCTTCAATTTGCACCGTTTGCAATCTCATCGTTACAACCATCGGAACGTGACTTGGAAGGTTTATTTAGGCCAATCTATGATGAATATATGAAGGGTCCTTCGTCATTTGGTGTTCCTTAAAATGCCCCGGCTGCACCTGCTACGGTAGTTCAAGAACCTCCGACTGCATCTACACCAACGACATCTACTTCTACACCATCTACGTCAACCTCAACCATATTGCCTCCAAATATTCCAACCACTTCTCCGACTTCTGACGCAACTCAATAACATTCTCAGCAAATTCCTAATCATGTTCATCTTCAGAATGAAATAGTTGCTGAAAATGAAAACAATGTGATGCTCAACGAACATGAGTTTGTTAATCCATTTGCGGCTTCCACGAGTACTACTCAGCCTTCAACACCATATGTGGATCCGTCGAGCTCGCATCAAGTTTCTCATACACTTCCACATGAACACAAATGGACTAAGAATCATCCTTTGGTTCAAGTGAATGGCTATCTCACACGGCCGGTCTCAACACGCAATCAGCTGCGTATCGATGGTGATATGTGTATCTATGCACTATCAGTCAGAACAATGGAACCAGCAAGTGTGAAAGAAGCAATGATCGATGCATCATGGATTGAGTCTATGCAAGAAGAACTCAATAAGTTCATCCGGCTTGATGTATGGGAGTTAGTACCTCGACCGGACAATATCGATCCGCTTACCCTGAATTGGTTATTAAAAAACAAGATGGATGAGGAGCAAACGGTCATTAGGAACAAGACTCGGTTAGTTGTGAGAGGTTATAAACAACAGGAGGGAATTGATTTCGTTGAATCCTTCGCCCCAGTTGCTCGAATGTAAGCTATTAGGATTTTCTTTGCATATTGATGAGACTGCTTTTATACATAGTCTCATCGTCCAAAAAGGGCTTTAAAAGCATAAAATATCATGAAATTGGCCGAATATATGCTTGTGTTTGTTGCTTATGTATTTTAGGTACGGATATTGAGAAAATGACAAAAGATCACAAGAATCATGCAAAAACGAACACGGGAAACGAAGCCGCACATTGAACCAAGCCCTAATGATGAATTTCCCAAGACAAACCATTAAAGATTTGAAGATTATGCAAGAAGGGTCCTCCATTATTGAAGAATTGACACTTTATACCCTTGTATCCTCATAATTACAAGATTGGCCCCTAAAGTTTGTCAATATTGCAAAAAGGGCCCTCCACTTTGAAGAATTGGCAATTTTAGTCCCTCAACAAAACTAAAATGTCAATATTATCCTCCTCAAAGTCAAACATACCATGAAGGACTTCAAGTTACAAGAAATTACAAGTTTGGTCCTTTAAAATATGTCAAATTACCAAAAGTGGAAACATGTCTTGTGGCTGGCGGAATATTCTACGTTTGCGGGCCATGATCCGTGATTTTGTTTGGCATACTATTGGTAATGGAGCTGCTACTTCGGTATGGTTTGATAGATGGTGCGACATCGGGCCATTATCTAATTTGTTTCGTATAGGGATATCCACAGGTCTGGTCTGAATCTTCAATCGATGGTTACGGATTTGATTCATGCAGGTACGTGGGTTTGGCCTCCGTATAAGTTCTCGGTGTTATCTACTTGTTTAGTCCCGGTGAATAATGAGCAAGATAGTTTGATATGGCGTCTTAATAATGGTTCTTTCAAGTAGTTTTCTGTGAATCTGGTATGGAATGCAATTCGTCCAAGAGATAATAAAGTCAGTTGGTTTCATGTGGTGTGGTTTCCTAATAATATTCCGCGTCATGCGTTCAATCTTTGGCTTATTATCAAGGGTAAGCTTAAAACGCAGGATCGCGTTTGCTGGTAGGAAGCGGTTAGCAATCTTGGTTCTTCATGTTCGCTGTGTGAGCGAATCCCGGATTCTCATGATCACTTATTCTTTGATTGCTCATTTGCTGATTCAGTGTGGCCTCATATGAAATCTTTGGCTGGACTTTCTCATGTTCCTCATAATGTTTATACTATTGTTGATCAGATTGGTCCTAACGCAAATCACAAGTCGACGCATATTGTTGTGGCTAAATTGGTTCTTGCCGCTTCCTCGTACTTTATATGGCAAGAACGCAATTGGCGTTTATTTAAGAAGTCTAAAAGATCCGAGAAGCAAGTGATTGATTGTATCTACGCGGCTGTTCGGCTTAAACTCCTATCTTGTAGCATTAAACGTACTAAAGTAGGGGAGGTTTATGCGCGATTGTGGGAGCTTCCTGACTCGTTGTTTAGATGAGTTTGGTTTATTTTTGTTTATGTACCTTTAGGTGGTTCTTTCCTATTGGTTCCCTTGTTTTTGTAATCTTGATGTAAGACGGATGGCATGTCATTCGGTTTTGGCTGTTCAAGCATTGTTTGCTCGAGGTTAATGTGACACACAGTCACATTCCATTGTACTTCATGATTTTTGGGTGATTAATATATTTTACCAGGGATGATTCCCTTTTACCCAAAAAAAGGACCTTTGACTTTGAAGAAATGGCAAAAATGGTCCCTCATTAATCATGACTTGGCACATTCAGTCCTCCAAGAAGTCAACAAGGCAAGTCAAGACCATTATCTATGAAGAAAATGCCAAATCAGTTGTTCAAGAATCAAGAAATGGCAAGAAATACCCCTGAAATTACTTTACAAAATTATTTGGGGCAAAAGTATGAAGTTTGAAACTTGGCTAACAAAGGAAATTGTATTTTTGGCTGTTTATTTACAAAGTGAAAGAAGTGTGAATGATAAGGGGCTAAAGCTGGCAAACAACCTAAGACACCTAGACCACTCTCCACATGACACGTGCCCTACTACCAAAACCAACCAATCACCACTCTCCCTTCCTCCACATCACCATCCACTAAACCCGGTTTATTACTTTTTTATTCTTGGCGCCTTAGCACAAAATTTAAACTTAATCACCCCTAAATCTTGATTAAACTTGCAACTATTCACCTCAAGAACAATTGTGGGCTTTCTTAATTTACTTGTAATTAGACACCATAAATCTCCAGATTAGTGAGTAATGGTCCCTTAATTACATCCCCACCCTTAAACCATACTCCACATCACAACATGAGTCACATGATAAACCCTCTTCACACGGTTTTGGGGAAAAAGCCAAAAGATGCCAGAAAATCAACACACCATATTCCAGCTTACTTCTTAGGCTTATTTGGAGCCATTGGATGCATTTTCACACATGCCACCTCCACAACCTGCCAAGAACAAGTCACATGTTTAAGCACATTCAAACAAGACAAGGGGAAAATGGGGGACTTTACAGCTTTAGGGTTTATGTTTTTTAGCTTCTTAGCAAGTAGTTTGTATCCTATATAAAGGCCTTAGGGTTTCACTTTAAGCCCTGCTCTTGAATTTTCCTTTGTTCAAAGTTCTGTAAATCCATATTCAGTTTAATGAAGTGTGTTTGAATCTTTGAAGAGAACTCAAGTGCCATTGTTATTTCCTGCTTATTATTGTTACATGTTTACTAATCTTCAATCTTAAAACCTGTTTTCATGGAGTGTGCAAAAGTTTGCACATTTTCCTATAGCTTGATATTTTGCTAAGTTTCTTGGTACACCTTGGAATTCTTGGGTTATAAAGCTGATCATAGCATCCTGATATTGTGATATCAAGGTGTTGTGAAGCTTATAACTTGGGGATAATCAAGTGTGGGGTACAAGAGTTGCATTAATCAAGGCTTTTTCACCTTTCTGTTTTTTATATTGTGCTTCTAATCTTGTTGAATCTTAGCAGCCTTTATTGTGGAAGCTTGTGCTTGTTCTTTCTAGCACATATGCTCAAAATTCGTGGGTGTGGATGTACATCCATGAGGCTTACACCCTTAATCTCAAAATCTGAAAAAACGTTGGATATTTTTGATATTTGTGTGTTTCTTGTGGCTTAATCTTGCTAAAATCTGCATATTACATCTATTATTGTGTTGATTTGGGCATGGGTAACCTTGGAATACACTTTTGATTTGAAAATTTTGATTTGAAAATATAAAAGTGTGTTTGGGATTACCTGTTTAAGATCATAGTTTGTTATTTTGTGGTTGGAAGTTTGTGTTTGTACTTTGTATCTGCGAAGTACTTGTTTGTGTGCTATTTTCTGCAAGTTTTCAACTTTGAAACACCAAATCAAAGATTGTGCTATAATTTGCTTGTTTTGACTGATTTTGACCTAAGACTTTGGGAACACCTATGCTTAGGGCTAAAAAGTGTTTAAACATAGTTAATTTAACCTGTTCATAGTTCATCAGTAACTTTTTGTGCTTGAATCTTGATCTAAACTTTGAATCATTGCATGAAACCTGTTTAAACATGTTCATTTAAGTTTAGTATAGCTTGTGTATGTATTTGGTGAAGTTTGGCTGGCTGAATTGTGCTATAAGTGCTTATTGAACCATAACTTCTTATTCGTTCATGTCTGGGCTATATCTGGTGCTTAATTGAATTAACTGTACAAATTGGCTGATTGTGATTGTGATTTTTTTTTTGTTATTGACTCCTTATGATCCACTGATCATTTGGGTGCCTTTGTGAAACTTGAATCCACAAAAAAGTCACTAAAGACAAATAGTCAAACAGGTCAATAGTCGAAAAAGTTTCCACTGCTCAAACACCAAAACTAACCCATGTGATAGTAGTAAAATCACACTCTTTTAGGAAAAAGAGCGTAAAAATATAGGGTAAGCACGGCGATTTAGGAAAACCGTGTGTAAATGACCCTAAAGTGAGTTCGTTCTTGAGGAGGCTAGTGTGTTGTGTAATGAATTGATTAATGGTTTGTGATTATATTTGAGAAAAAGAAAATAGAAATGGGGTAAGAAGAGAATGACGGTTACGAAGACGGATTTAAATTAAACTGAAAAATCCAAAATAAAATAAGAAAAATATAGAAACTGGTTTCAAGTCCTAATTCTTAATTAAGCCCACAAAAGACAAAAATCCTAAGTTTCTGATAGTGACACTTGCTAGGGTTTGTCTTTTTGCTCAGCAGTAGAAACAATAACACAGGCAGTGGGAACTTGCTTCCCACTAGTAGTACAAAAATTTGGTCTGATGACTGTATAAGCTTAGGAAAGCTTATGGCTTGCTTATTTTTGGAATACAAGGCACCCCTACACTCAGTGGAGTGTAGGGAGTCAGATTATGCAAAAAAAAACACACAAGTCTTACACACAAATCAAGCACAATTTGCCCAAGAAGTTACTGATTAAGCTTATGCAGGTCTGGTGAATAGTGTCCTGGTCTACTTGGCACAAAAATGATTTTCAAAGCTCACAAACTTGCAAACAATCCAACCAAATGACTTACAAGCTAGATAGAACCCTAGATAAACAGTTTGGCTAACAACATGCGAGATTTCAAGGCAAGTTTTCCCTAAATCAAGCATAGAAATGACTTACTGATTTATGTGACAGTTTTATAAAAATCAACCATACAAAATGTAAATTTACCTATCAAACTTGAACCATATTAACAATACCACCTACCTCTAACTTGTTGAGTGTGTTTAACAAGTTTTTAACCAGTATTATATCACCTAACAAGCCTTTAATCTACTAAACCACACTCCTTTAACTACTGAAATTGAAAATTAACAAAGCAAACTAATTCAAAACTACACAAACCTGATTTCAATAGCTTCTAACATGCATACAAGCAACTAGTGAGCATAATCAAACAAATAAACAATCACTTAAACAATCTTTCATACAAATCCACCAAATCATTTAAACTAGAAAATAAGTATTTAAAGCCAATTTACCTAGAGAGACCCACATCCAGGCCCCTCAATGGCTGCATAGCCATCTCCAAACAAGCTGGGGCTTGTGCTGAACCTTGGAAAACAGTCAAAATCCTCAAGTGTTTCCTGCTAAGAACAATGCAGAAACAATACCCAAATATTCTGATTTTTTTTTCTTTTTAAATCTTTTTCAAATAATTTTCTCAAATTCTTTCCTTTCAAAACACTTACACAAACCACTTACAAACTTGGAAAACCAAATTTTGGAACAAGATTTTACCAAAAAATCAACTTTTTCAGAAACTTGAAAATAAGAATGACTTTTGAAAATTCTTGAACTAATGTTAAAAATATGGAACTCAGATTTATCTCAAGCATACACCAACTTTTAAAATCATAAAAGGAATTACAATTTAACAAAAATACTAACTTTATAAATATTTAAAAAGGGATTACAAGACTTGAGTAAAAAATCTGGAACAAAGGGATATGCACAGCCTGCATTCTCCTTTTATAAGCTAACAAGGAACCTTCTAGTGCTACTTGAATAAAAAATAATAAACTGAAACCCTAGATAGGAAAATCCGAAATTGCCCTTGATTGTTGACTGAATTCTTGGTCAAGATGGATACATGTGACATGCAAGCTGTTGGAATGAATCTTGGACGTTCATATAGCATTGGGGACCAAGTAAAAGGATCATGGACGCTTATTTGGTCAGGTTTTGTTTTTGAGGGGGAAAATGACGTGCAGGGGAGGTCCCCACAGTCACATGGGTTGGTTGGGAAGGGAATCTGGGTTGTGGGTTGGGTTTAGGGTGTGATGGATTAGTGATACGGAGATATTGAGCAAAAACCCCTTTGATTAGGGTTTAATTCATCCTGGGATTAACTAGGTTCTTGGGAGGATTAGAGGATGTTTAATCTGATTTGGGATTAAATGGGTTTATAAAGATGTTTTGGTGGGAAATGTAGATAATCAGTTTAATAACTGATTATTTAGAAGGTGGGAAGTGACGTGGGTGGGTTGAGGATTCTGATTGGTGGAGGGAGTTGGGTGGGTGACGTGGGAGGCTGTGATAGGAGGAGGGAAGTTTGTTTGTCTGGGCAAAATAAGTCCCTCAATTACTTTCCTTTCTTCATTTTGTAATAAACAGCAAAAACTCTTTTTCCTTTGTAAACAACTTTGGGCAGTTGGCATTTTCAGTCCTTCCAAGTTATAGTTATGGAAACAAGGACTAATCTTGTAAACTTTGAGATCTTCAAGGGCCATACTTGTAAATTCTTGATAATTTAGGGACCCAAATGCAATAAATGAGATTTACAAGGGTATAAATTGACAAGTCTTCAATTATTGAGGGACCAAACTTGTACAATCTTCAAACTTCAAGGTCATTTTTGGAAATTCCATTCTTGGGCCCGGTTCATTGTGCGGCTTCGTTTCCCCTGTTCGTTTTTTATTGATTCTTGTGATCTTTTTATCATTTCCTTAATATCCGTACCTAAAATACACAAGCAACAAACACGAGCATATATTTGGTAGTTTTAATGATATTTAATGCATTTTAAGCCCATTTTGGACGATGAGACTATGTATAAAAGCAGTCTCATCACCCTGCTAGTGTTAATTTTTAGTAAGCTTATTTATAAGCCATATTGGCTTATCCAGACCTGTAACAACTTATTTTTTGTGATCAATCTTCCTCATTTGACACATTTAATTGAACTGGAGCTTATGAGACTTTGACTTTGACTTTATGCTAGAAAACTCATAAAGTTGACTTTTAAAAAAGTGCGTATTTGCTTATTTCAGCTTATTGAGTGAACTTTTTGTTGATTAAGCTTAGTTAAGTCATTTAAAAGCTTTTGAAACTTGAATCAGCTCTTGGGGTGGCCTAGAACTCGAAAACGACTATTTTGTCGTTTTGTGAAGATAACTTCTTGCTTTTTCAGGCTTATTCCTTGTGCTTATTTCAAATTTCTTTTTACAGAACTCTTAAGTAACTCAAAAGAAGCTTGTGTGTCTAATTTGAGCTTATAGCATTAGCTTATAGCTTAATGGGCCAAAAAGCCCATTAAGAATAAGCTGCTTTGAAATAAGCTAGCTTATACTCATTTTCAGATTTTGGGCCTTCAGAGTTTTGTGTTTAAAATCAAATTTTGAGTCAGATAGGAGCTTTTGGGCCATTTTTATAAACATTTTTCTTATTGGGCTTATTTTGGCCCAATAAGGGTCTGTTTTGGACTTTGGCCCATTTGAAGTCCCATTAGGGGTATTTTGTAATTTCAACTTCATTTTTGTGTTTATTAGGTTAAATTAAGCTAGTTTACAAGTTTTTAGAACTTTTTATAAGTTTTGGATTTTTAATATTATTTTATTATTATTTTATTTTTAAAAATTAAAATTTAGACTTTTCAAGTTTTTATATTTTTCTTAGGTTAAATACATTAAGTTAGGAATTTTAGAATTTTTAGAATATTTTTATTGTCCTTAGATTAATTTTTATAATTATTTCAAGTTTTAATAGTTTTTAATTGTTTTTAAATAGTTTTAATTGATTTTAAAATTTTCAAAAATAAGTTTTAAATTAAGTTAGGTCATTTTGGAGGTTTACAATTGAAAAAATCTCATTTTGGGCTTTTTGTTAATTAAATTGATTTTTTGGGCTTTAATTTGTATTAAAAATTGTTATTTAATTAAATAAAAGGTTTGGGTGATTTTTGATTTTTTGTAAACTCTAATTACATTATTTAGGATTTATTTCAATTTTCTAGGAATTTTTTGGGTAAATTTTTAATTTTGTCACTTTTTACGGTTTTACGTGTACGACATTTCGTCTTAGTTTAATTCGTCATCGTAACCGTCATTCTCTTCTAATCTTTTCTTATTTTCTTTCTTCCTAAATATAATCACCAAGTTAATCATCTCTTAACACAACGCACTAGCCTCTTTGAGAACGATCCCCACACAAAGGGTCATAAGTGCTTTCGTTTTCCTAAACGAACACTTAATACTTACCGCTTTTGCCTCGTTTTACTAAACGAGTGCGAATATAAAACTATCATTTTGGCGACGCTGCCGGGGAGGCGTGTTGTGTTTTGATTTGGCAATTGTTGTTTTTATATATAGCCACAATATCTATTTGTATTAGTAGCACTCTACTAATACGTATTATCGGTTTTTCGTTTTTTGTGTGAATATTATTAATATATTGTATACGTAGAACAATAAATTCAAAAGTACTCCAAAAGTGTGAAAACACAACCTTCACTTGGGAGGTCATTACCCAATCATTGTATTCGAATCTCAAACAAGAAAGAAAAGGCAAAAATAGATAAATACTTTCGTGAAGCTCGATTTTGAAAAATACAAACTATAAGGTGGGTATAAGGCAGGTATTATAAAAGATACCCTAAGGAAAAAGGCTCTTAAGTGCTTCGCGCCGCCTCGTTTCCCCGCTTGCTTGTGAGTATTTTGAGATTGAAAGCTAATCGAGGGTTTTGCCGCCCAAAGTATTATTAAGTATCATATATACTTTCTCGGTTTCATTTGATTAAACCATTTTGAACGTTTTGGTGTTCCACCAACGTTCTAAAGTCATCGAAGGCGTTCACTTCACGTGATCGTTTTCATTCCTTGAGGCTTCTTTAATCAAGAGATTTGATTAAGGAGGAGATTTGTAGATTTTGGTTTACTTAATACAATCACAAAAATCCAAAAAAAGTAAAAACAATCAAAAACCACACAAAAATTTGGAAAAATACAAAACACCAAAAAGAATCTTCTTTGCTCATCCCCTCGTTGTACGTGACATTTATACAAACCCGCAACCAAGCAAGACGTGCACGTAAACGAAGAAACCGAAAGGAGTCAACACCTACTCCTAATCTTTCTAGTGAGGAGTCTCCTATTGACGAACCCATTGTAAGAGAGGAACCAACCATGGAGAATCAAACTATGATGGAATTACTTCAAGCACCCACCGAGGGTTATGGAGAGGCTATTGTTATTACCGCTATCCTTGCGGAGAATTTTGAAGTGAAAATGGGTTTGTTGTCGATGGTCCAAAACAACAAATTCCATGGTAATGAAAAGGACAACCCACACAACCATATCCGCCAATTCAATCTTCTTACTGCCACTTGCAAATTTAAGGATGTTGCTAATGACTCGATTAAGATTATGCTTTTTCCGTATTCCTTAGCGGGGCTCGCTAAAATTTGGTTAGAGAAAGAGCCACCCAATTCTATATTGACGTGGAAGGATCTCGTTTCAAAATTTGTGAACCAATTTTTCCCGCCCTCTAAGACTACGCATTTGAAAAATGAGATTTCAAAATTTTCACAAGAATTTAATGAAAGTTTTTCAACGGCTTGGAATAGGTTTAAGGAAATGTTACATGAGTGTCCTCATCACGGTTTTTCCGACTTGCATCAAATTGACACGTTTTATAATGGACTTAATGATCATGAAAGGGATTATCTAAATGCCGCCGCGGGTGGTAATGTTTTGTGTAAAATGGTAGAGGAAGCTTTGGTGATAATTGAGAATAGATCTAAGGTGTATAGTCCTCGTAGCACGTCGAGTGTTCGTAAGGCTTCGTCTTTGGCTTCACCTTCTTTGTCTAATACCATCGATGCTTGCCAAATTGAGGCGAACTTGGAAAACAAGATTTTTGATAAGCTTAAAGGTCTATTGATTGAGTTCAAAGTTGGTGAACCAAGTGCTCCCGCTACGGCGAAAGCGGTTGAGGTTTCATGCATGTATTGTGGTGGAGGTCATGATTTCTCCGAGTGCATTACCAACGGTGGTAACACTTCGAGTGCCTACGCGGCCACGGGAACTTACAACCAAAACGGTCAAGTTACCCGCTCTAATCAATTGACTCCATCGGGTTTTGCTTCAAATCAAAATGCTAACAACAACTATCGAAACAATCAAGTTGGTTTCAAAAACAATTACAAAGGAAACTATGGGAATCAAGGGGCTAATAATCAAGTTTCAAACAAAAATCAAAGTGATTTTCAAAACAACAACAAAAGTTTGCAAACTTTGAAAGATCTTCCAAATGAATTTGTTGAAAACGCTAATGGAAACGATGCTAGGTTTGACAACATTCAAGGAGAAATCATTAGCCTAAGATCCGTGTTTAAGAACGACTTGAAGAAGTAGTTGAAAAATGAGTTAGCAAATGAGCTTAAAATCCATACAAACAAAATGGAAGGGAATGTAACTAGGTTACAACAAAACCAACAAAAAATGGAACAAGGGCAACATGAAATTAAGAAAGAGATGATTAATGCCGAGAAGAGGCAATCCATGTTTGAGGACAAAATTTCATCTATGTTAGAGGCAATTATGTGCAAACCGTATTCGAGTAGTCTTCCTAGTAACATCTATGTTAGAGGCAATTATGTGCAAAATTGTCACTTGCTAATTGAACTCGAACACAAGGCTTATTGGGCCTTAAAGCATTGTAATGATGACATGGAGACCGCGGGAAAACACCGGAAAATGCAATTAAATGAATTGGATGAATTAAGGGATATTGCTTATGAAAATTCATTGATTTATAAAGAAAAACTAAAAAGTTGCATGATTCAAAAATTAAAAACCGGGTTTTTAACATTGGGGATCAGGTTTTGCTTTTTAATTCTCGTTTGAAAATATTTTCCGGTAAGTTGAAATCCTGTTGGTCCGGTCCATTCACCGTGACTCAAGTTTTTCCATATGGGACCATCGAGCTAGCTCAAAATTATGGCCCCAATTTCAAGGTGAATGGACATAGGTTGAAGCACTACTTTGGCGGGGAAGTTCCATCCTTGAACTACCTCGACCAAATCACCTTCCCCAATGATAATTAGTATTGAGGGGATCGAGTCGAGCTCATGACTCGGAAATCAAAAACGAGGTGCCTCGTGGGGGAGACCCATGCTTATCATATGTACATATTATCGTTTTCTAATGTAGTAACGTGTGGGAATTCGTTCCCTTCCAACTTTTGTTCCATGGTTGTGAATTGTGGATTTTAGATGATCATTATCTTCACGATTGAATCCTCTCATGTTCGTTTTATGGGAGCACTCGATCGTTTGCTTTGAAGACTTTCTCAATATCCATGATATATCTTTTGATGTTCTAACCTTAGGTTTATAGCACACTTCATAAACGGTTTTAAATTTAACGGTTACACCCTTTCCATGCTAGATTAGGCATTCAACTACGTCTCTTGTAACACCCCACTTGGATAAATGGACCGTTACGTGAATTTATGGCGTGTCATCAAAGCATGCAAGGCAATGTATTAAACATTAACTGACCATACGGAAGTACCGGAATCAAACATCGGTAGTCCAACATAAGCTCAAAAATATAAAGATTAAGTACTGAAAGAAAAGGGAGGAAACAGTGTCCAAACAACCAAAGTAAAGTAACGTAATGTGTGCATAAAAATAAAGGAGTCTGGATAGCTCCCATCCAAATGCACGTACTCTCTTAGAAGTCCTAAGATCGTCCCTGTGTACCTGCCATTTGGAAATATGAAAGGAAACTACGGCTGAGCATAACGCTCAGTGGACGGATATAGCATGATAAGAATGTACTGAAAGTAATGAAATAGAAAACAACAATGAAGCTATAAGACTGATATGTAACATGTGGTAGAACTCTGCATAAAATCTGAGAAACCTGGTTCATATAACTGATACTGAAATATAACTATTAATTCTGAAAACATGCATTTACTGTATTTTATTTGCCAGAGCTTATATAGGTCACGTGCTGTAACAACCGTGCATGAATAACTGGAGGGGTGACCTCGTCATGCTGTAGAGGGGTGACCTCTAAATATTGTGCTGGGTGGAGGGATCAGATCCAGTGTGAAGGATGTAGAGCACACACCACATTCACCCTGATAACTTGTAACACATATAAGCCTAGGATGCATCCATACGCCCCACTAAACATACATATAAAAATGGCCAACCTGAACATGAGTGGGACGATGCAGGATATCACTCTCCTGCATGTGAGTCACGACACCGGTGCCTCTAGTGCCGTGGTTACGGTACCTCCGTAACTAGTACATAAACTGGTCATGCTTGTATATAATGCTCAGGCAATTTATTTAGTTATTAACGTGATTACTAATAAACTTAAACATATACTAGGGAAACATTTGGCTGAAGACGGGGAATCCTAATCATGCATAGAAAGGAAGTCCTTACTGAAAGGATGGAAATCCGTACCTCGTGTCCAGTAACCGACCGAGATCAACTGACCGAAAGTCTACTCTGATTTCACGCGAGCTACATGAATAAGGGACGTGAATGAGTAAACTGATATTCGCTTATTTAATTTCATGTTCTTATTGGTCTTTCATTTATTTATTTATTTTCTGAAATTCCGTACGTATATTAACTGATAAATCTGACCTTATAATAATTCATTTTAATGTATTATCTTTCTACTATTAGTTACGGTACAACGTATTTCCGACGCTATAGTAGTACTATATTACGTATCCCGTTAAAATAGTAAGTTTCTTAATTTAGAAAGTTCCCAAATACTTTAATTCATTTCATAAAATTATACCCTTTTAAATATTAAAGAACTATTTTAAATTAATACATTTAAAATATATTTTAAACATTTATAAAACAATTTAATTAAAAGGTATAATATAAGAATATTTATTTTATTCATTTTAATAATTTCCCGAGCCTACCGAGATATCCCATCTCGGTCGCACTAAACAAATAAACATATAATGATTAAATCTACCCATATAAATCTGTCAACAAGAATTAGTGACAGAATTCTGTGTCACTAAAAGTGTCACCAAAAGCTGAGAGTTTAAAACTGTCATTAAATGAATCTGCGATAGAATTTTCTGTCGCCAATCTGTTGCTAATGTTATATTAAAGTTATTAGTTTTCTGTCAAAACTTTTCCCGCTGATTCACTATAAGTTCCTACTGTTATGCTACGTTTTCCCACTGTTTAATTAAACCAAACACACCCTTAATCTATAAACAACCCTAAATGGTTTTTTTTTGTTTGGTTATTCGGTCTGCCCAAAACGACCCACTGATTAAATACCAAAACGCACCCTAGCTGGTCTCTAAAATACTATAACCGAGACTCTAAGAGTCTCGGTTGCACAAGGCTTCCAAAACCCGACGCCCCATTAATTCTGTCATTTGGTTCGGCTAAGCAAACAGCCACCACCGAGACTATAAGTGTCGGCTGGCTTTAACCAAGCTAACGAGGCCTTTACTTTCCAAATCTGTTGTGCATGGCTGGGCATGAGAAGACCCCCGAGATGTATAACTCTCGACTGCACATCCAGCCCATCGAGAGTGGTTAAAAAAAACGAATAGTAATTACCTTATACTGATAGAGGATGTAAAATACTCGAATCGATGGTGAACAACACAACCCGAATCCTTTTTTTTTTGTAAATGGCCGGCTGCTACAACCCTAGGTTTTTTTTTTTCTTTTTCGTCTGCTGAAATAAAGGGGTTAACCCCGATTCTTTTCTTTATTCAAAACCACACGGGCCTAAAGCCCATGACTCTCTTTTCTCGTTTTTTCTTTCTTAAAATCAAACCGGGCCTAAGCCCTTTTACTTTTTATACATATAAATATATATATATATATATATATATATATTTATTTTATAATACTTGTATATATATTTTCTCGCGTTCATTTTCGTCGTTAATTACTACGTAAATAGTGGAATTAAATAAACCGCGTATTTACATTTCCCGATTTAAATACGGGTTTTACAATTCTTCCCCTCTAAAAAGAATAATTCGTCCCCGAATTAAGGATACGGCCGTACTGGGTTTTACAATTCTTCCCCTCTAAAAAGAATTCGTCCCCGAATTATAAGGTATTTAAGCTGACTGGAGTAAAAGTCGAAAATGCTAATAAGCTGGAAAACATATAAGCTGAAAAGACATACCCGAATCAAAACTGAAAGTGAGGATAAAAAGTCCGTATAGACTCCTCCGTTTCCCAAGTGGCCTCCCGCTCGGTATGGTTCCTCCACCGGATCTTGACGAAAGGAATGGTCTTCCTTCTCATAACTCGATCCTGGCGATCTAAAACTGCTTCAGGTTCCTCAATATAAGATAGATCCTCCCGAATCTGATCGAGTGGATAATTCACTTTGTGAAGCTCATGATAGTTGTACGCCCTGAGTAATGATACATGAAACACGTTGTGGACGTGTGAAAGCTGAGGTGGTAACGCCAATCGATATGACACTTCACCAATACGTTCAAGGATTTCGAACGGTCCGATGTAACGAGGGCTGAGCTTGCCCTTGAGGCCAAAACGTCTGACACCGTGTGCGGGTGATACTTTGAGGAACACACGATCCCCAGTCTGAAATGATAGATCTCTACGATGCTTGTCGGCGTAACTCTTCTGGAGAGTACGCGCTTCTTGCAGTTTTGCCCTAGAAATGGCGACCTTTTCATTGGTCAGTTCTATCAATTCTGGTCCTTCGATCAAACGTTCTCCAACCTGATCCCAACAAATAGGAGCACGGCATTTCCTGCCGTATAACATCTCGAATGGAGCACGCTTGATACTAGCATGCCAACTGTTGTTGTAGGAAAACTCAACCAAGCAAATATAGTCATCTCAGTGTCCTGTCCATTCTAATGCACAGGCGCGTAGCATGTCCTCCAAGGTCTAGATGGTACGCTCTGACTGTCCGTCTGTCTGCGGGTGAAAGGCTGTGCTGAGCTTGAGCCTAGTTCCCCAAGCTTTATGCAAACCTTCCAAGAAGTGAGAGGTGAAACAGGGATCCCTATCTGATATAATTTCTGAAGGTGTACCGTGTAATCGTACGATCTCCTCGGTGAATAGTTTCGCTAATTTACAGACTGCGAAATCTTTGCGAATAGGAATGAAATGAGCCGACTTGGTCAAACGATCGACAACAACCTAGATTGCATCATGTCTCCGCTGAGTCTGTGGTAGTCCGGTGACAAAATCCATAGAGATCTTGTCCCATTTCCACATTGGAATATCTAATGGCTGGAGAAGACCACTGGAACGCTGGTGCTCTATCTTAACCTGCTGACAGGTTAAGCATTTAGACACAAATGTTGCGACATCCTATTTCATGCCGCTCCACCAGAAATGCTGCTTAAGATCGTGGTACATTTTTGTGGAACACGGATAGATAGAGAACGGAGAGCTATGAGCCTCAGTCATTAAGGCTTCTCTGAGAGTAGGGTCTTTTGGAACGCAGAGTTTGGTACCCTACCATACGATACCATCGTCATCGATGCGAAATTCGGTCTGCTGGTCAATGTTCTGGATAATCGCCCAGATTTCACCATCATCCTTTTGTGCGGCTTTAATCCTAGAGAGTAAATCTGGTTCTACCCTCAAACTAGCCCAGTATCCCCTATGTCCGCGTACCAAGAGCTCAATATCATACCACTCTAAGTCCCGAATAATTTCTTCCTGAACTTTGATGCCATTTATCATACCTGACTTTCTGCTTAGGGCATCTGCTACTACATTTGCTTTACCTGGGTGATACTAGATATTAGTGTCATAGTCTTTTAGAAGTTCTAACCATCGCCTCTGCCTCATGTTCAGCTCTCGCTGTGTAAATATATACTTGAGACTTTTGTGATCGGTGAAGATATCACACGACTCACCGTATAAATAATGCCTCCAGATTTTAAGGGCGAAAACGACTCCTGCGAGCTCTAGATCATGAGTAGGGTAATTTTTCTCATACGGCTTCAGTTGACGCGAAGCATAAGCAATGACTTTCCCATGCTGCATAAGAACACAGCCTAAGCCCTTTCCTGATGCGTCACTGTAAATCTGATAACCACCTGTACCGGATGGAAGAGTGAGTATCGGTGCTGAGATCAATCGATGCTTGAGTTCCTCAAAACTCTTTTCTCTCTCCTCGGTCCATATAAACTTCTCACCTTTTCGCATAAGTTGGGTCAATGGTAACGCAAAACGTGAGAAGTTTTCCACAAACCTGCGGTAATAACCCGCCAACCCAAGAAAACTACGTATCTCTTTGACAGATGTCGGTCTTGGACATTTGGTGATAGCCTCCACCTTTGCAGGATCCATAGTGATTTCTTCTACAGAAACAATATGACCTAGAAACGCCACTGTATTCAGCCAAAACTCGCACTTAGAAAATTTAGCATATAGCTTTTCTCGTCTGAGAATCTGCAACACTGTACGGAGATGATTCTCCTGTTCCTCTTTGGATTTGGAGAAAATAAGTATATCATCGATCAATACGATCACAAACTTGTCTAAAAATTCGTGGAAGACTCTGTTCATCAAGTCCATAAATACTGCGGGCGCATTCGTGAGACCGAATGGCATAACAACAAACTCGTAATGACCGTACCTCGTGCGAAAAGAAGTTTTGGTTATATCCTACTCTTTTACCCGCAACTGATGGTAGCCTGATCGTAGATCGATTTTTGAGAAGTGCTTGGCACCCTGAAGCTGATCGAATAAATCGTCAATTCGAGGAAGTGGATAACGGTTACGAATGGTGAGCTTATTCAACTCACGGTAGTCAATACACAATCGCATACTACCATCCTTCTTCTTGACAAACAAAACTGGAGCGCCCCAAGGTGACACGCTAGGACGAATGAAACCCCTTTCTAGAAGTTCCTGAAGTTGATCTTTCAGTTCCTTAAGCTCTACAGGACCCATACGGTAAGGAGCTTTAGATACTGTTTCTGCACCTGGAATGAGATCGATACCAAATTCTACCTCTCGCATGGGAGGTGAACCTGGAAGTTCCTCTGGAAAGACATCTGGAAAATCTGACACCACTGGATGATCATGAATTGAAGGTGCCTCAGAATTCGTGTCATGGACTGTAGCTAGGAAACCCTCACAACCATGGTATAGTAAGGTACGAGCCTGTAAAGCCGAAATGATCTGAACGTGTTTTCCTGGTAGGAAACCGTGGTGAATAAACTCTGGTGTCTAGACATCACCAAAGATAACCCGGTGAGCATGACAATCTATGGTGGCACGATGAACCGACAACCAATCCATAACCAAAATAACATCGAATTCACATATATCTAAAGGAAGGGCACTGACTGGACGGATTTTTTCATCAAACTCAAGAGGGAGATCCTTATACACCTAGGTAATGAGTACAGAATCTCGCATGGGGGTAGATATACTAAGTGCACTGTCTAGTGGCGTAGGGGTCATGTTTATTCTAACAGCATATGAAGTAGATATAACTGAGTGCGTCACGCCTGTATCGAAAAGCACGCATGCAGACTGTCCGTGTATAAACAAAATGCTAGTAATGGTACCTGTGGTCTTATTTGCTTGTTCACGGGTAGTAGTGTAGACACGACCAGTGGTTGGTGGTATTGGTGGTGGTGGAGGTAGAATATGAGGGATCTGGCCCGAGGTACCGGCAGCATCCCCGCTCTTGTAATCCCTCTTCAAATGGCCCGACTGACCACACTTGTAACAATTACCCGTACCACGACGACAAGGTCACGAGTGTTTCTTCCCACATGTGATGCAAGTGGGATAAGTATACCCGGTGGGAGTAGCTCTGGTTTGCTGAGAACCTGATTTACGATGATAAATACGTGTCACGGTTCTGATAACTTAACTGAAATAAGGCTGATTGACAGAATTTTAAAATTACCAGAATTTGCCGGTCGGGCAACCTGCTGACCTTTGTTGTTTTTGTCACACCTCTGTCCAGCATCTATGTTGGAATTTACAAAAAAAAAAATTTAAGATCTGTTTTACACGATAGTTTAGTATTTCTGGAGCTTAAAGAATCACCTGTAGCTGCCAGATGAGTTGGAGCTGCCGCGGTAATTATCACCGCCGCTCCTCTTATCTGATCGATTACGGTCATATGACTGACCGTGGTTCCTGTAGTTCTGATGCGGAGTAGCCGTTTAGGATCGGTCTCCTCCTCTGTGTCTGTAAGATTATAATTGGATAGGTTATAACATATAAGTTGACAAGCAATAATGGGAGCTAAATTGTTTAAGTCTGTTGGGTGAGATGTACCTCTTCTCCGGACGCTCTACATTCTCGAGCTCATCCCTCTCGAAAAGCATCTTAACATCACGAGCTGCATTAGCTACTTGTGACACATTAGTGAATGTGGCACTCATCAGCGTATCTGCAGTCCTAGAGTGAAGAGCCCAGCGAAATTGCTTCGCTTGCTCCTCTGCGGTACCCGCAGCCTCCCCTAAGAATCCAGCCATCCTGAGGTATCGGTGCATGAACTCTATACTGTTCTCGCCATGATTCTGACGAATAACGTGGAAGTCCCTCTTCATTTTAGCTTGCTCCGCATGCGGGAAAAACAGGTCATAGAACATCGTCTTGAAACGTGCCCAGGTCAATGTAAGCTCCCAAGCATCTCCCCCATTGGACAGCTTCTGAGACCTCCACCAATGCAGAGCAGGACCCTCCAGCTTGTAAACTGCAAGCCTAACCTTGAAAACATCACCACAACCCATAGCTCCAAAAAATTTCTCCACATGGTAGATCCAGTCTTCCGTGTCAGTTGGAGCTACAGTCTGCTCAAACAGTCGGGGTTTCTGCTTGTTAAAAAAATCCAGCCAAGCGGGTAAAGTGGCAGGTGGTGGAGCAGGAGGGTTGTTATTCTACTGAGGTCTATTTTGATATTCAGCTCGGATCTCATCACGAATTTAGGGTAACATGGCCTGTATAGCAGCCTGAACAGCAGCAGCAATGGCAGCTGCATTAGGATCATTCTCGGTTTCGCGTCTGGGTGGCATCTGAAATAAAAGAGGATGAGTTGATAAAACTTCCAAAATCTGGGGTAATAAATCTGAATATGCATAGTGTAATTCATGAAGGTATAGCCAACAAAATATGACATGAATACTGGTGAACGCCTAGGGTCAGTTCACAAATGACAATTACTGAAACATAAATCTGAAATGAGTAAGGATGAACGCCTAAGGTCAGTTCATCTACCCAAAATTTAAACGGCAAGGGTCAACGCCTATGGTCAGTTCACCAAAACGAAAAGTTCGCTGAAAAGCACATGCGATTAAGTATGGCCAGTCCTGTACCAACCGTTTACTTAATCAAAATTTTGAAAATCCGACTGATAAATTCATGAGTAGCATGGAAGATAACGACGCCAAAATACAGGAAGTTCTTGGTGACTACCCACTAGTCACAGGTCAAGTTTTAGAGCCTACAGGTCGAACCAGTCTCTGATACCATAATTGTAACACCCCACTTGGATAAATGGACCGTTACGTGAATTTATGGTGTGTCATCAAAGCATGCAAGGCAATGTATTAAACATTAACTGACCATACGGAAGTACCGGAATCAAACATCGGTAGTCCAACATAAGCTCAAAAATATAAAGATTAAGTACTGAAAGAAAAGGGACGAAACAGTGTCCAAACAACCAAAGTAAAGTAACATAATGTGTGCATAAAAATAAAGGAGTCTGGATAGCTCCCATCCAAATGTACGTACTCTCTTAGAAGTCCTAAGATCGTCCCTGTGTACCTGCCGTTTGGAAACATGAAAGGAAACTACGGCTGAGCATAACGCTCAGTGGACGGATATAGCATGATAAGAATATACTGAAAGTAATGAAATAGAAAACAACAATGAAGCTATAAGACTGATATGTAACATGTGGTAGAACTCTGCATAAAATCTGAGAAACCTGGTTCATATAACTGATACTGAAATATAACTATTAATTCTGAAAACATGCATTTACTGTATTTTATTTGCCAGAGCTTATATAGGTCACGTTTTGTAACAACCTTGCATGAATAACTGGAGGGGTGACCTCGTCATGCTGTAGAGGGGTGACCTCTAAATACTGTGCTGGGTGGAGGGATCAGCTCCAATGTGAAGGATGTAGAGCACACACCACATTCACCCTGATTACTTGTAACACATATAAGCCTAGGATGCATCCATACGCCCCACTAAACATACATATAAAAATGGCCAACCTGAACATGAGTGGGACGATGCAGGATATCGCTCTCCTGCATGTGAGTCACGACACCGGTGCCTCTAGTGCCGTGGTTACGGTACCTCCATAACTAGTACATAAACTGGTCGTGCTTGTATATAATGCTCAGGCAATTTATTTAGTTATTAACGTGATTACTGATAAACTTAAACATATACTGGGGAAACATTTGGCTGAAGACGGGGAATCCTAATCATGCATAGAAAGGAAGTCCTTACTGAAAGGACGGAAATCCGTACCTCGTGTCCAGTAACCGACCGAGATCAACTGACCGAAAGTCTACTCTGATTTCACGCGAGCTACATGAATAAGGGACGTGAATGAGTAAACTGATATTCGCTTATTTAATTTCATGTTCTTATTGGTCTTTCATTTATTTATTTATTTTCTGAAATTCCGTACGTATATTAACTGATAAATCTGACCTTATAATAATTCATTTTAATGTATTATCTTTCTACTATTAGTTACGGTACAACGTATTTCCGACGCTATAGTAGTACTATATTACGTATCCCGTTAAAATAGTAAGTTTCTTAATTTAGAAAGTTCCCAAATACTTTAATTCATTTCATAAAATTATACCCTTTTAAATATTAAAGAACTATTTTAAATTAATACATTTAAAATATATTTTAAACATTTATAAAACAATTTAATTAAAAGGTATAATATAAGAATATTTATTTTATTCATTTTAATAATTTCGCGAGCCTACCGAGATATCCCATCTCGGTCGCACTAAACAAATAAACATATAATGATTAAATCTACCCATATAAATCTGTCAACAAGAATTAGTGACAGAATTCTGTGTCACTAAAAGTGTCACCAAAAGCTGAGAGTTTAAAACTGTCATTAAATGAATCTGCGACAGACTTTTCAATCGCCAATCTGTTGCTAATGTTATATTAAAGTTATTAGTTTTCTGTCAAAACTTTTCCCGCTGATTCACTATAAGTTTCCACTGTTATGCTACGTTTTCCCACTGTTTAATTAAACCAAACACACCCTTAATCTATAAACAACCCTAAACGATTTTTTATTTTTTTTTGTTTGGTTATTCGGTCTGCCCAAAACGACCCGCTGATTAAATACCAAAACGCACCCTAGCTGGTCTCTAAAATACTATAACCAAGACTCTAAGAGTCTCGGTTGCACAAGGCTTCTAAAACCCGACGCCCCATTAATTCGGTATTTTGGTTCGGCTAAGCAAACTGCCACCACCGAGACTCTAAGTCTCGGCTGGATTTAACCAAGCTAACGAGGCCTTTACTTTCCGAATCTGTTGTGCATGGCTGGGCATGAGAAGACCCTCGAGATGTATAACTCTCGACTGAACATCCAGCCCATCGAGAGTGGTTAAAAAAAACGAATAATAATTACCTTATACTGATAGAGGATGTAAAGTACTCGAATCGATTGTGAAGAACACAACCCGAATCCCTTTTTTTTTGTAAATGGCCGGCGGCTACAACCCTAGGTTTTTTTATTTTTTTTCTTTTTCGTCTGCTGAAATAAAGGGGTTAACCCCGATTCTTTTTTTATTCAAAACCACACGGGCCTAAAGCCCATGACTCTCTTTTCCCTTTTTTTCTTTCTTAAAATCATACCGGGCCTAAGCCCTTTTACTTTTTATACATATATATTTTTTATTTTTTATTTTATAATACTTGTATATATATTTTCTCGCATTCGTTTTCGTCGTTAATTACTACGTAAATAGTGGAATTAAATAAACCGCGTATTTACATTTCCCGATTTAAATACGGGTTTTACATCTCTAGTTTGGGGGTGTTTGCACCCCTAGACTCGAAACATTGAGGACAATGTTTAACTTTAGTATGGGGGGTGAGTAGATACTTGCCTTGCCAAACCTTCACGCTTTCCAAAGTTTATCTTTTTGGTTATCGTTTTGTTGCAAAATAAGGCTAAAAATGGCCAAATTTTAAAGTTTTTCTCATGTTTTATAAGTGTTTGAAGACACGAATGTAGATTTTCCGATGGCGAGAATAAGATTAATTTTTGACTCGACCGTGCGTGTTGAGCACTTAGCTTTTATTCCATAACTTCACATCAGGCTAAGTCTCTTAAATGAGGACGAGAAATGATAGTGTTAATTATAAGTTACTATGCTAAACGTAGAAGTCGCTCTTCTTTCAAAAACTCATGTGTTCTCGTTATTTGCTTATTCTACCTTCGCTTGTAAATATTTTTTGCTTAATAAATATTGACATAGCGGTTTAGTCTTGATTGTTGGGTTTCTAGTCTTTTCTAGTAGCTTTCGTCTAATTAAATTGGGAAGAAATTAAGGTATCGCCAGCGTCACGGTTTTGAAGTATTGGCACCCGAATAATCGAAAGCTTCACCCAATAATAAGATTTCAAGTGCTCACCTAAATCAAGCAAACAATTTGAAGCTCACAAGGCCGAAAAATCTATGCAAAATTGAAAGTGAATCAAGCCTTACTCTTTGAAGCTTTAAAGATCCAAAATTCGCCTTAGCGTGAGGATATACGTCTTTGGCTAATAAAACCACCGATGAGGTGGATAATAAAAGGCAAGGCAAGACCGAAGTCATAATAAAAGCTTCATGGCGAAGTTGAATAAAAGATGGAGGTAAACCTATGATAATAAGGCCCTTCCGTTAGGGGGCGTATAAAGTCTGGGTAATAAGTCTCATGTTCAAAACCGTTATAAAACCGTGTTTATCGATCCTTCTTGTTAACTTAATTTTTTGACATCGTTGTCTATTAAGAGGGGTTATTGATTTGATGTTCTTGGTTACACCGTTAGGACTCTATTTTTAGACCTAAATCTCTATCATCGCATAAGTCAAACAATGTATCCTCGTGAAACATTCAAGACAAAATAAAATATAAGAGATACAACTTAGGATAATGGGAGGATAAGTACGTGATTAGGGCATATGAGTAGTGTTAGCATTACTAACTTATAATCACAATGATCTCGTTGCACGCTTGGCATGGAATTGGGGTGAAAATCGAGGACGATGAAATTATTTCTAACGAAGCATTAACGTGTTCTTGTTCTATGAACCTAAACGTCCCATTTTGCGATGAAAATCATACATTATGTCTAAAACACAAGTAGTAGTAATAGTAGTAGTATAGCTAGTTTATCATTCAATAAAAGTGAATAAAAATGAATTTTGGAGGTGCTACGATACTTTATTCTAACATTGCGTGAGGGTACGACAATGGTTTAGTATGGGGGAGTGATGAGACTGCTTTTATACATAGTCTCATCGTCCAAAAAGGGCTTTAAAAGCATAAAATATATTGAAATTGGCCAAATATATGCTTGTCTTTGTTGCTTGTGTATTTTAGGTGCGGATATTGAGAAAATGTCAAAAGATCACAAGAATCATGCAAAAACGAACACAGGAAACGAATCCGCATATTAAACCAAGCCCTAATGAAGAATTTCCCAAGACAAACCCTTGAAGATTTGAGGATTATGCAAGAATTATCCTCCAATATTGAAGAATTGACACTTTATACCCTTATATCCTCATACTTACAAGATTGGTCCCTAAATTTTGTCAATATTGCAAAAAGGGCCCTCTACTTTAAAGAATTGGCCATTTTAGTCCCTCAACAAAACTAAAATGTCAATATTATCCTCCTCAAAGTCAAACATACCAAGAAGGACTTCAAGTTATAAGAAATTACAAGTTTGGTCCTTTAAAATATGTCAAATTACCAAAAGGACCCTAGACTTTGAAGAAATTGAAAAATGGTCCCTCATTAATCATGACATGGCACATTCAGTCCTCCAAAAAGTCAACAAGACAAGTGAAGACCATTATCTATGAAGAAAATGCCAAATCAGACCTTCAAGAATCAAGAAATGGCAAGAAATACCCCTGAAATTACTTTACAAAATTATTTGGGGCAAAAGTGTGAAGTTTGAAACTTGGCTAACAAAGTAAATCGTATTTTTGGCTGTTTATTGACTAAGTGAAAGAAGTGTGAAAGATTGGGGGCTAAATCTAGCAGACAACCTAAGACACCTAGACCACTCTCCACATGACACGTGCCCCACTACCAAAACCAACCAATCACCACTCTCCCTTCCTCTACATCACCATCCACTAAACCCGGTTTATTACTTTTTTAATCTTGGCGCCTTAACACAAAATTTTAGCTTAATCACCCCTAAATCTGGATTAAACTTGCAACTATTCACCTCAAGAACAATTTTGGGCTTTCTTAATTTACTTGTAATTAGACCTCATAAATCTCCAGATTAGTGATTAATGGTCCCTTAATCACATCCCCACCCTTAAACCCTACTCCACATCACCACATGAGTCACATGATAAACCCTCTTCACATGGTTTTGGGGAAAAAGCCAAAAGATGCCAAGAAATCAACACACCATATTCCAGCTTACTTCTTAAGCTTATTTGGAGCCATTGGATGCATTTTCACACATGCCAACTCCACAACCTACAAAGAACCAGTCACATGTTCAAGCACATTCAAACAAGACAAGGGGCAAATTGGTGACTTCACAGCTTTAGGGTTTACGTTTTTTAGCTTCTTAGCAAGTAGTTTGTAGCCTATATAAAGGCCTTAGGGTTTCACTTTGAGCCCTGCTCTTGAATTTTCCTTTGTTCAAAGTTCTGTAAATCCATATTCAGTTTAATGAAGTGTGTTTGAATCTTTGAAGAGAAATCAAGTGCCATTGTTATTTCCTGCTTATTATTGTTACATGTTTACTAATCATCAATCCTAAAACCTGTTTTCAAGGAGTGTGCAAAAGTTTGCACATTTTCCTATAGCTTGATATTGCTAAGTTTCTTGGTACACCTTGGAATTCTTGGGCTATAAAGCTGATCCTAGCATCCTGATATTGTGATATCAAGGTGTTGTGAAGCTTATAACTTGGGGATAATCAAGTGTGGGGTACAAGAGTTGCATTAATCAAGGATTTTTCACCTTTCTGTTTTTGATATTGTGCTTCTAATCTTGTTGAATCTTAGCAGGCTTTATTGTGGAAGCTTGTGCTTGTTCTTTCTAGCACATAAGCTCAAAATTCGTAGGTGTGGATGTACATCCATGAGGTTTGCACCCTTAATCTCAAAATCTGATAAAAAGTTGGATATTTGTGATATTTGTGTGTTGCTTGTGTTCTTGTGAAATTTGTGGCTTAATCTTGCTAATATCTGCATATTACATCTGTTATTGTGTTGAGTTGGGCTTAGGTAACCTTCGAATACACTTTTGATTTGAAAATTTTGATTTGAAAATATAGAAAGGTGTTTGAGATTACCTGTATGAGATCATAGTTTGTTATTTTGTGGTTGGAAGTTTGTGTTTGTGCTTTGTATCTGCTAAGTAATTGTTTGTGTGCTATTTGATGTAAGTTTTCAACTTTGAAACACCAAATCAAAGATTGTGCTATAATTTGCTTGTTTTGACTGATTTTGACCTAAGAATTTGGGAACACCTATGCATGCTTAGGGCTAAAAAGTTTTTAAACATAGTTAATATAACCTGTTAACACGATTTGGGGGTTTGAATTTGGCTTGGTGGTCAAATACATCAGCAAGTGTTCATAACTACATGTTCAAAGTTCATCAGTAACTTTTTGTGCTTGAATCTTGATCTAGACTTTGAATCATTGCATGAAACCTATTTAAACTTGTTCATTTAAGTTTATTATAGCTTGTGTATGCATTTGGTGAAGTTTGGCTGGCTGAATTGTGCTATAAGTGCTTATTGAACCATAACTACTTATTTGTTCATGTCTGAGCTATATCTGGTGCTTAACTGAATTAACTGTACAAATTGGCTGATTGTGCTGCTTTGAAGTAAGCTAGCTTATACTCATTTTCAGCTTTTGGGCCTTTAGAGTTTTGTGTTTAAAATCAATTTTTGAGTCAGATAGGAGCTTTTGGGTCATTTTTATAAATATTTTTCTTATTGGGATTATTTTGGCCCAATAATGGTCTGTTTTGGACTTTGGCCCATTTGAAGGCCCATTAGGGGTATTTTGTAATTTCAACTTCATTTCTGCGTTTATTAGGTTAAATTTAGCTAGTTTGCAAGTTTTTAGAATTTTTTTAAATTTTGGATTTTTAATATTATTTTATTATTATTTTATTATTAAAAATTAAAATTTAGATTTTTCAATTTTCTATATTTTTCTTAGGTTAAATACATTAAGTTAGGAATTTTACAATTTTTAGAATATTTTAATTGTCCTTAGATTAATTTATATAATTATTTTAAGTTTTAATAGTTTTTAATTGTTTTTAAATATTTTTAATTGATTTTAAAATTTTCAAAAATAAGTTTTAAATTAAGTTAGGTCATTTTAGAGGTTTAAAATTGAAATAATCTCATTTTGGGCTTTTTGTTAATTAAATTGATTTTTTGGGCTTTAATTATTATTAAAAAATTATTATTTAATTAAATAAAAGGTTTGGGTGATTTTTGATTTTTTGTAAACTCTAATTACATTATTTAGGATTTATTTAAATTTTCTAGGAATTTTTAGGATAAAATTTTAATTTTGTCACTTTTTACGGTTTTACGTGTACGACATTTCGTCTTAGTTTAATTCGTCATCGTAACCGTCATTCTCTTCTAATATTTTCTTATTTTCTTTCTTCCTAAATACAATCACAAAGTTAATCATCTCTTAACACAACGCACTAGCCTCCTTGAGAACGATCCCCACACAAAGGGTCATAAGTGCTTTCGTTTTTCTAAACGAACACTTAATACTTACCGCTTTTGCCTCGTTTTCCTAAACGAGTGTGAATATACAACTATCACATATGCTGCACACAAATTGTTCACTATGTATTAAATGGACGTGAAGACGGCTTTCTTGCATGCGCCGTTAAAAGAAGATGTGTATGTATGTCAACCTGAAGGTTTCATCAATAACGAACATCCAAGCCATGTCTACAAGTTTAAAAAGGCAATTTATGGTTTGAAACAAGCTCCGAGGGTATGGTACGACGAATTATCATCGATTCATCTACAAAATCACTTCAGCAAAGGAACCATTGATTCAACGTTGTTTATCAAGAACTACGGCAAAGACATCCTGGTAGCTCAGGTCTATGTAGATGATATTATATTTGGTTCTACTAACCCAAAATATTCCATACTATTTGCCGACCTTATGAAAAGTCGATTCGAAATGTCCATGATGGGGGAAATGACGTTCTTTCTTGGTCTCCAAGTTCACCAATCCCCCCGTGGTATTTTCATAAATCAGTTCAAGTATGTGCTTGAGATTCTAACGAAATTTGGTATGGATAACTGTGATCCTATTGGTACTCCAATGGACACTAAACACAAGCTTGATTTGGATAAGAAAGGGACATTTGTAGATGCTACAAAATACCGAAGTATGATCGGTTCACTTATGTACTTAACCTCAAGCAGACCGGACATTGTGCATGCTACTTGTTTATGTGCTCGGTACCAGGCTAAGCCAACCGAGAAGCACCTCAAGGAGGTTAAAAGGATCTTTCGTTATCTCCGGGGAACCATTAACATGGGTCTCTGGTATACGAAGGATTCTAGTTTTAATCTCAGTGTTTTTTTAGATTCCGACCATGCAGGGTGTCATGATACATTCAAGATCACTTCCAGTGGGGCACAATTCTTAGGTGATAAGCTAGTAAGCTGGTCATCAAGGAAACAAGACTGTACGGCGTTGTCAACCGCGAAAGCAGAATATGTGTCTCTATCCGTTTGTAGTGCTCAAGTCCTTTGGATGAGAACACAACTTACGGATTATGGCTTTTAATTTAACAAAGTCCCTATTTATTGTGATTCACAATCAGCCATAGCCATATACTGCAACCCAGTCCAACACTCCAAGACCAAGCACATAGCTGTCCGATTCCATTTCATAAAGGAGCATGTGGAAAAAGGAACGATCGAACTGTTCTTTGTCAGGACGAACTACCAACTAGCCGACATCTCCACCAAAGCTCTTTCTCAAGACAGATTTGAATTCTTGGTTCGTCGACTTGGTATGCGTAGTTTCACTCCTGATGAACTTGAACGTCTTGCACACTCACAGCAACCTCGTATATATCTATCAGAAAATCAAAATACAAAAATATAAAACCTATAAAAACAAAATAAAAAATGAGAAAATCTTTCAAAAATATCAAAAATATTATTCTCCGACATGTCTCTCAGCATCGATAATATGGACGCACTTAGAAATGTCGCTCAATAACGACACGGGTACGTACATAAAGTTCTAATGAGAGTTAAAATGGTTTCAACACATGTCTTTTCTATTTTATTTTCATAATGGCTTATAGTCACATGTCAGACTATAACCCGGTCCACAAAGAAAGGAAAGTCTTTGACTTATCCTCAACAACGAGAAATTAATTTTTCTCGGTCATGGGCTTATATCAAAACATTCAAAGTTTTAAGCTCATTAACACAAGGAAAATGTTCATTTATGTACATTATTCCTTAACAACGGGAAAATAAGTTTTCTCGGGTTTTTGAGTACAATTATTCAATGTATTTCAAAACTGTGTGCTCATATACTCCCCTAATTTTAAATAGAATTTCTTTTCAAGCGGGAGTACAAAACTTCATACAACATTATTCTCTCCATGTTTTATCACTAGTTTCACAAAAATTTCAATTTCATGCAATTTTTGAGGGGGAGAATAGTGATTAAAATGTGTTATCTTGGATAAGATCTTTGATATAAGTGCTTTCTCTTCCTAATATGTGTAAAAAGCTTTCCTTTTATGATGCACATATGTACGGGGAGCATTTTCGGTGATTAAGAAAGTTTTTTCTGGTTATGATATCTATACCTTTAACAAAATTATTCATGACGATATTGGTGTCAAAAGGTGGTTAGGTATTCGTCCTATGATCCATCCAGAACTGGAGGGATCTTCCCAGGGACAATCCATTAGAAAATAGAAGTCCATAGGAAAGATGGAGTAGTTGAGTGTACGGGAATAATGCTGACTAATGACTTAAGCTAGCACTGGAATAATCATAACAAGGTGCTAGTTATGATGTGTTGGTAAGCATTGAAGGGGTTGAAGAATGAAAAAGAATGTAAGGATAAATGGTGTAAAGAAATAGCCCTCCATACAACTTAGGCAGAAACTGGGTCAATACATCTACTATCAGAATCACGTTGATGATTCCTGGTATTGAAGACAAAGCATCATGGACCCAGTGATGCAATGCACAACCCATCCCAGCCTACTCAAGCTTCTCTCAAAAGAAGTTTGTTTTATTTTCACGGAGTTCAACTCATTTCTATCGACTTTCTCACTCCGAGATAGTAGATATTCAATAGGTGGCAGTCTGCTCCAGCCTCCGATCACCAAATAAACATGCACTTATAGAGTCTAGAGCCAACGAGATTCATCAAAAATCTCATTAGGACACTTATTCCATAGATCAATTGTTGTTCATCATTAGAACACAAGCGATGATTTACAGAGTCCTACGCTCTATCCTTGTGGTATTGCTAGAACATTCAGAGTGATACTCTTTAGTATTCACAGTGATGAATGGAAATCCTTCCAGTTTTAACATCAAACAGCACTACGGTAGGTCATCTGTAAGATTCACTTGAATTAAACATATTTTAACTGGAAAGCAACAGTGGTTTGATTCTTAATTGATTCAAACTCGTTCCAGGTCTCGACGAAATATCTTTATGATCTTGCTAGAACATTCAGAGTAATACTTTTCAGTATTTATAGTGACAAATGTAAATCCTTCCAGTGTCATCATCAAACAGCACTGCGGTAGGTAACTTGTGCGATTCTATATGAATCAAACTTGTGTCAACTGGAAAGCAACGATGGTTTGATTCTTAATTGATTCAAACTTGTTCCAAGAAATTGAATTGACGACTTAATCAACAGAATGGAACTGCATGATTCACTCCTTATTATGAATTATCTTTCGATATATTCAAGTATTGAGAAAGGCTACCACAGCCAGAAACTCTGTCAAGGAAGTTCTTTGAACTTACCTAATCACAAGTATAGTATTCTTACTGTATAACGGGAAACCGGAGGAATGCAAACTGTGGCATCGTAATTCAAGATCACATGCTCATATAAATGAAGAAAGCTCAAGAACATCTGAAGACAAAGACTTGCGCTACTCTGATGATCAAGGGAGATTGTTAACAAGCTTTCATGTCAACACAAAACATGAGTATGTGGGTTAAGACACAAGAACACAAGCTGGCAAAGTTACAAGATCAAGTCAAGGAAAAGATCAAAGATCCAAGATCACAAGTCATGAAAAGAACTATGAAGAAACTCCCAAGACATCGAGCTTCAAAGTCTACAACATCAAAGAAGTGAAGTCACATATTACATGACCACCCCTTAGGGGGAGATTGTTAGCCGCATTTAAAGTGATGGTCATATAATAAACCGTTGTGAAGCTCGTGAAAAATACTATACAACGGTGTCGAGAGTTCTTAGTTATTAATGTTTATGTAACGGGAATTAGTCCCGAACACACAAATGAGGAAGGCCTTCTAAACACTTACTACATAGTATAAAAGGCCTCACAACCTCATTTGTGTGTGTCTTTTCCATTCCATTGTTTGTAGAGAGAGAATCGTATGTGTTTCTCTCACTAGGAATTCACAACCTTTGTTTTATCTCTTTTCCTTCATCTAATCTAATCTTTCTTTTTGGTTTAATCTTTACCTTCATTTCTATATCCTATATAGTCGTGTGAATCATTCCAACACTTTCGGTTCTTGACCCCTGACACCGTGAGGAAGGACCCGCTACGTGGCCCCGACTCCCACAACGCTGCAGATGCGGAGACTCTGAACAACAATCGCATTCCCGTGCAACCCTATCCAGAGAGTGTTTTAGTCACTCTTGGCCTAAGCCGCGCAGTCATATGTTGTGAGCACATGGTAATAGCGTTCCGGAAAGAGAGTGGCCAGGGTTAGTGGTCCTTACCGCCTTCATCATAACGTTCTGTAAGTACCATCGCATATCAGAAGACTAAAATATGTTTCCCTGATTTATGTTTGCTTCCTCTCGCAGTTATGGATGTTCTTGACTTTGTCCGTGGTGCGTTTCCTGAAAATTTGCTGGTGTACTCTCTCCCTCATCAGGGAAATGAAGAATCACTCCGTGATCGTGCGTAGAAGAATACCATGGACTTAGAGATTGAGGAGCCATCTATCGCCCAAGGGAGCGAAGGCACTGGCGCTGACCAACCACCACCCTCTCCACCAGTTCAACAGTTGGAACATCAGCCACCCATACAACAACAACCACCACCCTTTCTCAGCTCCTCACTGTCTTCAGATGATTACACCAGAGATGCCGAAAAAACCGTGGCTAGGTTTGAGGAAGAGGACATTACCTCTTTAGGATAAAGACGCAGAAGCCCCCCATCATCTCCACATAAATCCGCACACACGAGGGCTGGTCCCTCCTGGACAGGGGTGCGCACTATAGAGGAAGAGTTTGAGGAGAACCTTGCAAAGACCCCTCCACAAACTCCTCCCGCCACCATCAATCTAAGGTAACCATCTTCTTCGATACGGTAGCAGTTAGTCATACGCTCTCCCTCATACGTCATTATTTTCTATGCGTCTAACCATCACCCTTATGTAGCACCGACGAACAAGAAAAATCTTCTGCCAAGGCAAAGACCACACCCTCCCCCCACAAGGAGACTTCATCAGCGGGAGGAGATGCGTTTGCCCAGGATCCGACTTTTGCCCCTGACTGGGAGCTACCTGCATCCTCCGACCTAACGAGTGCGTTTGACTGCACAAGCTTTTTAGACAATATCGTGCCCCCTGGCTGAGAGGTTGTGCTAGAATGGATGAGTGATGCTGTCTTGGCCGATGAGGCAAGCTATCTGGCAGCGCAGCAGGTTACATTGACATCGCACCATAAAAGGAGATACATGGGGTTGTCTACCAAACATCACACAATATAAGAAAAAACTAAGGTAGGTCACTGAAGAGAAATCCTCCGCTCTCGGTGATATGCAAGAGAAAATAGATCAAGAGGCCGAGAGAGGAAGAAAAGATGCCACCCTCTTCCATTCCTTAACAAAAGAAAGGAACAAGCTATTTGCCGCTCTTGACGAAGAGCGCGCCCAACTCCACCAAATAAAGGCCTCCAACCTAGTTGCTATGGGGGCCGCTGAGGAGGGAAAGAATAGGTTTGTTGCTGATGTTGACGCTCTGGGTGCTAAGGTAAAGGAAGACGTAAACGATCTCAGTTCACAACTGAAGAGGCCGAGTATCGAATTGGATGAGGAGCTATACCCTCGCCTAATGAAGGAGATAGATGAGAAGCGGTGGTTAGTGAGCCATGGTATACGCCTAGCCGAAATGGTTTCTTTGGAAGACCCCACCTTGCGAGCCTCATTCTCCTAGTCGTTTATAGCCGTCATCAATGAGGGTACTTCAAGTGGTTTGGTGACAGCGCACAAGGGGATGTTACTTGACAAAGAACTATCAGAGGTGACTTTTTATGATCCGAAGGCCGACGCCAAGCTCACCACAGCCATGAAAGAAATGAGCATATGTCCACTGCCCTCTTTTGGCCTAGAGGACAAGGATCATGAAATTCCCTTTGAAGTGCGAATGGAGGGCCTCACCTTGGCGCGCCATACGGCAAAGGGCGCAGAAGCACTGGCAGACTTTCACCTAAAATCATCTATGGAGCAGTTAACCGTTCCAGTATTCACTCTTACCAAGGATATTCTTGATCCCTTCAAGATTTAGAAGGAAGTGCCACTATCTGAGGTCCTTGCAGTGCACGAGAGCCGTGCTGCTACCAAGAAAGCCTTGCTGAACATAGAAGCAGCACCTTCCGTTGGTGCATCCCACCTTGCTCCTACCATCCCTGTGATTCCATTTCCATTGTTGGAGAGGGAATCGCGCCTGCTGGACCGGATGGAAAACAGTCTGAAGGATCACCGCACTTCTACTTATTGCCCTCCTTTGCTAAAACTGAACAGATCCTCCTCTGAGACCTATCTGCTCTCCAATCGCCTTAGAGATTTGTAATCATATGTCGTATTTGTTATCTACGAATGTTTGCTTTTTGTAATAAACACTATCCTTCTTTTGTTATAGAAAGTCTATTTAATGTTCATAGCGCAATTTCGCATAATAAGCTAATGTAAACTTATAACTGATCCATATGGGTTTAAGAAGCTCATTACGTACGGTATACCGTTACTACCATAAGGACGGCTAGGTGAGGCTGACCCATTGTTAGGTGTGCACAAGTGTGTCTTAACAGTCCCAGAGTTTACTGGCTGCATAACATGCTACGACGTCATTAATGGCAAGGGGCCTAACAAAGATACACGATCCATGGTCGAAGGGGGTGCATCCCACTTACTCGACGAGTCTAATTAGTAGGGTAGGCTCATTCCTATTATTTCTCCTGGAAACGTTGTGCACGCGTTCCCCAATAGGCAATATATAATAAGAAAAAAGTATTCATGACATAAATTTTTTTTGAGAATGCACGTGGAACTAGCTAGGGACCACGACTGTTTTATTAATACTTGCAAGATTTAAACACAAAAAATAAAAGGAAAAACAATACATTCACTTAGGAATTTTTGCCCTTAAAGGTAACACTTCTTTAGATGGCATATGTTCCAAGGTCTTTGTAGGTCGCGACCATCCATATCACGTAGCCGGTACGTGCCATTTCCAAGTGTTTCTGTCACTATGCAGGGTCCTTCCCATTTTGGTCCAAGCTTCCCTGTATTATCAGCGCGACTAGCCGTGTTTGAGCGATACACAAAGTCACCTGGTCTGAAGGAGGTCTTGCGCACCCTAGCATCATAGTAACCTTTCATTTTTACTTTTGACTTAGCTTCGCGTATTGCTGCTAACTATCGTCGCTCTTCGATTATGTCTAGGTTCAATCATAGCTCATCTTCGTTAGTAACCATGTCTACCTCTGCTGTGCGGAGTGTTTACAGTTCTATCTCAGCTAGAATGACTGCTTCTGTCCCATATGTGAGGGCGAAGGGGGTATCTCCTGTGGCTGTCTTCATAATCGTGCGATGTGCCAATAAAACATGCGACAACTCATCGACCCACTTCTAATTATGCTCCCCCAACCGTGCTTTTATTCCATCCCCCAAACTTCTATTTGCTCTCTCCAGAAGTCCATTCGTTTGTGGGTGGGCAACCGATGCGAAACGTTGATGTATCCCATTCTTCACGCACCAATCCTTGAATGGGTTCTCTGCGATCTACTTTCCATTATCCGAGACTATTTCACCGGGCAGCCCGAAACGACATACTATGTTGTCCCATACAAACCTTTTCACCGGATTCCCCGTTATTGTTGCGACTGCCTTTGCCTCAATCCATCTTGTGAAGTAATCCATCACGACTGTGAGGAACTTAACTTCTCCCGCAGATACAGGAAAGGGTCTCGCGATATCGATTCCCCATTTGAAGAATGGCCACGGGAAGTTAATCAGCGTGAGCTCCTCCTGAGGCTGCCTAGGTACTGGCCTGTGCACCTGGCACTCTTTGCATTTATTAATGAGTGTTCGCGCGTTTGTATGCATAGTTGGCCAGTAGTACCCGTTGCGTAAAGTTGTTGCCACCACGGACCTTGGTTCTGCGTGCATTCTGCATGACCCCTCGTGGATTTCGCTAATGATTTACTGCGCCTGTCGTGGTCCTATGCATCTTAACCATGGTTGGAGAAATGATCGCTTGTAAAGGACCCCATCTCTGACTTCAAATTGTCTCGAACGTCTTCGCACTCGCCGTGACTCATTTTCGTCGTGCGGGAGTGAGACATTCATCAGATAATCCACAATCAGTGTCATCCATGTAGGGCCTTCTTCCTCTACGACCGACGCGACCTCTTGCTCTTTGATTGACTTGTCCTTGAGGATTTCCACCAGGACTTGTTTCGATATGTGCGCAGAACTGGTGGAAGCTATCTTGCTAAGTGCATCTACTTTCTTGTTCTCCCCCTGGGTACTTGGCGTATCTAGAACTTATGGAACCCCTCAATCAATGCTTTGTCCTTTTGTAAGTACTGCACCATATTATCCTATTTTGCTTCAAAATCACCAAGTATGTGGTTCGCTACCAATCGAGAATCTACATTTGCTTCGAGATTGCGCACGCCCATTCTTGCTGTGATTCTTAGCCCTGCGATCAGTGCTTCATACTCTGCCTCATTATTTGTGGCTGTGAATTCAAAATGTAATGCGTATGTGAACTCCATTCCTTCTGGATTGGAGAGTATGAGTCCCGCGCCTGATCTATCAGTGCAGGATGACCCATCTGTGAACAAGATCCACGGGGCTTGGTCTTCTTCCTTTTGATCTAGCCCCTGAGCACCCTCTTCTGACTTTTCAATAATAAAATCCGCCAGAATTTGGCCTTTCACTGCATTGCGCGGTCTATAGGTAATGTTGTGTTCCCCTAGTAGAACACTCCATTTTTGGAACCTGCCTGCGACATCTGGTTTTGAGATCACCTGTGTTGATCCCAAAATTAGATCGATTTAGCTTGTGTAGACGAGATTGAATCAAGTTAAACACGTAGAGAAACTTCGTTGTGTATAAAACGATTTAAGTATTATGCGGAATTAATACTCAAACAAGAACACACAAACAATATAAACCAAACTTTCACTTTGATTGATAAACAAACTTTCGTACAATGAAAGTGTGAAAACGTATATCAAACTAAAACCTAAAGGTCTCCTATTATAGAATAAGTAGCCTTGTACAAGAGTCTACATATCAGATATTTTAGGTAAAGATAAACATAGAAAATACATTGTCGATCATATGAAACATAATACGTGTAGACTAAGTCTTCTATCAGTGCTTGACTTCTTCTTATCAACGCTTGACTTCTTCCTATCAACTCTTTTCCTGTCAACGCTTGATTTCTTCTTATCAACGTCCTGATTGCTCTTCTCAGCGTCCAAGTGTACTAGCTACATTTTATTCCCAACAATCCTCCCCTAAACTTGATATCTACTCTAGTAATCAAGTTTCTGAATAAAAACTAAGAACTAGGAGGATTATTACGAATCTTATCAAATTGGTAATAAACATATCTAATCAAATCTTTGGCCACGTCACTTGAGTAGTCAATCTCCAGCTGTGTTGTCTTCATCTTTTCCAAAACTTCTTTGGACATAGGATACTCAGCATCCACAAGAAGATATTCATAAAACTTTGTAGAACTCAAATGATACACACCAGCTACTGAGTATAAACGCCATTGAAGTCTACTGATATCATCCTCAAGATCCTTCCAAACAGGATCTTCTTCTTTTGGTGCACACATTCTCTTGAATGTTGACCAAAGCTTTATTCCATTTATTGAAGTAGGTGCTTTAGTCTCATACTTGGCCAGCAGTAACCTCCAAAGGTCTGTCAAATCTTCCTTATCCATACTTGTAAACAAAGACATAAGAGTAGTAAAAGTGTGTACCTCTTTCCCATATCTGCCAATCATCTAAAACCCACTTGCATCTTCTTCATAACTAATGATAGGGTTTCGGGAATCATGAGATAACACTTTTACCATATCTGAAGCTTCAATGGATGAGAGCTTAATACTCTTTCTAATAACAGCTTCACTGGGATTCACTTTATTCAAATCTGAAGGGAACTCAAGTGGAACTCCCTTCTTCAATGACCTTGGAACAATCATAGCCTTTTGAATCTCCATCTCTTCTTCAAGTTCTTTCCTTTCATTTGAAAGAAGTCTGATAGTGTTCATCTCTTGCACTCTTGCCCAAATAGGATAAGCTTTATACTCCAATTCTTCAAAGGACAATCCCTGTAACTTCTGAAAAGTCCATCCTCCTTGATGACATCTAAGCAACATATAATAAAGCTCCATTCTATCTCTCTTCAACTGTGAGAAAACTTTGCTAGCCTTATACTTCAGAATTACCTTGCAATCTCTTTGAACTCTTAGCAGAATCTCCAAACCCCAAATTTGATCAGAAATTGTCATTTCTGGATTCTCCATAACCTTATTCTCCCAAGCAAAGTACATCTGGGCAACTTCTGTGTGGAAATGTAAATCTATGCTTATGTTTTTATAGAGAGAAAGAGATGGTGGATCTCACACTTTAGAGAGAGAAAGTTAAAAGGAACTATCTGTAAATTATGAAACCACACACCCTCTCCATCAAAGGAGAGGGTTTATATACCCAAGCTCATGAGATGGGCTTGGGTTTACATTAGGCCGCCGACCCATACAATCCATGGGCTCGGTTTTGGGCTTTGTTTAATAAATGTAAATAACTAAACTACGAGCTATAACATGGACTATTGTTGGAGTGACCGATCCTTTCTAATACGTAAAATATATTTCCAACAATCTCCCCCTAAGGGAGGTCACTCCAAACAAGGGCGTTACCCAAGTTACAATAATAAAATAAACCTAGCATACTATGCTTGTCTTGAGCTCGTAGTCTTCGTCTTTCTTTTTCTTTTTCTTTTCTGGTGAACATGCCGATGTGATCTTTGATATCAATCTTGAGAATTAATTTCTTTCCTTGATCTCGTGCATCCATCACTTGTGATCTTCGCCTCTTCGTGACGCCATGTCCCACATACTTATACCTTCGTAATTCTTGAAAGCTTCAGAGTTTGATACAGCGGAAGACTTAACTTTTAGGCTTTCTTGAATTAAATGAGATATTAAGTGCATAAAGTATAAGCATGCGGGGACGACTTCTTCTTGGATCCCGCAACGCCACCGTCTTCAAATGCCGCAACATAAGTAGACACGAACGAAATGGCTTTGAACATTTCATTCTAATTCGGTAGCATTTTACCTCTGGTCGGTGAAGACCGTTGGACGATATTAGATATCGTACCCGTGACGGATAGTTTCAATTAAGTAACTTCCTGACAGGATTTCGCGGGTAAACCCGTTCTCTTTATTCGACCGTCCAAAGCTGACTGTGAACATAAAGAGTGAATCATTTGGATAATAATATCCGCATGATTTGAAGCCGTCAATTCGTGTTCCTGGAACAAGTGAAATTCAATTAAGAACCGCACCATCGTTGCTTTCCAGTTGTCACAAGCTTGATTCGTATAGAATCTTGCAAGTTACCTACCAAGTGCTGTTTGAGGTTAACACTAGAAGGATTTCCACTCATCACCGTGAACACTAAGGTATCAGTTTGAGTGTTCTGGCAAGATCACTAAGATATTGCGTAGAGGCCTGGAACGTGTTTAAATTCAGTTAAGAATTAAACAGCTGTTGCTTTCCAGTTATCACAAGTTTGATTCATAAAGAATCGTACAAGTCACCTACCATGAGCTTTTTGATATTCGCTCAAGAAAGATTTCCATCTTCATTGTAAATACTTTCGTATTACTCGGATGTTCAGGCAAGATCATGAAGATTTAGCGTAGGACTCTTAAAATCTTTCTTACTTTTCACAGTGTGTGAAGAAGCAAGGAAATATGAAAGTGTGTCCTAATGAGATATTTGATGATCTCAAATGGCGCTAGACTCGATCGTGCATTTTGGATTTTAGTGATCGGAGGCTGGAGAGGAGTGCCACCTTTTTAATACCAATTTATTCGGAGTGAATAAATCAATAGATAATATGTTGTCTCCGTGTGATTAAAACAAATACCTTTTGAGAGATATCTGAGTTAGCTGGGATGGGTTGTGCATTGCATCACTGGGTCCATGATGTCTGTCTTCAATATCGAGAATCATTAAAATGATCTCAATAGCATATGTGTTGACCCGGTTTCTGCCTAAAGTTGTAAGGAGGGCTTCTTTCTTTACACCCTTTATCTTTACAATTCTTTTTCATTCTTCAACCCCTTCAATGCTTACCAATACGTCATAACTAGCACCTTGTTGTGATTGTTCCAGTGCTAACTTAAGTACTTGGTCGGCATTTAGCTACGTTCACAATCTTTTCTCCAACTTTCCTAAGGACTACTATTTCTAGCTATGGAATGTCCTTGGGAAGATTCCTCCGGTTCTAGAAGAATCATTGGACTTAACCTATCCTACCATCCTTATGTCACCACAATCTTCATCATCGTGAAATAAATGGGTTTTGGGTAAGTATATGTCACCATGAAAATCCATTTCTATATAGCAAATCCATTTTGTTCCCCCTTAACATATGCCACGATATTCGAAAACATTTCGCATATGTCGGGATGAGCCAATACATTAAGTCAAACCATTTGTGATAATATCCCATATTAAATCACATTTTCTCCCCCATATTAAAAATATTAACCCAATCGATGTTTTTGATATCAATTGATTTAATGTAGTTTTAACAAAGGTTTTGGGAAGAAAAATGCAAGTCCATTTTATCTTCATGATACCAAACGTATGAGATATGATATCGATTTGTAGATGATCACATATTCACCTTATTAAAAAAGAATTAACAAGGTTGGACCTGATAGATGAGAACATCATATGATAAGATCAAATGGTTCTTGTCAGCATATGTTGGTCGCCTCGTTACGTCTGAAGTCATCTCGTGACACCACATGTACGATTGGTATTGTTGTCCTGACACCAACTTGTGAACTTGGCACGTTCGGCATCGAAGATTCTAAATGCTTGACAATTGCTCCCCCTCAATTGTTGACCCGTGTTCTATTGAAAGAGTTGTAGTCGTCGGTTGAGTAGTCGCATCGTCGAGTATGTAGATACCAATTGTAGATGCACTGAAACGTACATAGATTTGTGTTAGACCAAGTTATAAAGTAAACTTGATCCCTTACAAGGTTTTAAAGTAAACCTTGCCCGAGAAAATTAATTCCCGTTGTGAGCCAAAGCTTTCATAAGAAATACTTGGCTTTAATATGAAAACCGGGTTGCAGTCAGAAATAATTACAAGCCATAAGGGCATGTTTTATGAAATATTTACAACTTTTGTACGAACTCCATTTATGGCGCTGTGTCGATATTAATCAACATTTCTAAGGCCGTAAATATTATCGTACCAAAAGACATGCCTTTAAAAAATACAGTAAAAATATTTTTGGATTTTTCTAGATTTTTCATTTTTTATTTTTTATTTTTTATGGTTTTTATATGGTTTTATATTTTTGTATTTTGCTTTTGTGGATAAAAATATAAACAATATATACAAATAATCACCAAGGATACGGAGAATAGTTTTACCACCACTATTCTTTCGCTTCATCTGCTAGTTCCTTTAGAGTCTCAGGCGAGAAAGTTCTCATTCCTAGCTTGTCGGCCAAAAATTCAATTCGAGCGCGATCTAAAGCCTTTGTGAAAATATCCGCCAATTGATACTCATATCGTACAAAGTAAAGCTCGATTACTCCAGTTTCCACTTGCTCCTTGATGAAGTGGTAGCGAATGTCAATATGCTTCGACCGGGAGAATTGAACGTTGTTGCAGCATAAGGCAATTGCACTCTTGTTGTCACAGTACATTGGAATCTTATTGAAACCTAGACCATAGTCGGTTAATTGCGATCTCATCCAAAGAATTTGAGCACAGCAACTGGACATAGCTATGTATTATGCTTCCGTACTTGAAATTGCAGCACTTTTCTGCCTTTTCGATGCCCAACTGATTAATCGATCTCCTAGAAGTTGCAATGTTCCACTCGTGCTACGCCTTGTATCTTGACAACCCGCGTGATCCGCATCTGCATATGCCATTAGTGCAATATAAGAGTCCTTCGAATACCAAAGTCCCCGATTAATGGTTCCTTTAAGATATCGAAAGATCCTTTTAACAGTAGCTAAGTGTAACTCAGTAGGCCTAGTTTGATACCTGGCACACATACATATAGCAAACTGAAGATCAGGTCGACTGGCTGTGATATACAGAAGAGTACCGATCATTCCATGATAAAGTGTCGGATCAACAGCAACTCCATGAGGATCTGCATCAAGCTTAGTTCGTTCCACCATTGGAGTATCCACGGGGTCGCAAGATTCCATCTTGTATTTCTTAAGCGATTCAAGGGTATACTTGGATTGATTGATAAAGATGCCTCTGGGACTCTGAGATATCTGAAGACCTAAGAAGAATGATACCTTGCCCATCATTGACATCTTATACTTGGAAGACATGAGTGTCCCAAACTCATACAATAAGGTTTGGGTCGAGGCTGCAAATATAATATCATCAACATATATTCGTACCATAATCATATCTTTACCTCGTTTTTGAATGAACAGCGTAGGATCCACCTTGCCTTTAGCGAAGCCTTGCGTAATGAGGAATTGTGACAAAAGATCATACCATGCGCGAGGATCTTGCTTCAACCCATAGAGAGCCTTCTTAAGCTTGTACACATGATTAGGATAATTAGGATTCACAAAACCATCCGGTTGTTGAACATAGACCTCTTCCTTGAGTTCACCATTAAGAAATGCCGTCTTCACATCCATCTGATAGACGATCATATTCATATGGGCTGCATAAGCGAGGAATAGTTCAATAGCTTCCAAACGGGCAACAGGTGCAAAGGATTCCATAAATTCGACGCCCAATAATTTCTTGTATCCACGAGCTACTAGTCGAGCTTTGTTCTTCAATATTCCGCCTAACTCATCGAGTTTCACCTTGTAAACCCATTTCAAAGTGAGTAATTGCACTTAATCCGGGCATGGGACAAGTTCCCATACGTCAAGACGTATAAATTCATTAAGTTCTTCTTGCATAGCTTCTATCCAACATGATTGAGTAAAAGCTTGTTGCCATGTCTTAGGTTCAACTTCAGTGAGAAAAGCATCAAAGTGACAAAACAATGCACTTTCTTGTAACTGACTTCGTGTGGATACCGGACGATTAGGGTCACCAATAATTGAATCTATAGGATGATCCTTTGTCCACTTGCTGTCATGTTCACGAATCCGTGGATTGGAGTAAACTGTAGTAGGAGCTTCCTCTGAGGTGGACGACCCGGCTTGATTAGGGTCGAGAATAGGTACACCAAAGAATGGAAGTTCACGCATTTGAGCGAATTCCAAATCGTGATCATCATCATCCTCTTCATCATCAATAGGCATGACATGGGTAGTTGAAACATGTGTTGGTTGAGAATTACTTGTTGATGGTATATCTAGACCAATTATAGGTGCAGACGTATCTGATTGTGCAACGGTTGCTGGAGCGACAACTTCGGTTACCGGAGCTATTACCTCAGGTTCTGGAGCAACAATACTTGGAGGAGTAAACAATTCATCAAAGAACGGTTGAAACAACGTATCCCATTCAGTCCTAGAAGGTGGCGTAAATGATGATGAAGTAGGGTTGTTTGGGACAAGACCATAACTAATGTTACTGGGTCCCATTTCATGAAGTGCGGGTTCAGAGCTGCTTTGCTCAGAAGCCATTGATGTCAGCTCATCAAAATCAACATTCATAGTTTCGATGATCTTGCGAGAGTTACGGTTGTAGATTCGGTATACCTTCTTTGCGGGTGTGTAACCAATGAAAATACCAATATCAGCCTTTGGTTGAAGTTTTCCCAAATTGTCACCATCATTATTTGGATAGCAAAGAGAACCAAATACATGAAGATATGATAAATCTGGTACTTTTCCATGGAGAAGCTCATAAGGTGTTTTACCATGGCGTTTACGAAGTAGTGACCGGTTTTGGGTGTACACTGCTGTAGATACTACTTCTGCCCATAAAAACAATGAAGCCTTTGCGTAAATTAACATTGTTCGAGCAGCTTCCATAAGTGTGCGATTTCGCCTTTCAACGACACCGTTTTGTTGTGGAGTGCGAGCAACAGATGTTTCATGAGAAATGCCAACTTCTTCATAATAATCACGCAAAATTTGATTCACAAATTCGGTTCCATTATCTGTACGAATGCGTCGGACTGTAGTGTTGAGACGCACTTGAATCATCTTGAGAAATCCGATGATGAATTTAGGTGCCTCATTTTTTGCTTTAAGAAATTTCACCCATGTAAACCGAGAGTAATCATCGACAATGACGAGGATGTACTTTTTGCCACTAAGACTTTCAACACGCATTGGTCCACAAAGATCCATATGCAAAAGATAAAGTTTCTCTTGGTTGGTGTCTTCCGTCTTGGGTTTGTAAGATTTCTTAGTGCTTTTCCCCATTGTACACGCGGAACACAAATGATCCTTGTGAAATGAAAGTTTGGGAAGACCACGAACAAGTTCGTTTTTCGCCAAATGATTAATAGCGTCAAAGTTAAGATGAGATAACCGTCGATGCCATAACCATGACTTAGTCTTCGATGCTTTGGAGAGAAGACATACGGGAGAAGCGGCCATCATGTCTTGTAGAGACAAAGTATACAAATTATTCCCTCGAGTACCTTTCAGTAAATCAACCCCTTCCAAATTACGAATGAAGCAGGTATGCTCTCGAAAAGCAACTTCTAGGTTTGCATCACAAAATTGTCCCACAGAAAATAAGTTGTGACCAAGACCTCCACGTAATACACTCTTGAAATTATAACATTCCCAATATGATATTCACCGTAACCCATTATCTTTGCAATATGATCATTTCCAAATCTAACCGTACCAAGAAACTTACTGACGAAATTTCTGAGCTGAGAGCGATCTCCGGTCATAAGCTTGGAGCAACCAGAGTCCAAATACCAGAGAACAATTTGGACCACCTGTTTTCAATAACAACAGTAGACAATGTATTGGAAACTATTGGTTCCGGAGTGTTAGCAGATACAGATATAGAATTATCAGAATTGCTAACATTTTTGAGACCCTTAGATTTCCTGCGTTTTCTGATGTGAGTTTTAGCACTCACAGGTTTTACTGTTCCAACTTTCTTAGGTTTTGGATTATTCGAGGGCACTAAAGTGGGAGTAGACCTATTTAAAGGGCACTTGGTTCCTACAGTAGTGTTAGTGTTCCTAGTTAAAGGACACGCTTGTGTTTTGGTAGCCTTGGTACTCCTAGTTAAAGGGCACGCTTTCTTTGCTTTAGTGGGAGTGATCCTAGTCAAAGGGCACATATTTCCTACTATAGTGAAAGTTCTACCAGTGGGACGCCACATCCAACCAACTTGGGTTAACACTTTCCCAGTCGGTTTCCATTCTAATCAATTTTTCCGGGCATGCATCTCATTCACATGGTCAATAAGGCAAGAATCATAACGACTAGAAAACATACATTCATTGCAATTCCAACATTTCAAATTAGAATTCACAGTAGGCTTAGAACGCTGCACAACCGCATAGCCTTTATGTTTAGCTACATGATTCTTTTTATTCAAAACAGAAATAACATTCCTAGGATGGGCTTCTACTTTCTTCTTCACTTGACTACTAGATGGGGGCAAGATCCTATCATTCTTCTTGTTTCTTTTAAGCTTAGATCTTTGAGCCTTAGTAGTGGTGCTTACTCCTGTAGAAGGCAACACGGGAATATTAGAAGCTGGTTTTGATTCCGCTTTATCTTTAGTGACCAAAGTTTGAGATGGTTTAGTCTTAGGGCCCTTGTTAAGTGGTGTGACGGCTATTAGGTTCCTTTTGATTGCACTAGAGGACGCTGCTGAGACAGTGGCTGCGTTATCCATAACATTCTTACCTTTTAGAGTACGAAGTGTTTCCTTTAACTCAGCCAAGACCAGATTTTTATCACAAATTTGTTCCCTCAAATCAGATATTTCCACCGACTTTCGATTCAATTGTTCAATCAATGATTGATTCTGTGCAGTGGTATTAGCACATGCGGGCTTTACTGAATCGAAGAGTCGTGTATTTTTCTATTTTAAGTTATCAACTTTGGACAAAATCTTGGAAACTCGATTATCTAGATCAAGTTTAAAATTCTCAGCAGCCTCAAGTACGTTCACACAGTTAAGCTCCTTAGATTTCTCTAAGTCTATCGGCAAAGATTTAGCAACCTTGTCACTTGGCTGACGCTGTTTTGATTGTAAATTCAATCGAAAATTCTTTTCAAAGTTTGCATCATCGATATTAACACCTTCGAATGACGTTTCAAAGATTTCTTGAATAAATTGTTTCTTGCATTCAAGCGAAATACAATGTGTTTGAACCTCATCAAAACGTTTTGAAAGCGAATAATATGAATCTTGAAGCTTTAAAAATTCAGCGTCAGATTCGTGACAAGTACTATCTACCACATTATCCACATTTTCAATATTATGCCCAGTAGAATCATTATCAACACGTTTATTCACACAGACGGAAACAATATCATGAGACATCACTTGCTTCAGAAGCTGATCATTTTGGCGTGAAACTCGTTCTATTTCAAGTAAACTGTTTTAATAAGCATCATCCATTTCATTGAAAACACGTTTAACTTCTTCTATTTCCAAATACAAATCTTGATCAAGATTACTAAGACAAGCTTTAACATTCTTTACAAACGGAATAATTTCGTCTCGGAACGCAACTCTAGTGTGCTCAAAGTTCCATTCACCTTCCGTTATGGCCGAAGTCGTCGTACGTTCCAAAATGACCTTGTCAAAATCGGCTAAGTGTTGGTGTACCGCATTTAAGTTAACGGACGGCTTACTTATCGGTGGAATTAACTTCGTTAAATCCTTTTTGACAAGTGTAGGAGAAGTACTGGGAGGGTTTTCATTTGACAAACTTTGGGGCACAAGAACTGTCAATTCAGCTAATTCCTTTTGTAAGCGAATGCGGGTCTTTTCAGAAAATTGATCTTTGTTATGTTGATCATAATCAATTGTATGGAATTTTGAAAGCATTTTAGAATGAGTTTCATCCGCAAGTGACTGTGTCGCGTCAGAACTACGAACAAATGGTGCTTCTTTCGATTTGCCAATTATGGTCATATCATAAAGACCGGGAATATATTTCTGAGCTTTTTTTGCATAACCGGGATTAGGTGGTAAATCTTGAAGACGCTTAAGTTCGAATTCTTTAAATGATTTAGTTAAAAGATGAACCTTTTCTGTGGAAGCGTATTGTTTTAAAAGCTGTTGTTCTTTGAATTTAAGAAGTTTGGTAGCATTAATTTCTGATTCAACCTTTTTAGACTCGAGAGTTTCGAAATCCATTTTAAGTTTCTGAAAATCATTGACAACCGACTCCTTTTCTTTTAATTCATTAGAAAGATTAGCTTTTAATGATTCTATTTCTTTCAAGTGTTCAATCTTTTCAAAACGAAATTGGTCAAATTCAGAACATGTTATTTTCTCTGCTTGAGGGACCATTTCAAAAGCTTTGACCTTTTCTTTATGCAACGCAAGCTCAGCAGTTAGGGTGGAATTGGTATCTACGGTTTGTCTGAGGGCCATATGCATTTGATCAATAATATGTTTAGGCACCATTACCAAATCATGTTGAGCATAAGATTCCATACCCGTCGTAGCATTTGGTTGAGGTTCACTCAAATGTGTAGAATTGGGTACCACATCATTTGAGTTACTAGTTCCCGAATGCTGTTCGAGGTTGTCATTTTCATGCCCAACTTGATGTTGGTTATCATCAATATTATTAGATGTGGTTGGTACCTCACTGATGACATCAGAACCGTAGTGAGAGATTAGCAATGAGAGCAGCTTGGGCAGAGTGAATGTCATCACAATACGAATCGTATGCATCAAGATCATCCGCTTGATAAGCTGCATTAGAAGTGGAAACAACTGCAATGCCTTCAGTATCTGCTGCCCCTGGGTCTGCAAGAAATGCTAACTCCTCTGAATCCAAAATCTTCCCCATAGACTGAGCATCAACCAAATACATCTTCTCACGAAACCATGCATCATCCCTTCTCCTTTTCGGCTGAGTGCATTCCCTAGCCATATGACCTTGTCCTCGGCAATTGTAGCAAGTCACAATCTTCTTAGGACCAATAGGACTCCCATTTCCACTAGCTTGAGAATTTACTTCTTGATTGTTCCCAGTCCTTGTAGGAGGTCTATATGAATTTTCCTTCCCTGAATAGGTTGCACCGTCACTTGACCATCTTGAACAGTGGCTTGTTGTCGAGGATCTGATGAGATGCGGAGCTGATTGTTTGTTGGTGGAAATCCTCTAGTTGAAACAAGTTTTGACAAGTAGGCGGTGAGATGGTTTAGAACATCAGCTGGCGTATCATTTGGAGTAAAGACCGGTGCTTGGATTGGTGGAAGTTCATTAGAGTAGAAGGCTTGTGCTGGTTGTGCTTCTATAGGAATATATCCTTGCTGAGGAGTATAGCCCAATGGGGAAGTGTTGGCTTGTGATGGTGATGTTTGATATGATGGTTGCTGTTGAAAAGATTGTTGATGAACACTTTGTTGATATTCTTGCTGTGGCATCATTGGTGGTTGATAAGATGGTTGTTGTGGTTGTTGATAGATGTGTGGTGGTGGCTCCTGCAAGTATGATGGTTGTTGATAAGTATAAGCCATGTTTTGTTGAGAAGCATACATTGCAAGTGGATCATGAACTTGAGGTGTAGACAACCGAGCCTCGATCACATGACATTCGTGTTGTTGAAGAAAAGCTTGAAGTTGATCCACATTGGTGTTATGCAAGTCCTTAGCCAATTTAACATCCGTCACGTATTTTTTCCATTCTGGAGGAAGAGTGTTCAAATACTTGGTGTTCAATTGAAAGGTAGGAATTGCCATGCCATAGATATTGAGCTCATTCAACAATAGGGTAAATCTCAGATAGTAGTCATTAAGAGTTTCCCCTGGCACATAGGCAAACTTATCAAAAGTATCATAAAGCTTACACTCTCGTTCTTGTTTAGTTAACGAGGTGCCTTGCATGAGAACACTAATTCTATCCCATAACTCTTTGGCAACTTTATGTTTGCTGACGAGTTGGTAGACATCTGGAGGAAGGGCTTGGAGAATGATGTTTGTAGCATACTTATCACATTTATCTTGAATCTTCATATCTCCAGTCAACTCACCCGTTGTGCGAGGACGAGTAGTCGTACCTTCCGTCACTGTACCATAATCTAATGGTCCATTGAGCACCGATGCCCAAATTAGATGTCCATTCTCCTTGTTCAGCATATAAAGTTACATTCGGGAAGCCCATTCCTCATACATAGTCTTCACCAACATTGGTGGACGATTATATGTACCCGAGAGGATGGACTTATCCGTAAGAGATGTGTACTCCATTTCAATAATTTAAGATTTACAAAGTTGATCGAACAATGAAATAAGGTTAAGTGTTTTTGTGTTGAAGTCAAGAAACAATGTTAAAATCCCCTAAAATATGTTCTCGATAAACCAAACATTCCAAGACAAAATTACACACGATTCGAAATTTTTTATGGAATAATTTTTGGATTGTCGGAATGTCTAGATCGAAATGCTAGATCGGAATGTCAGATCGGAATTTCCAGATCGCAAAGCAAGGCTGTCGAAATATTCAGATCGCAAAGTCCTATCGGAATTCTCAGATCGCAAAGTCCTATCGGAATGTTCAGATCGCAAAGCAAAGCTGTCGAAATGTTCAGATCGCAAAGTCCTATCGGAATGCTAAGATCGCAATGTGATGTCGGAATGATTCAGATCGGAATGAAGCTGATAAAATTTGGGCAGAGTAACGACTTAAAACTTCCTTATAACCGTCGGAATCCCAGATCGCAATGAACGATCGGAATGTCCAGATCAGAATAAGTAATGAAATCCTCAGTATCGCAATGTAGAACCAAACCCTTTCTGATGGTGATGGTTATTGCGATGGAAGCCCCTTTTACTTGTAGTTTCCGATGGATATGTTTGCTTGAATTTCGGAAAGAAGAACACAATACCTTTTTTCACTTTTGATCCAAGAAAGATTGTGTTTTAACCAAAATCAAGACACCAAAAACACTACAATACTACTGAATACGTTATGCTTCTTGAAATCACGATCAAACACAAATTTTTTTTTGATGATTCGGCAATATGAACTCAAAAAGCCACGAAATGCTTATAAGAACATACGAAACACTAAAAAAAACCTATATTTCATCCCAAGCTCTTGATACCATTTGTGGAAATGTAAATCTATGCTTATGTTTTTACAGAGAGAAAGAGATGGTGGATTTCACACTTTAGAGAGAGAAAGTTAAAAGGAACTATGTGTAAATTATGAAACCACACACCATCTCCATCAAAGGAGAGGGTTTATATACCCAAGCTCATGAGATGGGCTTGGGTTTACATTAGGCCGCCGGCCCATACAATCCATGGGCTCGGTTTTGGGCTTTGTTTAATAAATGTAAATAACTAAACTACGAGCTATAACATGGACTATTGTTGGAGTGACCGATCCTTTCTAATACGTAAAACGTATTTCCAACAATCTCCCCCTAAGGGAGGTCACTCCAAACAAGGGCGTTACCCAAGTTACAATAATAAAATAAACCTAGCATACTATGCTTGTCTTGAGCTCGTAGTCTTCGTCTTTCTTTTTCTTTTTCTTTTCTGGTGATCATGCTGATGTGATCTTTGATATCAGTCTTGAGAATTAATTTCTTGCCTTGATCTCGTGCATCCATCACTTGTGATCTTCGCCTCTTCGTGACGCCATGTCCCACATACTTATACCTTCGTAATTCTTGAAAGCTTCAGAGTTTGATACAGCGGAAGACTTAACTTTTAGGCTTTCTTGAATTAAATGAGATATTAAGTGCATAAAGTATAAGCATGCGGGGACGACTTCTTCTTAGATCCCGCAACGCCACCGTCTTCAAATGCCGCAACATAAGTAGACACGAACGAAATGGCTTTGAACATTTCATTCTAATTCGGTAGCATTTTACCTCCGGTCGGTGAAGACCGTTGGACGATATTAGATATCGTACCCGTGACGGATAGTTTCAATTAAGTAACTTCCTGACAGGATTTCGCGGGTAAACCCGTTCTCTTTATTCGGCCGTCCAAAGCTGACTGCGAACATAAAGAGTGAATCATTTGGATAATAATATCCGCATGATTTGAAGCCGTCAATTCGTGTTCCTGGAAAAAGTGAAATTCAATTAAGAACCGCACCATCGTTGCTTTCTAGTTGTCACGAGCTTGATTCGTATAGAATCTTGCAAGTTACCTACCAAGTGCTGTTTGAGGTTAACACTAGAAGGATTTCCACTCATCACCGTGAACACTAAGGTATCACTCTGAGTGTTCTGGCAAGATCACTAAGATATTGCGTAGAGGCCTAGAACGTGTTTAAATTCAGTTAAGACTTAAACAGCTGTTGCTTTCCAGTTATCACAAGTTTGATTCATAAAGAATCGTACAAGTCACCTACCATGAGCTTTTTGATATTCGCTCAAGAAGGATTTCCATCTTCATTGTAAATACTTTCGTATTACTCGGATGTTTAGGAAAGATCATGAAGATTTTGCGTAGGACTCTTAAATTCTTTCTTACTTTTCACAGTGTGTGAAGAAGAAAGGAAATATGAAAGTGTGTCCTAATGAGATATTTGATGATCTCAAATGGCTCTAGACTCGATCGTGCATTTTAGATTTTAGTGATCGGAGGCTGGAGAGGAGTGCCACCTTTTTAATACCAATTTATTCGGAGTGAATAAATCAATAGATAATGTGTTGTCTCCGTGTGATTAAAACAAATACCTTTTGAGAGATATCTGAGTTAGCTGGGATGGGTTGTGCATTGCATCACTGGGTCCATGATGTCTGTCTTCAATATCGAGAATCATTAAAATGATCTCAATAGCATATGTGTTGAACCGGTTTCTGCCTAAAGTTGTAAGGAGTGCTTCTTTCTTTACACCCTTTATCTTTACAATTCTTTTTCATTCTTAAACCCCTTCAATGCTTACCAATACGTCATAACTAGCACCTTGTTGTGATTGTTCCAGTGCTAACTTAAGTACTTGGTCGGCATTCAGCTACGTTCACAATCTTTTCTCTAACTTTCCTAAGGACTACTATTTCTAGCTATGGAATGTCCTTGGGAAGATTCCTCCGGTTTTAGAAGAATCATTGGACTTAACCTATCCTACCATCCTTATGTCACCACAATCTTCATAGTCGTGAAATAAATGGGTTTTGGGTAAGTATATGTCACCATGAAAATCCATTTTGATATAGCAAATCCATTTTGCTCCCCTTAACATATGCCATGATATTCCTCGGGATGAGCCAATACATTAAGTCAAACCATTTGTGATAATATCCCATATTAAATCACATTTTCTCTCCCATATTAAAAATATTAACCCAATCGATGTTTTTGATATCAATTGATTTAATGTAGTTTTAACAAAGGTTTTGGGAAGAAAAATGCAAGTCCATTTTAGCTTCATGATACCAAACGTATGAGATATGATATCGATTTGTAGCATGATCACATATTCACCATATTAAAAAAGAATTGACAAGGTTGGACCTGATAGATGAGAACATCATATGATAAGATCAAATGGTTCTTGTCAGCATATGTTGGTCGCCTCGTTACGTCTGAAGTCATCTCTTGACACCACATTTACGATTGGTATTGTTGTCTTGACACCAACTTGTGAACTTGGCACGTTCGGCATCGAAGATTCTGAATGCTTGACAATTGCTCCCCCTCAATTATTGACCCGTGTTCTATTGAAAGAGCTGTAGTCGTCGGTTGAGTAGTCGCATCGTCGAGTATGTAGATACCAATTGTAGATTGCTATGGTTGTAGAGATGATAGCTTCATAAAAACAAGACTTCTCTTGTTTTAACAAATAAATGCACTGAAACGTACATAGATTTGTGTTAGACCAAGTTATAAAGTAAACTTGATCCCTTACAAGGTTTTAAAGTAAACCTTGCCCGAGAAAATTAATTCCCGTTGTGAGCCAAAGCTTTCATAAGAAATACTTGGCTTTAATATGAAAACCGGGTTGCAGTCAGAAATAACTACAAGCCATAAGGGCATGTTTTATGAAATATTTACAACTTTTGTACGAACTCTATTTATGGCGCCGTGTCGATATTAATCAACATTTCTAAGGCCGTAAATATTATCGTACCAAAACACATGCCTTTAAAAAATAAAGTAAAAATATTTTTGGATTTTTCTAGATTTTTCATTTTTTTAATGGTTTTTAAATGGTTTTATATTTTTGTATTTTGCTTTTGTGGATAAAAATATAAACAACATATACAAATGATCACCAAGGATACGGAGAATAGTTTTACCACCACTATTCTTTCGCTTCATCTACTAGTTCCTTTAGAGTCTCAGGCGAGAAAGTTCTCATTCCTAGCTTGTCGGCCAAAAATTCAATTCGAGCGCGATCTAAAGCCTTTGTGAAAATATCTGTCAATTGATACTCAGATCGGACAAAGTAAAGCTCGATAATCCATTTTCCACTTGCTCCTTGATGATGTGGTAGCGAATGTCAATATGCTTCGACCGGGAGAATTGAACGTTGTTGCAGCATAAGGCAATTGCACTCTTATTGTCACAGTACATTTGAATCTTATTGAAACCTAGACCATAGTCGGTTAATTGCTATCTCATTCAAAGAATTTGAGCACATCAACCGGACATAGCTATGTATTCTGCTTCCGTACTTGAAATTGCAGCACTTTTCTGCCTTTTCGATGCCCAACTGATTAATCGATCTCCTAGAAGTTGCAATGTTCCACTCGTGCTATGCCTTGTATCTTGACAACCCGCGTGATCCGCATCTGCATATGCCATTAGTGCAATAGAAGAGTCCTTCGAATACCAAAGTCCCCGATTAATGGTTCCTTTAAGATATCGAAAGATCCTTTTAACAGTAGCTAAGTGTAACTCAGTAGGCCTAGTTTGATACCTGGTACACATACATATAGCAAACTGAAGATCAGGTCGACTGGCTGTGATATACAGAAGAGTACCGATCATTCCACGATAAAGTGTCGGATCAACAGCAACTCCATGAGGATCTGCATCAAGGTTAGTTCGTTCCACCATTGGAGTATCCACGGGGTCGCAAGATTCCATCTTGTATTTCTTAAGCGATTCAAGGGCATACTTGGATTGATTGATAAAGATGCCTCTGGGACTCTGAGATATCTGAAGACCTAAGAAGAATGATACCTTGCCCATCATTGACATCTTAAACTTGGAAGACATGAGTGTCCCAAACTCATCCGATAAGGTTTGGTTTGAGGCTGCAAATATAATATCATCAACATATATTTGTACCATAATCATATCTTTACCTCGTTTTTCAATGAACAGCGTAGGATCCACCTTGCCTTTAGCGAAGCCTTGCGTAATGAGGAATTGTGACAAAAGATCATACCATGCGCGAGGAGCTTGATTCAACCCATAGAGAGCCTTCTTAAGCTTGTACACATGATTAGGATAATTAGGATTCACAAAACCATCCGGTTGTTGAACATAGACCTCTTCCTTGAGTTCACCATTAAGAAATGTCGTCTTCACATCCATCTGATAGACGATCATATTCAAATGGGCTGCATAAGCGAGGAATAGTCGCATAGCTTCCAAACGGGCAACAGGTGCAAAGGATTCCATAAAGTCGACGCCAATAATTGCTTGTATCCACGAGCTACTAGTCGAGCTTTGTTCTTCAATATTCCGCCTAACTCAAAGTGAGTAACTGCACTTGATCCGGGCATGGGACAAGTTCCCATACGTCAAGACATATAAATTCATTAAGTTCTTCTTGCATAGCTTCTATCCAACATGATTGAGTAAAAGCTTGTTGCCATGTCTTAGGTTCAACTTCAGTGCGAAAAGCATCAAAGTGACAAAACAATGCACTTTCTTGTAACTGACTTCATGTGGATACCGGACGATTAGGGTCACCAATTATAGAATCTATAGGATGATCCTTTGTCCACTTGCTGTCATGTTCACGAATCCGTGGATTGGAGTAAACTGTAGTAGGAGCTTCCTCTGAGGTGGACGACCCGGCTTGATTAGGGTCGGGAATAGGTACACCAAAGAATGGAAGTTCACGCATTTGAGCGAATTCCAAATCGTGATCATCATCATCCTCTTCATCATCAATAGGCATGACATGGGTAGTTGAAACAGGTGTTGGTTGAGAATTACTTGTTGATGGTATATCTAGACCAATTGTAGGTACAGACGTATCTGATTGTGCAACGGTTGTTGGAGCGACAACTTCGGTTTCCGGAGCTATTACCTCAGGTTCTGGAGCAACAATACTTGGAGGAGTAAACAATTCATCAAAGAACAGTTGAAACAACGTATCCCATTCAGTCCTAGAAGGTGGCGTAAATGATGATGAAGTAGGGTTGTTTGGGACAAGACCATAACTAATGTTACTGGGTCCCATTTCATGAAGTGCGGGTTCAGAGCTGCTTTGCTCAGAAGCCATTGCTGTCAGCTCATCAAAATCAACATTCATAGTTTTGATGATCTTGCGAGAGTTACGGTTGTAGATTCGGTATGCCTTCTTCGCGGGTGTGTAACCAATGAAAATACCAATATCAGCCTTTGGTTGAAGTTTTCCCAAATTGTCACCATCATTATTTGGATAGCAAAGAGAACCAAATACATGAAGATATGATAAATCTGGTACTTTTCCATGGAGAAGCTCATAAGGTGTTTTGGGTGCGATTTCGCCTTTCAACGACACCGTTTTGTTGTGGAGTGCGAGCAACAGATGTTTCATGAGAAATGCCAACTTCTTCTAAATAATCACGCAAAATTTGATTCACAAATTCGGTTCCATTATCTGTACGAATGCGTCGGACAGTAGTGTTGAGATGCACTTGAATCATCTTGAGAAATCCGATGATGAATTTAGGTGCCTCATTTTTTGCTTTAAGAAATTTCACCCATGTAAACCGAGAGTAATCATCGACAATGACGAGGATGTACTTTTTGCCACTAAGACTTTCAACACGCATTGGTCCACAAAGATCCATATGCAAAAGATAAAGTTTCTCTTGGTTGGTGTCTTCCGTCTTGGGTTTGTAAGATTTCTTAGTGATTTTCCCCATTGTACACGCGGAACAAAATGATCCTTGTGAAATGAAAGTTTGGGAAGACCACGAACAAGTTCGTTTTTCGCCAAATGATTAATAGCGTCAAAGTTAAGATGAGATAACCGTCGATGCCATAACCATGACTTAGTCTTCGATGCTTTGGAAAGAAGACATACGGGAGAAGCGGCCATCATGTCTTGTTGAGACAAAGTATACAAATTATTCCCTCGAGTACCTTTCAGTAAATCAACCCCTTCCAAATTACGAATGAAGCAGGTATGCTCTCCAAAAGCAACTTCTATGTTTGCATCACAAAATTATCCCACAGAAAATAAGTTGTGACCAAGACCTTCCACGTAATATGATATTCACCGTAACCCATTATCTTTGCAATATGATCATTTCCAAATCTAACCGTACCAAGAAACTTGTTGACGAAATTTTTGAGCTGAGAGCGATCTCCGATCATATGCTTGGAGCAACCAGAGTCCAAATACCAGAGAACAATTTGGACCACCTGTTTTCAATAACAACAGTAGACAATGCATTGGAAACTATTGGTTTCGGAGTGTTAGCAGATACAGATATAGAATTATCAGAATTGCTAACTTTTTTGAGACCCTTAGATTTCCTGCGTTTTCTAATGTGACTTTTAGCACTCACAGGTTTTACTGTTCCAACTTTCTTAGGTTTTGGATTATTCGAGGGCACTACAGTGGGAGTAGACCTATTTAAAGGGCACTTGGTTCCTACAGTAGTGTTAATGTTCCTAGTTAAAGGACACGCTTGTGTTTTGGTAGCCTTGGTACTCCTAGTTAAAGGGCACGCTTTCTTCGCTTTAGTGGGAGTGATCCTAGTCAAAGGGCACATATTTCCTACTATAGTGAAAGTTCTACCAGTGGGACGCCACATCCAACCAACTTGGGTTAACACTTTCCCAGTCGGTTTCCATTCTAATCCATTTTTCCGGGCATGCATCTCATTCACATGGTCAATAAGGCAAGAATCATGACGACTAGAAAACATACATTCATTGCAATTCCAACGTTTCAAATTAGAATTCACAGTAGGCTTAGAACGCTGCACAACCGCAGAGCCTTTAGGTTTAGCTACATGATTCTTTTTATTCAAAACAGAAATAACATTCCTAGGATGGGCTTCTACTTTCTTCTTCACTTGACTACTAGATGGGGGCAAGATCCTATCATTCTTCTTGTTTCTTTTAAGCTTAGATCTTTGAGCCTTAGTAGTGGTGCTTACTCATGTAGAAGGCAACACGGGAATATTAGAAGCTGGTTTTGATTCCGCCTTATCTTTAGTGACCAAAGTTTGAGATGGTTTAGTCTTAGGGCCCTTGTTAAGTGGTGTGACGGCTATTAGGTTCCTTTTGATTGCACTAGAGGACGCTGCTGAGACAGTGGCTGCGTTATCCACAACATTCTTACCTTTTAGAGTACGAAGTGTTTCCTTTAACTCAGCCAAGACCAGATTTTTATCACAAATTTGTTCCCTCAAATCAGATATTTCCACCGACTTTCGATTCAATTGTTCAATCAATGATTGATTCTGTGCAGTGGTATTAGCACATGCGGGCTTTACTGAATCGAAGAGTCGTGTATTTTTCTGTTTTAAGTTATCAACTTTGGACAAAATCTTGGAAACTCGATTATCTAGATCAAGTTTAAAATTCTCAGCGGCCTCAAGTACGTTCACACAGTTAAGCTCCTTAGATTTCTCTAAGTCTATCGGCAAAGATTTAGCAACCTTGTCACTTGGCTGACGCTGTTTTGATTGTAAATTCAATCGAAAATTCTTTTCAAAGTTTGCATCATCGACATTAACACCTTCAAATGACGTTTCAAAGATTTCTTGAATAAATTGTTGCTTGCATTCAAGCGAAATACAATATGTTTGAACCTCATCAAAACGTTTTGAAAGTGAAGAATATGAATCTTGAAGCTTTAAAAATTCAACGTCAGATTCGTGACAAGTACTATCTACCACATTATCCACATTTTCAATATTATGCACAGTAGAATCATTATCAACACGTTTATTCACACAGACGGTAATAATATCATGAGACATCACTTGCTTCAGAAGCTGATCATTTTGGCGTGAAACTCGTTCTATTTCAAGTAAACTGTTTTAATAAGCATCATCCATTTCATTGAAAACACGTTTAACTTCTTCTATTTCCAAATACAAATCTTGATCAAGATTACTAAGACAAGCTTTAACATTCTTTACAAATGGAATAATTTCGTCTCGGAACGCAGCTCTAGTGTGCTCAAAGTTCCATTCACCTTCCGTTATGGCCGAAGCCGTCGTACGTTCCAAAATGACCTTGTCAAAATCGGCTAAGTGTTGGTGTACCGCATTTAAGTTAACGGACGGCTTACTTATCGGTGGAATTAACTTCGTTAAATCCTTTTTGACAAGTGTAGGAGAAGTACTGGGAGGGTTTTCATTTGACAAACTTTGGGGCACAAGAACTGTCAATTCAGCTAATTCCTTTTGTAAGCGAATGCGGGTCTTTTTAGAAAATTGATCTTTGTTATGTTGATCATAATCAATTGTATGGAATTTTGAAAGAATTTTAGAATGAGTTTCATCCGCAAGTGACTGTGTCGCGTCAGAACTACGAACAAATGGTGCTTCTTTCGATTTGCCAATTATGGTCATATCATAAAGACCGGGAATATATTTCTGAGCTTTTTTTGCATAACCGGGATTAGGTGGTAAATCTTGAAGACGCTTAAGTTCGAATTCTTTAAATGATTTAGTTAAAAGATGAACCTTTTCTGTGGAAGCGTATTGTTTTAAAAGCTGTTGTTCTTTGAATTTAAGAAGTTTGGTAGCATTAATTTCTGATTCAACCTTTTTAGACTCGAGAGTTTCGAAATCCATTTTAAGTTTCTGAAAATCATTGAGAACCGACTCCTTTTCTTTTAATTCATTAGAAAGATTAGCTTTTAATGATTCTATTTCTTTCAAGTGTTCAATCCTTTCAAAACGAAATTGGTCAAATTCAGAACATGTTATTTTCTCTGCTTGAGGGACCATTTCAAAAGCTTTGACCTTTTCTTTATGCAACGCAAGCTCAGCAGTTAGGGTGGAATTGGTATCTACGGATTGTCTGAGGGCCATATGCATTTGATCAATAATATGTTTAGGCACCATTACCAAATCATGTTGAGCATAAGATTCCATACCTGTCGTAGCATTTGGTTGAGGTTCACTCAAATGTGTAGAATTGGGTACCACAACATTTGAGTTACTAGTTCCCGAACGCTGTTCGAGGTTGTCATTTTCATGCCCAACTTGATGTTGGTTATCATCAATATTATTAGATGTGGTTGGTACCTCACTGATGACATCAGAACCGTAGTGAGAGAGATTAGCAACGAGAGCAGCTTGGGTAGAGTGAATGTCATCACAATACGAATCGTATGCATCAAGATCATCCGCTTGATAAGCTACATTAGAAGTGGAAACAACTGCAATGCCTTCAGTATCTGCTGCCCCTGGGTCTGCAAGAAATGCTAACTCCTCTGAATCCAAAATCTTCCCTATAGACTGAGCATCAACCAAATACATCTTCTCACGAAACCATGCATCATCCCTTCTCTATTGGGCTATACTCCTCACTCATCACTCCAACAATATTCCATGTTATAGCTCCTTCAACTCTACCTTCAACTTCAACTCTGCAAGTTTCTCCCTTGCCAACTCATCACCATATTCAAGTCTTTCTGGTTCTTCAATTATCATAACACTTGAATCTGAACTTTCATCATTACTTCCTTCTTGTTCCTCAGAAGTAACCACAAATGGTGACTCAACAACCTTCTTCTTTTCTTGTTCCATAAGTTGTGCAACCAACTTTGAATCAAACTCTACTTGAGCTGTATCCTTGGGAACCACTGTTTCTACCATAATTCCTTTACCCCTATCTAATGTATCAATGATGGGTAAAGATGATGATGGTACCTGTGAGGACACTTTTTTGATGATAGCTGATGACTGGAATACAACAACCATATCTGCAGGTCTATCAACGTTCAAAACCTGTGTGTCAACGCCCAACTTACTCTTGTCAGCACTTGGTGTGTCAGCATCCAAAATCTGCTTGTCAACGCTCACCTTACTCTTGTCAGCGCTTCTTGTGAACTGCTCCATCATTGCTGTAAAGGATAAATTCAAATTTGTAGGAGTAACAAAAGAGACATCAAAACCTGGTTGCTTCTTCAAATTTGTAAGAGCTTCAGCCACACCCAAAGATTCCCCATCATGTGAGCCTTTGTCACTCACATGTATCTGCTCATCCTCCCTTTGGAAGAATCATCCATACCACACCTATTGTTAGAACCTTCTAAAAGAACAATCCTCTCTCTCAATTGCTTGAGTTCAAGGCCTTGTGTACTGACAGTATGTACCAGGTCTGCATTTTACTTTTGCCTAGCCTCACCCATGTCACCAACCACACTTGTGGTGGTGGTTCTCTCTGCAACATGGCTAGGACCACTAGAGGAGAACACTCCAGTAGTCCTTGGGCGTTTTACCAACCTAAATTCAGGGGGTCTAGAAGATGATGTGGATTGGGTTTCAGTTTGAAGGTTAAGGGGTGTTTGGGTCTGTTGTAGAAAGGTGTCAACGTCTGGATTTGAAGTGTCAACGCTAACATTTAAAGTGTCAGTGTTGAAGGTGTCTTGGTCAAGTTCCATATGTTGAGGTGAAGGTGATAGTTCAGGTAATGGGTGAAGTTATGGTTGTGGGTCAGGTTGAGGTTGTGCTGCTGTAATAACAACAAGCATGGCTTGGTTAAGGGGTAAATCTCTGTGAGGGGGTGAATTCATCTTACTAAAAATAGTTTTCTTTTCCCCAGGGATCGCATACAAGTCATCATGATCCCTGGTGCAATACCTTTGCTCATAAAAAATCATTTGTAAAAATCATGGGTAAGGCAGAGTCATTTTGTTACCCTTGTTTTTACACATGCCATCAAAAATCAGTTTAGAAAAATTATTGTTTTGCCCATTAGTAAGTCAAACAATTGCACTAACAATAGATCTGTTAATTTCATTATGTGGAGTACATTTGGGACTTAAACATTGAATGATGACATGTATTAAGTACTTCCAACCTGGGGGAAATTCCTGTTTATTATATTTGTTTAAAGTTCCCTCTTCAAGGAAAGGATACCCCAAAGCTTGAAGTCCCTGTTCTATCTCACCAAGGGGTAGAGTGGTTATACCATCTGCATCATTAAGATGCAAAGCCTGGCGAACCAAGGCTTCAGTAACCACCCATGGGCGCCCATGGACAATATCAGTTCATGTAGTCACATTATTAAGCATTGAGGAACTTACAATGTTCCAAAACTGTTTAATATGAGTGACAGGAATGAGAGGAGCATGAGAGAGAGCATACCGTAATGGGGATGCATTCAAATACGCCACCATCTGAGTGTATTGAGGAAACAAAGCATCACCAGCCTCCAAATAGGCAACCATGTTATGCTGACTTCTGAATCCCAATACCAAGTCACTCGGTTTAAACTTAGGCGCCATTGATGTAGAAAGTTGTTTGTTAAAGGTTATGAAAGATGAATATAGGAGAAACGTTGTTAGACAAGAATATGAGATTACCCTGTTTAAAAGAAGGAGCCAAATTTATAGGAGAGATAGGCACATGGATTGGTAAAAAATGAGGCAAGTATTTTCAAAATATAATGATGAAAATATTGAAAAGAAAATAATGTATCTTGCTCATTAATTAGAAGTTTTCAACTCCCAGAATTACGGCCCCAATTTTCGTCAAAAATAACAACTAGGTAGGACCCAATGAGTGTCAACGGTCAAAAATAACCCATCAACGCCCAACGGCTATATTCTTGTCAACGTTGGAAAAAGCCATGTCAACGTCTAAATTGGTCATAACAACGTTTGGAAATGTATCTGTCAACGTCCAAAAATAAAAATAATAAAAAATGAAAAAGGACCCTAACAAAGTGATTTATCCTAGTGAAGATAGCCTATAAACTGAAAATTACTATAGGGTGCCAAGCATTATCCAATCATGCACACTTGCTTATGCAAGATAGACATAACAGTCCTCTAGTGTCCCTTGCTAACCAAAGTTCTTAACAGTGAAGCTATCTCATAAAATCCCTTGTAACTTCCCAGGTAAGCCCAATATAAATCATACCCAAGTCTCCCAACATACCACATCTAATTCAAGGCCAAATAGTCTTGGCAGCGTGCATAGTATATCAACTTTGCATGCTACAGCGCCTCATGAGCTAGTAAACTAATTCATACTCACCAGTGGACACAATCTAGAATTGTGATAAGAGTATTATAAGAATACCCAAAAAGTCCTAAAAGGTTCCTAAACCTCCCCTTAAACAATGATACATAAGTTGTCAAATAATATGCATGTAAATAAAAATTTATGTCAAGATAGGAATATAAATATTCCAACCATCATCCATAAATTAAAACATGCTCCAATAATGCTCAAGAATCCATAAGCAACTCTGTATCCAATGGTACAACTAACAACGCCTGCATAATTAGATCAAAAACCACAAAACTAACATGTTGCTGACAACGTCATGATAACACTTATCAGCGTTAAGATAACCTTTGTCAGTGTTAGACAAATAAAGTGGAAAATCTAATTTCACATAAAGACCAATAACAATGCATATCATGTACATACTTTTACAATAAGATCCCAAAACACATATTAAGTGAGATTGATCATTCCAATACTTGTTACCAAGTATTGAAATCTTCCAGTGTCAAAAGGTTTAGTTAATAAATCAGACACATTTTCTTCTGTGTCAACCCTATCTGGTTGTATTAAACCCTTTTCAAAAAAATCTCTTATAAAATGATGTCTAATTTCTATGTGTTTTGTATTAGAGTGATGTACAGGATTTTAAATAATGCATAAACTACTATTATTGTCTACAAAAATATTGGTATGCATGAAATTATACCCATAATCCAACAGCTGGTTCTGAATCCATAAAACTTTTCAACAACAAGCAGCTGCAGCAACATACTCTGCTTTAGTTGTAGAATTGGCCACCACTGTTTGTTTCTTGCATTGCCAAGATATCAATCTACTCCCAAGAAACTGGCACCCACTAGTTGTGGATTTTCTATCAAATTTGTCACCACCATAATCACTGTCTGAATATGCAATAAGCTCCAATGGGGAATCTTTTGGATACCATAATCCTAGGTCTGGATAACACCTAAGGTATCTAAAGATCCTCTTGACAGCATGTAGATGACATTCTTTGGGAGTCACTTGATGGCGTGCACATGAAAACACAGCAAACATAATGTCAGGCCTTGAAGTTGTGATATACATAAATGAACCAATCATTGACCTATAGTGCCTGACATTCACCTCTTTTCCATATCCAACTTTTCCCTAAGGATGTTCCCTATCCATAGGTGTGCTAGCCCTTTTCTCATATGGAGAAAAGCCAAACTTCTTCAACATTTCTGCTACATATTTATCTTGAGAGATGAAGATACCATCTTCTTTCTGCTGAACTTGTAACCCTAGAAAGAAGTTCATCTCTCCCATTGCACTCATCTTGATTTTGTCTGTCATAAGGTTGGAAAAGTCTTCACTCATCTTTAGACTAGAAGAGCCAAAGATGATATCATCCACATAGACCTGTACAAGTAAGAAATCCTTACCAGTCTTATTTGTAAACAAAGTTTGGTCTATGGTGCCCCTTTTGAATCCATTTTCCACCAAATAGGTGGACAATGTGCAATACCAAGCTCTTGGGGCTTGATGAAGTCCATACATAGCTTTCTTCACTCTATACACCTTGTGCAATTGTGCCATAAAGAAAATCACTCTTCACATCCATTCGATGGACTGTAAAGCCCATGCAAGAAGCATAGGCTAGAAAAATCCTTATAGCCTCAATCCTTGCAACAAGTGCAAAGACCTCCTCATAGTCTATCCCTTCCTCTTGTGTATATCCTTGAGCCACTAAACGTGCCTTGTTTCTGACCACAATGCCTCTCTCATCCTTTTTGTTCCTAAGAACCTATCTTGTCCCAATAGGTCTGACATGTCTGGGACAATCAACCAACTATCAAACATCCTGGATAGCAAATTGGTGAAGCTCATCCTGCATTGCTTCCACCCAACTTGGTTCTTTGAGAGCATCAAAAATCTTCTTGGGTTCCTGTTGTGACAAAAAACAGGCAAACAAACATGCTTGAACAAGAGGGGTATCAACCTTCTTATGAATATTTGCAATAAATCCTCCAAGATTCTGATGAGACCTTCTAGTTTGCACAGGAATCATTACATCACCAATAATTAGAGAAGGAGGATGATTTTTAATTTTAGAAGTAAGCACTCCTCCTTCAATGAGTGTATTGTCCTCAATCTCATCTTCCATGTTACCAATATCCTCCTCAGACTCTCTTCCATCATCATCTGAATGAACCTCTCCATTTCTGTTTGAAGGTTTACCTTGTTCAAAATTATTGGAAGAGAAAAGATGGTCAAAATATCTGTCAACGCCTGAACCAAAGCTGTCAACGTTTGAGCCATAAACGCCTGAATTTGTCTTGTCAGCGCCAGAATTTCCTTTGTCAGCGCCTGAAAGATCATGCATGTTTTTAACTGGTGATACTTAGGGACCACCTTTTTCCTTTCCAACAGCAGCAGCAACAGCAAATGCATCTGTCCATATGGAAATGGTAACATACTCAAGTATGGGTGCTGATTTGTCTGCTTGTGATCCAACCTCTTCATCAACTTGTTTACTTGAAACATCAACAATTGGTTCTTCCACAACATTTGAAGTCACCTTCACAATGTTTGGAGTATTAACAGGCATATAATTCATTGTCCTAGATAGAGGTTCCAAGTCAAATAACCAATTTAGACCACTTTCAGGATCACTAGGTTTACTTTCTAAAAACCTAACATGTACCTTTTCAAGTATACGTTTTTCTTTCTTAAGGTAAACCATATATCCTATACTCTACACAGAATAACCCATGAAGTAGCCTTCATCACCTTTAGCACTAAACTTACCTAAGGCATCACTAGTATCCAACACAACTACATGCCATCCAAAAGGTTTAAGAAAACCAATATTAGGTTTCATGCCCCAATGTAACTCATAAGGTGTTTTGTTATGAATCTTGTTAACTAATGCCCTATTCTGAACATAACAAGTAGTATTCACAGCCTCAGCCCAAAAAGCAATGGGAAAGTGAGCATCAGCCAACATAGTTCTGGCTGCTTCTATGAGGGTTCTATTCTTTCTCTCAGCTACCCCATTGTGTTGTGGGATTCTAACTACACTAAACTGTCCAGTAATCCCTTTCTTGGCACAAAAGTTATCTAATAACTTATTTCTAAACTCACCACCATTGTCACTTCTAAGCATCTTAACCTCATTACCAGACTTCTTTTCAATTTGGGTAATAAAGTTAATCAAAGTATCAACAGTATCACTTTTCAAAGCTAAAAAGAATGTCCAAGTAAACCTAGAAAAATCATCAGTGATGACAAAACAGTAGGATTATAAGCTTTCTATATTAGTTGGACCAAACAAGTCCATATGCAATAAGTGAAGTGGCTTAGGACTAGAGTGCACTGGTTTAGACTTAAAGGAGACCTTATGTTGTTTGCCTTTGAGGCAAGAAACACAAGAATGGTCATTGTGGAAAGCCTTTTCAGGCAAACCATCAAATAAACCATGTCTCACAAGCCTATTTATATTTTTAAAATTAATGTGCCCTAATCTTCTGTGCCAAAGATTACTTTCATCAACTGAAGCCTTAGCATATAGACATGACAAATTATTATTCATCCTAATTCCATTGAGATTCCCATTATAAATGTCCTTATGACTAGGTGTTCTATAATCAATGAATTTCTCATCTGGTATTTTAAAATCTTTGCTCAACACCAAGCATTCAGTATCAGTGAAAAGAACCTTATTTTTGTTATCACAAACCTGTGATACACGAAACATATTATATTCAAGTTCTTTTACAAGAATTACGTTTTCAAAACGTAAATTGTTGGTGAGAAGAGTGCCTTTGCCTGTGATAGTCCCATATCCACCTCTAAAGTACACTTTGTCACCATCTTTACTGGGGATAAAATTTGTCAGATAATCTTCCTCCCCAGTCATGTGCCTAGAGCATCCACTATCCCAATAGCCATAATCATTAACCAGCTTTTGAATGCCTTGCACATAAAGAAAACAAATTAGTTTTCTTTGGGAACCCAAGCCTGAGCAGACTTGGATTCATTTGGTTGTTAAACAAGAACAAACTTAGTCCTTATAACAACCCCTTTTTCATCCCTTTTTAGATTAAACACCCAGTTAACACCAATTGGTTTTGTTACGAGCTTTGAAATATAATGAAATCTGTTAGAGGTCATAAAAATCCCATCTGAATTAGGGTTTTTGTCTTGCTTAGGTCTCCATGTCAAGTTAGAAGAAGCTTTAGACCCCTTTCCCTGTGGTTGCAAGTATTTACCATTATGTGGTATGGCAACGTTCCAGTCAAGGTTTAATTTGGTCTTGTCAACGCTGAAATTACCCTTATCCGCGTTGAACCTAGGGTTTGCTACAGGAACCCATTGTCTATTAGACCATGTATTGGTCTTCTGAAAAGGTCTTTGTCCATAAGTATTAGACCCTTTAGTAAAGAATGGGGCTGGTCTAACAACTTGTGGACTTTGCTGGACCAAAGTTTTGGGTTTGACAGTGTTCGAATTTTCTTCAGCGTTGACCATTGAAGCATTGACACACTTATAAGCTAAATGTGAAAAACTTCCACAAGTGTAACATGCTTTTCTAGACATAGCTCTAGGTCTAGAAGAAAAGAAACCTGTCCCATTATCACTAATTTGGCTTTTTGGTGACCTAGGTTTTCTATACATTTCAGCATTTTTAATACTAGGTTTTCTATCAACGTTTAAGCCAAGGTCAACAGTCTTGCCAGTGGTTGGATTTGTCACTTTTATGGGTGTAGACTCATTTGGGTTGTCACTAAGAATGCCACCCTTAACAAACAAGGTTGGGTTGGCTTTCTTCCTTTGCTCGAAATCAGTCAACTTCTGCTTGTATTCCTCTACTGGGGTAAGAACTCTTGGTGGAGGAATTAATTCCTCTTCTTGGAGTTCTGGTATACCAGTCCAAGACAAGTCCTTTCTAAGGACACCATAGAAGTTACCAGCAGGTGGTGGAACACGAACATACTCTTTCATCCCAATCCCAGTCATATCCCTAGAATCCCTTTGTTCACTAACACATTTTTCTAGGGTTTCTGAGGCTTTATCAAATCTCTGAATTTTAAGATCTACATTATCTTTATTTTTGATAGCCTCATCTAACTTAGCCTGTAAAGAACCATTGGCTCTCTCCATGATGTTTCTAAACTCAATACTATCATTTAAATCTGCGTTAAAATATTTATTTGATCTTTTAGGTCAAACTCCATTTTCTTATACTCTGCTACAGTCTTTTCAGTTTGAGTAAGAGCAAGTTGATAGTTAGATAACTTGCATCTTTCATTAACCGCATCTGCTGTCAATTTTAAAACTTCTTTGTTAAGTTTTTCAGTATTTAGACGACAACCCTTACTACAAAATGCATCATCATATACCTCATTGTCTGATAAAGATGAAGAGTGTGCCATGAGAGCATAATGAACATGCTCTTCTTCTTCCTTTTCTGCAACCAAAGCTTTGTTCTCTTCCTCATCCTTGGCTAAATAGCTCTAATCCCAGCCAACACAATCAATGTCTTGCATGGCAACCCTAGCTTTGGAATCTTGAGCCTTGCTGATTTGGTTTGAGGGTTTTCCAGCATCAGATCTTCTTGGAGATCTGCATTCTCTCATAAAGTGTCCTATTCGATGACAATTATAACACTCAACCTTGGATTTATCGAATCCAGCAGTGTCCTTAGCATTAAAAGTCATCTTCTTCTTAAATCTTCTATTCCATCTATTTGCCCTTATGCTTGCAAGAGCCATATTCCACTTTATGTCCATCTCCTCCAAATGCTCATCACTAATTTGCTCAAGGTCCTCATATGTAATCACTGGACCATTGGGCAATGAAGCAATGTATGCACAAACAGTATCTAGATCAATACCAACAGGCTTGACTCTTGGAGAGTCAACATTGTATGTATCAGCGTCTAAATGTGAGGCACTGACAAAGCTTGTTCCAGCGTTGACACAAGTTGATCCAGTAACGAGGTACATGTATGACTCCTTTTTATCAAATTGACCTTCACTATGTGAGGCACTGGCGCTGACCAACCACCACCCTCTCCACCAGTTCAACAGTTGGAACATCAGCCACCCATACAACAACAACCACCACCCTTTCTCAGCTCCTCACTGTCTTCAGATGATTACACCAGAGATGCCGAAAAAACCGCGGCTAGGTTTGAGGAAGAGGACATTACCTCTTTAGGATAAAGACGCAGAAGCCCCCCATCATCTCTACATAAATCCGCACACACGAGGGCTGGTCCCTCCTGGACAGGGGTGCGCACTATAGAGGAAGAGTTTGAGGAGAACCTTGCAAAGACCCCTCCACAAACTCCTCCCGCCACCATCAATCTAAGGTAACCATCTTCTTCGATACGGTAGCAGTTAGTCATACGCTCTCCCTCATACGTCATTATTTTCTATGCGTCTAACCATCACCCTTATGTAGCACCGACGAACAAGAAAAATCTTCTGCCAAGGCAAAGACCACACCCTCCCCCCACAAGGAGACTTCATCAGCGGGAGGAGATGCGTTTGCCCAGGATCCGACTTTTGCCCCTGACTGGGAGCTACCTGCATCCTCCGACCTAACGAGTGCGTTTGACTGCACAAGCTTTTTAGACAATATCGTGCCCCCTGGCTGAGAGGTTGTGCTAGAATGGATGAGTGATGCTGTCTTGGCCGATGAGGCAAGCTATCTGGCAGCGCAGCAGGTTACATTGACATCGCACCATAAAAGGAGATACATGGGGTTGTCTACCAAACATCACACAATATAAGAAAAAACTAAGGCAGGTCACTGAAGAGAAATCCTCCGCTCTCGGTGATATGCAAGAGAAAATAGATCAAGAGGCCGAGAGAGGAAGAAAAGATGCCACCCTCTTCCATTCCTTAACAAAAGAAAGGAACAAGCTATTTGCCGCTCTTGACGAAGAGCGCGCCCAACTCCACCAAATAAAGGCCTCCAACCTAGTTGCTATGGGGGCCGCTGAGGAGGGAAAGAATAGGTTTGTTGCTGATGTTGACGCTCTGGGTGCTAAGGTAAAGGAAGACGTAAACGATCTCAGTTCACAACTGAAGAGGCCGAGTATCGAATTGGATGAGGAGCTATACCCTCGCCTAATGAAGGAGATAGATGAGAAGCGGTGGTTAGTGAGCCATGGTATACGCCTAGCCGAAATGGTTTCTTTGGAAGACCCCACCTTGCGAGCCTCATTCTCCTAGTCGTTTATAGCCGCCATCAATGAGGGTACTTCAAGTGGTTTGGTGACAGCGCACAAGGGGATGTTACTTGACAAAGAACTATCAGAGGTGACTTTTTATGATCCGAAGGCCGACGCCAAGATCACCACAGCCATGAAAGAAATGAGCATATGTCCACTGCCCTCTTTTGGCCTAGAGGACAAGGATCATGAAATTCCCTTTGAAGTGCGAATGGAGGGCCTCACCTTGGCGCGCCATACGGCAAAGGGCGCAGAAGCACTGGCAGACTTTCACCTAAAATCATCTATGGAGCAGTTAACCGTTCCAGTATTCACTCATACCAAGGATATTCTTGATCCCTTCAAGATTTAGAAGGAAGTGCCACTATCTGAGGTCCTTGCAGTGCACGAGAGCCGTGCTGCTACCAAGAAAGCCTTGCTGAACATAGAAGCAGCACCTTCCGTTGGTGCATCCCACCTTGCTCCTACCATCCCTGTGATTCCATTTCCATTGTTGGAGAGGGAATCGCGCCTGCTGGACCGGATGGAAAACAGTCTGAAGGATCACCGCACTTCTACTTATTGCCCTCCTTTGCTAAAACTGAACAGATCCTCCTCTGAGACCTATCTGCTCTCCAATCGCCTTAGAGATTTGTAATCATATGTCGTATTTGTTATCTACGAATGTTTGCTTTTTGTAATAAACACTATCCTTCTTTTGTTATAGAAAGTCTATTTAATGTTCATAGCGCAATTTCGCATAATAAGCTAATGTAAACTTATAACTGATCCATATGGGTTTAAGAAGCTCATTACGTACGGTATACCGTTACTACCATAAGGACGGCTAGGTGAGGCTGACCCATTGTTAGGTGTGCACAAGTGTGTCTTAACAGTCCCAGAGTTTACTGGCTGCATAACATGCTACGACATCATTAATGGCAAGGGGCCTAACAAAGATACACGATCCATGGTCGAAGGGGGTGCATCCCACTTACTCGATGAGTCTAATTAGTAGGGTAGGCTCATTCCTATTATTTCTCCTGGAAACGTTGTGCACGCGTTCCCCAATAGGCAATATATAATAAGAAAAAAGTATTCATGACATAAATTTTTTTTGAGAATGCACGTGGAACTAGCTAGGGACCACGACTGTTTTATTAATACTTGCAAGATTTAAACACAAAAAATAAAAGGAAAAACAATACATTCACTTAGGAATTTTTTCCCTTAAAGGTAACACTTCTTTAGATGGCATATGTTCCAAGGTCTTTGTAGGTCGCGACCATCCATATCACGTAGCCGGTACGTGCCATTTCCAAGTGTTTCTGTCACTATGCAGGGTCCTTCCCATTTTGGTCCAAGCTTCCCTGTATTATCAGCGCGACTAGCCGTGTTTGAGCGATACACAAAGTCACCTGGTCTGAAGGAGGTCTTGCGCACCCTAGCATCATAGTAACCTTTCATTTTTACTTTTGACTTAGCTTCGCGTATTGCTGCTAACTATCGTCGCTCTTCGATTATGTCTAGGTTCAATCACAGCTCATCTTCGTTAGTAACCATGTCTACCTCTGCTGTGCGGAGTGTTTACAGTTCTATCTCAGCTAGAATGACTGCTTCTGTCCCATATGTGAGGGCGAAGGGGGTATCTCCTGTGGCTGTCTTCATAATCGTGCGATGTGCCAATAAAACATGCGACAACTCATCGACCCACTTCTAATTATGCTCCCCCAACCGTGCTTTTATTCCATCCCCCAAACTTCTATTTGCTCTCTCCAGAAGTCCATTCGTTTGTGGGTGGGCAACCGATGCGAAACGTTGATGTATCCCATTCTTCACGCACCAATCCTTGAATGGGTTCTCTGCGATCTACTTTCCATTATCCGAGACTATTTCACCGGGCAGCCCGAAACGACATACTATGTTGTCCCATACAAACCTTTTCACCAGATTCCCCGTTATTGTTGCGACTGCCTTTGCCTCAATCCATCTTGTGAAGTAATCCATCACGACTGTGAGGAACTTAACTTCTCCCGCAGATACAGGAAAGGGTCTCGCGATATCGATTCCCCATTTGAAGAATGGCCACGGGAAGTTAATCAGCGTGAGCTCCTCCTGAGGCTGCCTAGGTACTGGCCTGTGCACCTGGCACTCTTTGCATTTATTAATGAGTGTTCGCGCGTTTGTATGCATAGTTGGCCAGTAGTACCCGTTGCGTAAAGTTGTTGCCACCACGGACCTTGGTTCTGCGTGCATTCTGCATGACCCCTCGTGGATTTCGCTAATGATTTACTGCGCCTGTCGTGGTCCTATGCATCTTAACCATGGTTGGAGAAATGATCGCTTGTAAAGGACCCCATCTCTGACTTCAAATTGTCTCGAACGTCTTCGCACTCGCCGTGACTCATTTTCGTCGTGCGGGAGTGAGACATTCGTCAGATAATCCACAATCAGTGTCATCCATGTAGGGCCTTCTTCCTCTACGACCGACGCGACCTCTTGCTCTTTGATTGACTTGTCCTTGAGGATTTCCACCAGGACTTGTTTCGATATGTGCGCAGAACTGGTGGAAGCTATCTTGCTAAGTGCATCTACTTTCTTGTTCTCCCCCTGGGTACTTGGCGTATCTAGAACTTATGGAACCCCTCAATCAATGCTTTGTCCTTTTGTAAGTACTGCATCATATTATCCTATTTTGCTTCAAAATCACCAAGTATGTGGTTCGCTACCAATCGAGAATCTACATTTGCTTCGAGATTGCGCACGCCCATTCTTGCTGTGATTCTTAGCCCTGCGATCAGTGCTTCATACTCTGCCTCATTATTTGTGGCTGTGAATTCAAAATGTAATGCGTATGTGAACTCCATTCCTTCTGGATTGGAGAGTATGAGTCCCGCGCCTGATCTATCAGTGCAGGATGACCCATCTGTGAACAAGATCCACGGGGCTTGGTCTTCTTCCTTTTGATCTAGCCCCTGAGCACCCTCTTCTGACTTTTCAATAATAAAATCCGCCAGAATTTGGCCTTTCACTGCATTGCGCGGTCTATAGGTAATGTTGTGTTCCCCTAGTAGAACACTCCATTTTTGGAACCTGCCTGCGACATCTGGTTTTGAGATCACCTGTGTTGATCCCAAAATTAGATCGATTTAGCTTGTGTAGACGAGATTGAATCAAGTTAAACACGTAGAGAAACTTCGTTGTGTATAAAACGATTTAAGTATTATGCGGAATTAATACTCAAACAAGAACACACAAACAATATAAACCAAACTTTCACTTTGATTGATAAACAAACTTTCGTACAATGAAAGTGTGAAAACGTATATCAAACTAAAACCTAAAGGTCTCCTATTATAGAATAAGTAGCCTTGTACAAGAGTCTACATATCAGATATTTTAGGTAAAGATAAACATAGAAAATACATTGTCGATCATATGAAACATAATACGTGTAGACTAAGTCTTCTATCAGTGCTTGACTTCTTCTTATCAACGCTTGACTTCTTCCTATCAACTCTTTTCCTGTCAACGCTTGATTTCTTCTTATCAACGTCCTGATTGCTCTTCTCAGCGTCCAAGTGTACTAGCTACATTTTATTCCCAACAATCCTCCCCTAAACTTGATATCTACTCTAGTAATCAAGTTTCTGAATAAAAACTAAGAACTAGGAGGATTATTACGAATCTTATCAAATTGGTAATAAACATATCTAATCAAATCTTTGACCACGTCACTTGAGTAGTCAATCTCCAGCTGTGTTGTCTTCATCTTTTCCAAAACTTCTTTGGACATAGGATACTCAGCATCCACAAGAAGATATTCATAAAACTTTGTAGAACTCAAATGATACACACCAGCTACTGAGTATAAACGCCATTGAAGTCTACTGATATCATCCTCAAGATCCTTCCAAACAGGATCTTCTTCTTTTGGTGCACACATTCTCTTGAATGTTGACCAAAGCTTTATTCCATTTATTGAAGTAGGTGCTTTAGTCTCATACTTGGCCAGCAGTAACCTCCAAAGGTCTGTCAAATCTTCCTTATCCATACTTGTAAACAAAGACATAAGAGTAGTAAAAGTGTGTACCTCTTTCCCATATCTGCCAATCATCTAAAACCCACTTGCATCTTCTTCATAACTAATGATAGGGTTTCGGGAATCATGAGATAACACTTTTACCATATCTGAAGCTTCAATGGATGAGAGCTTAATACTCTTTCTAATAACAGCTTCACTGGGATTCACTTTATTCAAATCTGAAGGGAACTCAAGTGGAACTCCCTTCTTCAATGACCTTGGAACAATCATAGCCTTTTGAATCTCCATCTCTTCTTCAAGTTCTTTCCTTTCATTTGAAAGAAGTCTGATAGTGTTCATCTCTTGCACTCTTGCCCAAATAGGATAAGCTTTATACTCCAATTCTTCAAAGGACAATCCCTGTAACTTCTGAAAAGTCCATCCTCCTTGATGACATCTAAGCAACATATAATAAAGCTCCATTCTATCTCTCTTCAACTGTGAGAAAACTTTGCTAGCCTTATACTTCAGAATTACCTTGCAATCTCTTTGAACTCTTAGCAGAATCTCCAAACCCCAAATTTGATCAGAAATTGTCATTTCTGGATTCTCCATAACCTTATTCTCCCAAGCAAAGTACATCTGGGAAACTTCTGTGTGGAAATGTAAATCTATGCTTATGTTTTTAGAGAGAGAAAGAGATGGTGGATCTCACACTTTAGAGAGAGAAAGTTAAAAGGAACTATCTATAAATTATGAAACCACACACCCTCTCCATCAAAGGAGAGGGTTTATATACCCAAGCTCATGAGATGGGCTTGGGTTTACATTATGCCGCCGACCCATACAATCCATGGGCTCGGTTTTGGGCTTTGTTTAATAAATGTAAATAACTAAACTACGAGCTATAACATGGACTATTGTTGGAGTGACCGATCCTTTCTAATACGTAAAATATATTTCCAACAATCTCCCCCTAAGGGAGGTCACTCCAAACAAGGGCGTTACCCAAGTTACAATAATAAAATAAACCTAGCATACTATGCTTGTCTTGAGCTCGTAGTCTTCGTCTTTCTTTTTCTTTTTCTTTTCTGGTGAACATGCCGATGTGATCTTTGATATCAATCTTGAGAATTAATTTCTTGCCTTGATCTCGTGCATCCATCACTTGTGATCTTCGCCTCTTCGTGACGCCATGTCCCACATACTTATACCTTCGTAATTCTTGAAAGCTTCAGAGTTTGATACAGCGGAAGACTTAACTTTTAGGCTTTCTTGAATTAAATGAGATATTAAGTGCATAAAGTATAAGCATGCGGGGACGACTTCTTCTTGGATCCCGCAACGCCACCGTCTTCAAATGCCGCAACATAAGTAGACACGAACGAAATGGCTTTGAACATTTCATTCTAATTCGGTAGCATTTTACCTCTGGTCGGTGAAGACCGTTGGACGATATTAGATATCGTACCCGTGACGGATAGTTTCAATTAAGTAACTTCCTGACAGGATTTCGCGGGTAAACCCGTTCTCTTTATTCGACCGTCCAAAGCTGACTGTGAACATAAAGAGTGAATCATTTGGATAATAATATCCGCATGATTTGAAGCCGTCAATTCGTGTTCCTGGAACAAGTGAAATTCAATTAAGAACCGCACCATCGTTGCTTTCCAGTTGTCACAAGCTTGATTCGTATAGAATCTTGCAAGTTACCTACCAAGTGCTGTCTGAGGTTAACACTAGAAGGATTTCCACTCATCACCGTGAACACTAAGGTATCAGTTTGAGTGTTCTGGCAAGATCACTAAGATATTGCGTAGAGGCCTGGAACGTGTTTAAATTCAGTTAAGAATTAAACAGCTGTTGCTTTCCAGTTATCACAAGTTTGATTCATAAAGAATCGTACAAGTCACCTACCATGAGCTTTTTGATATTCGCTCAAGAAAGATTTCCATCTTCATTGTAAATACTTTCGTATTACTCGGATGTTCAGGCAAGATCATGAAGATTTAGCGTAGGACTCTTAAAATCTTTCTTACTTTTCACAGTGTGTGAAGAAGCAAGGAAATATGAAAGTGTGTCCTAATGAGATATTTGATGATCTCAAATGGCGCTAGACTCGATCGTGCATTTTGGATTTTAGTGATCGGAGGCTGGAGAGGAGTGCCACCTTTTTAATACCAATTTATTCGGAGTGAATAAATCAATAGATAATATGTTGTCTCCGTGTGATTAAAACAAATACCTTTTGAGAGATATCTGAGTTAGCTGGGATGGGTTGTGCATTGCATCACTGGGTCCATGATGTCTGTCTTCAATATCGAGAATCATTAAAATGATCTCAATAGCATATGTGTTGACCCGGTTTCTGCCTAAAGTTGTAAGGAGGGCTTCTTTCTTTACACCCTTTATCTTTACAATTCTTTTTCATTCTTCAACCCCTTCAATGCTTACCAATACGTCATAACTAGCACCTTGTTGTGATTGTTCCAGTGCTAACTTAAGTACTTGGTCGGCATTTAGCTACGTTCACAATCTTTTCTCCAACTTTCCTAAGGACTACTATTTCTAGCTATGGAATGTCCTTGGGAAGATTCCTCTGGTTCTAGAAGAATCATTGGACTTAACCTATCCTACCATCCTTATGTCACCACAATCTTCATCATCGTGAAATAAATGGGTTTTGGGTAAGTATATGTCACCATGAAAATCCATTTCTATATAGCAAATCCATTTTGTTCCCCCTTAACATATGCCACGATATTCGAAAACATTTCGCATATGTCGGGATGAGCCAATACATTAAGTCAAACCATTTGTGATAATATCCCATATTAAATCACATTTTCTCCCCCATATTAAAAATATTAACCCAATCGATGTTTTTGATATCAATTGATTTAATGTAGTTTTAACAAAGGTTTTGGGAAGAAAAATGCAAGTCCATTTTATCTTCATGATACCAAACGTATGAGATATGATATCGATTTGTAGATGATCACATATTCACCTTATTAAAAAAGAATTAACAAGGTTGGACCTGATAGATGAGAACATCATATGATAAGATCAAATGGTTCTTGTCAGCATATGTTGGTCGCCTCGTTACGTCTGAAGTCATCTCGTGACACCACATGTACGATTGGTATTGTTGTCCTGACACCAACTTGTGAACTTGGCACGTTCGGCATCGAAGATTCTAAATGCTTGACAATCAGTGTCATCCATGTAGGGCCTTCTTCCTCTACGACCGACGCGACCTCTTGCTCTTTGATTGACTTGTCCTTGAGGATTTCCACCAGGACTTGTTTCGATATGTGCGCAGAACTGGTGGAAGCTATCTTGCTAAGTGCATCTACTTTCTTGTTCTCCCCCTGGGTACTTGGCGTATCTAGAACTTATGGAACCCCTCAATCAATGCTTTGTCCTTTTGTAAGTACTGCACCATATTATCCTATTTTGCTTCAAAATCACCAAGTATGTGGTTCGCTACCAATCGAGAATCTACATTTGCTTCGAGATTGCGCACGCCCATTCTTGCTGTGATTCTTAGCCCTGCGATCAGTGCTTCATACTCTGCCTCATTATTTGTGGCTGTGAATTCAAAATGTAATGCGTATGTGAACTCCATTCCTTCTAGATTGGAGAGTATGAGTCCCGCGCCTGATCTATCAGTGCAGGATGACCCATCTGTGAACAAGATCCACGGGGCTTGGTCTTCTTCCTTTTGATCTAGCCCCTGAGCACCCTCTTCTGACTTTTCAATAATAAAATCCGCCAGAATTTGGCCTTTCACTGCATTGCGCGGTCTATAGGTAATGTTGTGTTCCCCTAGTAGAACACTCCATTTTTGGAACCTGCCTGCGACATCTGGTTTTGAGATCACCTGTGTTGATCCCAAAATTAGATCGATTTAGCTTGTGTAGACGAGATTGAATCAAGTTAAACACGTAGAGAAACTTCGTTGTGTATAAAACGATTTAAGTATTATGCGGAATTAATACTCAAACAAGAACACACAAACAATATAAACCAAACTTTCACTTTGATTGATAAACAAACTTTCGTACAATGAAAGTGTGAAAACGTATATCAAACTAAAACCTAAAGGTCTCCTATTATAGAATAAGTAGCCTTGTACAAGAGTCTACATATCAGATATTTTAGGTAAAGATAAACATAGAAAATACATTGTCGATCATATGAAACATAATACGTGTAGACTAAGTCTTCTATCAGTGCTTGACTTCTTCTTATCAACGCTTGACTTCTTCCTATCAACTCTTTTCCTGTCAACGCTTGATTTCTTCTTATCAACGTCCTGATTGCTCTTCTCAGCGTCCAAGTGTACTAGCTACATTTTATTCCCAACAATCCTCCCCTAAACTTGATATCTACTCTAGTAATCAAGTTTCTGAATAAAAACTAAGAACTAGGAGGATTATTACGAATCTTATCAAATTGGTAATAAACATATCTAATCAAATCTTTGGCCACGTCACTTGAGTAGTCAATCTCCAGCTGTGTTGTCTTCATCTTTTCCAAAACTTCTTTGGACATAGGATACTCAGCATCCACAAAAAGATATTCATAAAACTTTGTAGAACTCAAATGATACACACCAGCTACTGAGTATAAATGCCATTGAAGTCTACTGATATCATCCTCAAGATCCTTCCAAACAGGATCTTCTTCTTTTGGTGCACACATTCTCTTGAATGTTGACCAAAGCTTTATTCCATTTATTGAAGTAGGTGCTTTAGTCTCATACTTGGCCAGCAGTAACCTCCAAAGGTCTGTCAAATCTTCCTTATCCATACTTGTAAACAAAGACATAAGAGTAGTAAAAGTGTGTACCTCTTTCCCATATCTGCCAATCATCTAAAACCCACTTGCATCTTCTTCATAACTAATGATAGGGTTTCGGGAATCATGAGATAACACTTTTACCATATCTGAAGCTTCAATGGATGAGAGCTTAATACTCTTTCTAATAACAGCTTCACTGGGATTTACTTTATTCAAATCTGAAGGGAACTCAAGTGGAACTCCCTTCTTCAATGACCTTGGAACAATCATAGCCTTTTGAATCTCCATCTCTTCTTCAAGTTCTTTCCTTTCATTTGAAAGAAGTCTGATAGTGTTCATCTCTTGCACTCTTGCCCAAATAGGATAAGCTTTATACTCCAATTCTTCAAAGGACAATCCCTGTAACTTCTGAAAAGTCCATCCTCCTTGATGACATCTAAGCAACATATAATAAAGCTCCATTCTATCTCTCTTCAACTGTGAGAAAACTTTGCTAGCCTTATACTTCAGAATTACCTTGCAATCTCTTTGAACTCTTAGCAGAATCTCCAAACCCCAAATTTGATCAGAAATTGTCATTTCTGGATTCTCCATAACCTTATTCTCCCAAGCAAAGTACATCTGGGAAACTTCTGTGTGGAAATGTAAATCTATGCTTATGTTTTTAGAGAGAGAAAGAGATGGTGGATCTCACACTTTAGAGAGAGAAAGTTAAAAGGAACTATCTATAAATTATGAAACCACACACCCTCTCCATCAAAGGAGAGGGTTTATATACCCAAGCTCATGAGATGGGCTTGGGTTTACATTAGGCCGCCGACCCATACAATCCATGGGCTCGGTTTTGGGCTTTGTTTAATAAATGTAAATAACTAAACTACGAGCTATAACATGGACTATTGTTGGAGTGACCGATCCTTTCTAATACGTAAAATATATTTCCAACAATCTCCCCCTAAGGGAGGTCACTCCAAACAAGGGCGTTACCCAAGTTACAATAATAAAATAAACCTAGCATACTATGCTTGTCTTGAGCTCGTAGTCTTCGTCTTTCTTTTTCTTTTTCTTTTCTGGTGAACATGCCGATGTGATCTTTGATATCAATCTTGAGAATTAATTTCTTGCCTTGATCTCGTGCATCCATCACTTGTGATCTTCGCCTCTTCGTGACGCCATGTCCCACATACTTATACCTTCGTAATTCTTGAAAGCTTCAGAGTTTGATACAGCGGAAGACTTAACTTTTAGGCTTTCTTGAATTAAATGAGATATTAAGTGCATAAAGTATAAGCATGCGGGGACGACTTCTTCTTGGATCCCGCAACGCCACCGTCTTCAAATGACGCAACATAAGTAGACACGAACGAAATGGCTTTGAACATTTCATTCTAATTCGGTAGCATTTTACCTCTGGTCGGTGAAGACCGTTGGACGATATTAGATATCGTACCCGTGACGGATAGTTTCAATTAAGTAACTTCCTGACAGGATTTCGCGGGTAAACCCGTTCTCTTTATTCGACCGTCCAAAGCTGACTGTGAACATAAAGAGTGAATCATTTGGATAATAATATCCGCATGATTTGAAGCCGTCAATTCGTGTTCCTAGAACAAGTGAAATTCAATTAAGAACCGCACCATCGTTGCTTTCCAGTTGTCACAAGCTTGATTCGTATAGAATCTTGCAAGTTACCTACCAAGTGCTGTTTGAGGTTAACACTAGAAGGATTTCCACTCATCACCGTGAACACTAAGGTATCAGTTTGAGTGTTCTGGCAAGATCACTAAGATATTACGTAGAGGCCTGGAACGTGTTTAAATTCAGTTAAGAATTAAACAGCTGTTGCTTTCCAGTTATCACAAGTTTGATTCATAAAGAATCGTACAAGTCACCTACCATGAGCTTTTTGATATTCGCTCAAGAAAGATTTCCATCTTCATTGTAAATACTTTCGTATTACTCGGATGTTCAGGCAAGATCATGAAGATTTAGCATAGGACTCTTAAAATCTTTCTTACTTTTCACAGTGTGTGAAGAAGCAAGGAAATATGAAAGTGTGTCCTAATGAGATATTTGATGATCTCAAATGGCGCTAGACTCGATCGTGCATTTTGGATTTTAGTGATCGGAGGCTGGAGAGGAGTGCCACCTTTTTAATACCAATTTATTCGGAGTGAATAAATCAATAGATAATATGTTGTCTCCGTGTGATTAAAACAAATACCTTTTGAGAGATATCTGAGTTAGCTGGGATGGGTTGTGCATTGCATCACTGGGTCCATGATGTCTGTCTTCAATATCGAGAATCATTAAAATGATCTCAATAGCATATGTGTTGACCCGGTTTCTGCCTAAAGTTGTAAGGAGGGCTTCTTTCTTTACACCCTTTATCTTTACAATTCTTTTTCATTCTTCAACCCCTTCAATGCTTACCAATACGTCATAACTAGCACCTTGTTGTGATTGTTCCAGTGCTAACTTAAGTACTTGGTCGGCATTTAGCTACGTTCACAATCTTTTCTCCAACTTTCCTAAGGACTACTATTTCTAGCTATGGAATGTCCTTGGGAAGATTCCTCCGGTTCTAGAAGAATCATTGGACTTAACCTATCCTACCATCCTTATGTCACCACAATCTTCATCATCGTGAAATAAATGGGTTTTGGGTAAGTATATGTCACCATGAAAATCCATTTCTATATAGCAAATCCATTTTGCTCCCCCTTAACATATGCCACGATATTCGAAAACATTTCGCATATGTCGGGATGAGCCAATACATTAAGTCAAACCATTTGTGATAATATCCCATATTAAATCACATTTTCTCCCCCATATTAAAAATATTAACCCAATCGATGTTTTTGATATCAATTGATTTAATGTAGTTTTAACAAAGGTTTTGGGAAGAAAAATGCAAGTCCATTTTATCTTCATGATACCAAACGTATGAGATATGATATCGATTTGTAGATGATCACATATTCACCTTATTAAAAAAGAATTAACAAGGTTGGACCTGATAGATGAGAACATCATATGATAAGATCAAATGGTTCTTGTCAGCATATGTTGGTCGCCTCGTTACGTCTGAAGTCATCTCGTGACACCACATGTACGATTGGTATTGTTGTCCTGACACTAACTTGTGAACTTGGCACGTTCGGCATCGAAGATTCTAAATGCTTGACAATTGCTCCCCCTCAATTGTTGACCCGTGTTCTATTGAAAGAGTTGTAGTCGTCGGTTGAGTAGTCGCATCGTCGAGTATGTAGATACCAATTGTAGATGCACTGAAACGTACATAGATTTGTGTTAGACCAAGTTATAAAGTAAACTTGATCCCTTACAAGGTTTTAAAGTAAACCTTGCCCGAGAAAATTAATTCCCGTTGTGAGCCAAAGCTTTCATAAGAAATACTTGGCTTTAATATGAAAACCGGGTTGCAGTCAGAAATAATTACAAGCCATAAGGGCATGTTTTATGAAATATTTACAACTTTTGTACGAACTCCATTTATGGCGCTGTGTCGATATTAATCAACATTTCTAAGGCCGTAAATATTATCGTACCAAAAGACATGCCTTTAAAAATACAGTAAAAATATTTTTGGATTTTTCTAGATTTTTCATTTTTTATTTTTTATTTTTTATGGTTTTTATATGGTTTTATATTTTTGTATTTTGCTTTTGTGGATAAAAATATAAACAATATATACAAATAATCACCAAGGATACGGAGAATAGTTTTACCACCACTATTCTTTCGCTTCATCTGCTAGTTCCTTTAGAGTCTCAGGCGAGAAAGTTCTCATTCCTAGCTTGTCGGCCAAAAATTCAATTCGAGCGCGATCTAAAGCCTTTGTGAAAATATCCGCCAATTGATACTCATATCGTACAAAGTAAAGCTCGATTACTCCAGTTTCCACTTGCTCCTTGATGAAGTGGTAGCGAATGTCAATATGCTTCGACCGGGAGAATTGAACGTTGTTGCAGCATAAGGCAATTGCACTCTTGTTGTCACAGTACATTGGAATCTTATTGAAACCTAGACCATAGTCGGTTAATTGCGATCTCATCCAAAGAATTTGAGCACAGCAACTGGACATAGCTATGTATTCTGCTTCCGTACTTGAAATTGCAGCACTTTTCTGCCTTTTCGATGCCCAACTGATTAATCGATCTCCTAGAAGTTGCAATGTTCCACTCGTGCTACGCCTTGTATCTTGACAACCCGCGTGATCCGCATCTGCATATGCCATTAGTGCAATATAAGAGTCCTTCGAATACCAAAGTCCCCGATTAATGGTTCCTTTAAGATATCGAAAGATCCTTTTAACAGTAGCTAAGTGTAACTCAGTAGGCCTAGTTTGATACCTGGCACACATACATATAGCAAACTGAAGATCAGGTCGACTGGCTGTGATATACAGAAGAGTACCGATCATTCCACGATAAAGTGTCGGATCAACAGCAACTCCATGAGGATCTGCATCAAGCTTAGTTCGTTCCACCATTGGAGTATCCACGGGGTCGCAAGATTCCATCTTGTATTTCTTAAGCGATTCAAGGGTATACTTGGATTGATTGATAAAGATGCCTCTGGGACTCTGAGATATCTGAAGACCTAAGAAGAATGATACCTTGCCCATCATTGACATCTTATACTTGGAAGACATGAGTGTCCCAAACTCATACAATAAGGTTTGGGTCGAGACTGCAAATATAATATCATCAACATATATTCGTACCATAATCATATCTTTACCTCGTTTTTGAATGAACAGCGTAGGATCCACCTTGCCTTTAGCGAAGCCTTGCGTAATGAGGAATTGTGACAAAAGATCATACCATGCGCGAGGATCTTGCTTCAACCCATAGAGAGCCTTCTTAAGCTTGTACACATGATTAGGATAATTAGGATTCACAAAACCATCCGGTTGTTGAACATAGACCTCTTCCTTGAGTTCACCATTAAGAAATGCCGTCTTCACATCCATCTGATAGACGATCATATTCATATGGGCTGCATAAGCGAGGAATAGTTCAATAGCTTCCAAACGGGCAACAGGTGCAAAGGATTCCATAAATTCGACGCCCAATAATTTCTTGTATCCACGAGCTACTAGTCGAGCTTTGTTCTTCAATATTCCGCCTAACTCATCGAGTTTCACCTTGTAAACCCATTTCAAAGTGAGTAATTGCACTTAATCCGGGCATGGGACAAGTTCCCATACGTCAAGACGTATAAATTCATTAAGTTCTTCTTGCATAGCTTCTATCCAACATGATTGAGTAAAAGCTTGTTGCCATGTCTTAGGTTCAACTTCAGTAAGAAAAGCATCAAAGTGACAAAACAATGCACTTTCTTGTAACTGACTTCGTGTGGATACCGGACGATTAGGGTCACCAATAATTGAATCTATAGGATGATCCTTTGTCCACTTGCTGTCATGTTCACGAATCCGTGGATTGGAGTAAACTGTAGTAGGAGCTTCCTCTGAGGTGGACGACCCGGCTTGATTAGGGTCGGGAATAGGTACACCAAAGAATGGAAGTTCACGCATTTGAGCGAATTCCAAATCGTGATCATCATCATCCTCTTCATCATCAATAGGCATGACATGGGTAGTTGAAACATGTGTTGGTTGAGAATTACTTGTTGATGGTATATCTAGACCATTTATAGGTGCAGACGTATCTGATTGTGCAACGGTTGCTGGAGCGACAACTTCGGTTACCGGAGCTATTACCTCAGGTTCTGGAGCAACAATACTTGGAGGAGTAAACAATTCATCAAAGAACGGTTGAAACAACGTATCCCATTCAGTCCTAGAAGGTGGCGTAAATGATGATGAAGTAGGGTTGTTTGGGACAAGACCATAACTAATGTTACTGGGTCCCATTTCATGAAGTGCGGGTTCAGAGCTGCTTTGCTCAGAAGCCATTGATGTCAGCTCATCAAAATCAACATTCATAGTTTCGATGATCTTGCGAGAGTTACGGTTGTAGATTCGGTATACCTTCTTTGCGGGTGCGTAACCAATGAAAATACCAATATCAGCCTTTGGTTGAAGTTTTCCCAAATTGTCACCATCATTATTTGGATAGCAAAGAGAACCAAATACATGAAGATATGATAAATCTGGTACTTTTCCATGGAGAAGCTCATAAGGTGTTTTACCATGGCGTTTACGAAGTAGTGACCGGTTTTGGGTGTACACTGCTGTAGATACTACTTCTGCCCATAAAAACAATGAAGCCTTTGCGTAAATTAACATTGTTCGAGCAGCTTCCATAAGTGTGCGATTTCGCCTTTCAACGACACCGTTTTGTTGTGGAGTGCGAGCAACAGATGTTTCATGAGAAATGCCAACTTCTTCATAATAATCACGCAAAATTTGATTCACAAATTCGGTTCCATTATCTGTACGAATGCGTCGGACTGTAGTGTTGAGACGCACTTGAATCATCTTGAGAAATCCGATGATGAATTTAGGTGCCTCATTTTTTGCTTTAAGAAATTTCACCCATGTAAACCGAGAGTAATCATCGACAATGACGAGGATGTACTTTTTGCCACTAAGACTTTCAACACGCATTGGTCCACAAAGATCCATATGCAAAAGATAAAGTTTCTCTTGGTTGGTGTCTTCCGTCTTGGGTTTGTAAGATTTCTTAGTGCTTTTCCCCATTGTACACGCGGAACACAAATGATCCTTGTGAAATGAAAGTTTGGGAAGACCACGAACAAGTTCGTTTTTCGCCAAATGATTAATAGCGTCAAAGTTAAGATGAGATAACCGTCGATGCCATAACCATGACTTAGTCTTCGATGCTTTGGAGAGAAGACATACGGGAGAAGCGGCCATCATGTCTTGTAGAGACAAAGTATACAAATTATTCCCTCGAGTACCTTTCAGTAAATCAACCCCTTCCAAATTACGAATGAAGCAGGTATGCTCTCGAAAAGCAACTTCTAGGTTTGCATCACAAAATTGTCCCACAGAAAATAAGTTGTGACCAAGACCTCCACGTAATACACTCTTGAAATTATAACATTCCCAATATGATATTCACCGTAACCCATTATCTTTGCAATATGATCATTTCCAAATCTAACCGTACCAAGAAACTTACTGACGAAATTTCTGAGCTGAGAGCGATCTCCGGTCATAAGCTTGGAGCAACCAGAGTCCAAATACCAGAGAACAATTTGGACCACCTGTTTTCAATAACAACAGTAGACAATGTATTGGAAACTATTGGTTCCGGAGTGTTAGCAGATACAGATATAGAATTATCAGAATTGCTAACATTTTTGAGACCCTTAGATTTCCTGCGTTTTCTGATGTGAGTTTTAGCACTCACAGGTTTTACTGTTCCAACTTTCTTAGGGTTTGGATTATTCGAGGGCACTAAAGTGGGAGTAGACCTATTTAAAGGGCACTTGGTTCCTACAGTAGTGTTAGTGTTCCTAGTTAAAGGACACGCTTGTGTTTTGGTAGCCTTGGTACTCCTAGTTAAAGGGCACGCTTTCTTTGCTTTAGTGGGAGTGATCCTAGTCAAAGGGCACATATTTCCTACTATAGTGAAAGTTCTACCAGTGGGACGCCACATCCAACCAACTTGGGTTAACACTTTCCCAGTCGGTTTCCATTCTAATCAATTTTTCCGGGCATGCATCTCATTCACATGGTCAATAAGGCAAGAATCATAACGACTAGAAAACATACATTCATTGCAATTCCAACATTTCAAATTAGAATTCACAGTAGGCTTAGAACGCTGCACAACCGCAGAGCCTTTATGTTTAGCTACATGATTCTTTTTATTCAAAACAGAAATAACATTCCTAGGATGGGCTTCTACTTTCTTCTTCACTTGACTACTAGATGGGGGCAAGATCCTATCATTCTTCTTGTTTCTTTTAAGCTTAGATCTTTGAGCCTTAGTAGTGGTGCTTACTCCTGTAGAAGGCAACACGGGAATATTAGAAGCTGGTTTTGATTCCGCCTTATCTTTAGTGACCAAAGTTTGAGATGGTTTAGTCTTAGGGCCCTTGTTAAGTGGTGTGACGGCTATTAGGTTCCTTTTGATTGCACTAGAGGACGCTGCTGAGACAGTGGCTGCGTTATCCATAACATTCTTACCTTTTAGAGTACGAAGTGTTTCCTTTAACTCAGCCAAGACCAGATTTTTATCACAAATTTGTTCCCTCAAATCAGATATTTCCACCGACTTTCGATTCAATTGTTCAATCAATGATTGATTCTGTGCAGTGGTATTAGCACATGCGGGCTTTACTGAATCGAAGAGTCGTGTATTTTTCTATTTTAAGTTATCAACTTTGGACAAAATCTTGGAAACTCGATTATCTAGATCAAGTTTAAAATTCTCAGCAGCCTCAAGTACGTTCACACAGTTAAGCTCCTTAGATTTCTCTAAGTCTATCGGCAAAGATTTAGCAACCTTGTCACTTGGCTGACGCTGTTTTGATTGTAAATTCAATCGAAAATTCTTTTCAAAGTTTGCATCATCGATATTAACACCTTCGAATGACGTTTCAAAGATTTCTTGAATAAATTGTTTCTTGCATTCAAGCGAAATACAATGTGTTTGAACCTCATCAAAACGTTTTGAAAGCGAAGAATATGAATCTTGAAGCTTTAAAAATTCAGCGTCAGATTCGTGACAAGTACTATCTACCACATTATCCACATTTTCAATATTATGCACAGTAGAATCATTATCAACACGTTTATTCACACAGACGGAAACAATATCATGAGACATCACTTGCTTCAGAAGCTGATCATTTTGGCGTGAAACTCGTTCTATTTCAAGTAAACTGTTTTAATAAGCATCATCCATTTCATTGAAAACACGTTTAACTTCTTCTATTTCCAAATACAAATCTTGATCAAGATTACTAAGACAAGCTTTAACATTCTTTACAAACGGAATAATTTCGTCTCGGAACGCAACTCTAGTGTGCTCAAAGTTCCATTCACCTTCCGTTATGGCCGAAGCCGTCGTACGTTCCAAAATGACCTTGTCAAAATCGGCTAAGTGTTGGTGTACCGCATTTAAGTTAACGGACGGCTTACTTATCGGTGGAATTAACTTCGTTAAATCCTTTTTGACAAGTGTAGGAGAAGTACTGGGAGGGTTTTCATTTGACAAACTTTGGGGCACAAGAACTGTCAATTCAGCTAATTCCTTTTGTAAGCGAATGCGGGTCTTTTCAGAAAATTGATCTTTGTTATGTTGATCATAATCAATTGTATGGAATTTTGAAAGCATTTTAGAATGAGTTTCATCCGCAAGTGACTGTGTCGCGTCAGAACTACGAACAAATGGTGCTTCTTTCGATTTGCCAATTATGGTCATATCATAAAGACCGGGAATATATTTCTGAGCTTTTTTTGCATAACCGGGATTAGGTGGTAAATCTTGAAGACGCTTAAGTTCGAATTCTTTAAATGATTTAGTTAAAAGATGAACCTTTTCTGTGGAAGCGTATTGTTTTAAAAGCTGTTGTTCTTTGAATTTAAGAAGTTTGGTAGCATTAATTTCTGATTCAACCTTTTTAGACTCGAGAGTTTCGAAATCCATTTTAAGTTTCTGAAAATCATTGACAACCGACTCCTTTTCTTTTAATTCATTAGAAAGATTAGCTTTTAATGATTCTATTTCTTTCAAGTGTTCAATCTTTTCAAAACGAAATTGGTCAAATTCACAACATGTTATTTTCTCTGCTTGAGGGACCATTTCAAAAGCTTTGACCTTTTCTTTATGCAACGCAAGCTCAGCAGTTAGGGTGGAATTGGTATCTACGGTTTGTCTGAGGGCCATATGCATTTGATCAATAATATGTTTAGGCACCATTACCAAATCATGTTGAGCATAAGATTCCATACCCGTCGTAGCATTTGGTTGAGGTTCACTCAAATGTGTAGAATTGGGTACCACATCATTTGAGTTACTAGTTCCCGAATGCTGTTCGAGGTTGTCATTTTCATGCCCAACTTGATGTTGGTTATCATCAATATTATTAGATGTGGTTGGTACCTCACTGATGACATCAGAACCGTAGTGAGAGATTAGCAATGAGAGCAGCTTGGGCAGAGTGAATGTCATCACAATACGAATCGTATGCATCAAGATCATCCGCTTGATAAGCTGCATTAGAAGTGGAAACAACTGCAATGCCTTCAGTATCTGCTGCCCCTGGGTCTGCAAGAAATGCTAACTCCTCTGAATCCAAAATCTTCCCCATAGACTGAGCATCAACCAAATACATCTTCTCACGAAACCATGCATCATCCCTTCTCCTTTTCGGCTGAGTGCATTCCCTAGCCATATGACCTTGTCCTCGGCAATTGTAGCAAGTCACAAGCTTCTTAGGACCAATAGGAATCCCATTTCCACTAGCTTGAGAATTTACTTCTTGATTGTTCCCAGTCCTTGTAGGAGGTCCATATGAATTTTCCTTCCCTGAATAGGTTGCACCGTCACTTGACCATCTTGAACAGTGGCTTGTTGTCGAGGATCTGATGAGATGCGGAGCTGATTGTTTGTTGGTGGAAATCCTCTAGTTGAAACAAGTTTTGACAAGTAGGCGGTGAGATGGTTTAGAACATCAGCTAGCGTATCATTTGGAGTAAAGACCGGTGCTTGGATTGGTGGAAGTTCATTAGAGTAGAAGGCTTGTGCTGGTTGTGCTTCTATAGGAATATATCCTTGCTGAGGAGTATAGCCCAATGGGGAAGTGTTGGCTTGTGATGGTGATGTTTGATATGATGGTTGCTGTTGAAAAGATTGTTGATGAACACTTTGTTGATATTCTTGCTGTGGCATCATTGGTGGTTGATAAGATGGTTGTTGTGGTTGTTGATAGATGTGTGGTGGTGGCTCCTGCAAGTATGATGGTTGTTGATAAGTATAAGCCATGTTTTGTTGAGAAGCATACATTGCAAGTGGATCATGAACTTGAGGTGTAGACAACCGAGCCTCGATCACATGACATTCGTGTTGTTGAAGAAAAGCTTGAAGTTGATCCACATTGGTGTTATGCAAGTCCTTAGCCAATTTAACATCCGTCACGTATTTTTTCCATTCTGGAGGAAGAGTGTTCAAATACTTGGTGTTCAATTGAAAGGTAGGAATTGCCATGCCATAGATATTGAGCTCATTCAACAATAGGGTAAATCTCAGATAGTAGTCATTAAGAGTTTCCCCTGGCACATAGGCAAACTTATCAAAAGTATCATAAAGCTTACACTCTCGTTCTTGTTTAGTTAACGAGGTGCCTTGCATGAGAACACTAATTCTATCCCATAACTCTTTGGCAACTTTATGTTTGCTGACGAGTTGGTAGACATCTGGAGGAAGGGCTTGGAGAATGATGTTTGTAGCATACTTATCACATTTATCTTGAATCTTCATATCTCCAGTCAACTCACCCGTTGTGCGAGGACGAGTAGTCGTACCTTCCGTCACTGTACCATAATCTAATGGTCCATTGAGCACCGATGCCCAAATTAGATGTCCATTCTCCTTGTTCAGCATATAAAGTTACATTCGGGAAGCCCATTCCTCATACATAGTCTTCACCAACATTGGTGGACGATTATATGTACCCGAGAGGATGGACTTATCCGTAAGAGATGTGTACTCCATTTCAATAATTTAAGATTTACAAAGTTGATCGAACAATGAAATAAGGTTAAGTGTTTTTGTGTTGAAGTCAAGAAACAATGTTAAAATCCCCTAAAATATGTTCTCGATAAACCAAACATTCCAAGACAAAATTACACACGATTCGAAATTTTTTATGGAATAATTTTTGGATTGTCGGAATGTCTAGATCGAAATGCTAGATCGGAATGTCAGATCGGAATTTCCAGATCGCAAAGCAAGGCTGTCGAAATATTCAGATCGCAAAGTCCTATCGGAATTCTCAGATCGCAAAGTCCTATCGGAATGTTCAGATCGCAAAGCAAAGCTGTCGAAATGTTCAGATCGCAAAGTCCTATCGGAATGCTAAGATCGCAATGTGATGTCGGAATGATTCAGATCGGAATGAAGCTGATAAAATTTGGGCAGAGTAACGACTTAAAACTTCCTTATAACCGTCGGAATCCCAGATCGCAATGAACGATCGGAATGTCCAGATCAGAATAAGTAATGAAATCCTCAGTATCGCAATGTAGAACTAAACCCTTTCTGATGGTGATGGTTATTGCGATGGAAGCCCCTTTTACTTGTAGTTTCCGATGGATATGTTTGCTTGAATTTCGGAAAGAAGAACACAATACCTTTTTTCACTTTTGATCCAAGAAAGATTGTGTTTTAACCAAAATCAAGACACCAAAAACACTACAATACTACTGAATACGTTATGCTTCTTGAAATCACGATCAAACACAAATTTTTTTTTGATGATTCGGCAATATGAACTCAAAAAGCCACGAAATGCTTATAAGAACATACGAAACACTAAAAAAAACCTATATTTCATCCCAAGCTCTTGATACCATTTGTGGAAATGTAAATCTATGCTTATGTTTTTACAGAGAGAAAGAGATGGTGGATTTCACACTTTAGAGAGAGAAAGTTAAAAGGAACTATGTGTAAATTATGAAACCACACACCCTCTCCATCAAAGGAGAGGGTTTATATACCCAAGCTCATGAGATGGGCTTGGGTTTACATTAGGCCACCGGCCCATACAATCCATGGGCTCGGTTTTGGGCTTTGTTTAATAAATGTAAATAACTAAACTACGAGCTATAACATGGACTATTGTTGGAGTGATCGATCCTTTCTAATACGTAAAACGTATTTCCAACAATCTCCCCCTAAGGGAGGTCACTCCAAACAAGGGCGTTACCCAAGTTACAATAATAAAATAAACCTAGCATACTATGCTTGTCTTGAGCTCGTAGTCTTCGTCTTTCTTTTTCTTTTTCTTTTCTGGTGATCATGCTGATGTGATCTTTGATATCAGTCTTGAGAATTAATTTCTTGCCTTGATCTCGTGCATCCATCACTTGTGATCTTCGCCTCTTCGTGACGCCATGTCCCACATACTTATACCTTCGTAATTCTTGAAAGCTTCAGAGTTTGATACAGCGGAAGACTTAACTTTTAGGCTTTCTTGAATTAAATGAGATATTAAGTGCATAAAGTATAAGCATGCGGGGACGACTTCTTCTTAGATCCCGCAACGCCACCGTCTTCAAATGCCGCAACATAAGTAGACACGAACGAAATGGCTTTGAACATTTCATTCTAATTCGGTAGCATTTTACCTCCGGTCGGTGAAGACCGTTGGACGATATTAGATATCGTACCCGTGACGGATAGTTTCAATTAAGTAACTTCCTGACAGGATTTCGCGGGTAAACCCGTTCTCTTTATTCGGCCGTCCAAAGCTGACTGCGAACATAAAGAGTGAATCATTTGGATAATAATATCCGCATGATTTGAAGCCGTCAATTCGTGTTCCTGGAAAAAGTGAAATTCAATTAAGAACCGCACCATCGTTGCTTTCTAGTTGTCACGAGCTTGATTCGTATAGAATCTTGCAAGTTACCTACCAAGTGCTGTTTGAGGTTAACACTAGAAGGATTTCCACTCATCACCGTGAACACTAAGGTATCACTCTGAGTGTTCTGGCAAGATCACTAAGATATTGCGTAGAGGCCTAGAACGTGTTTAAATTCAGTTAAGACTTAAACAGCTGTTGCTTTCCAGTTATCACAAGTTTGATTCATAAAGAATCGTACAAGTCACCTACCATGAGCTTTTTGATATTCGCTCAAGAAGGATTTCCATCTTCATTGTAAATACTTTCGTATTACTCGGATGTTTAGGAAAGATCATGAAGATTTTGCGTAGGACTCTTAAATTCTTTCTTACTTTTCACAGTGTGTGAAGAAGAAAGGAAATATGAAAGTGTGTCCTAATGAGATATTTGATGATCTCAAATGGCTCTAGACTCGATCGTGCATTTTAGATTTTAGTGATCGGAGGCTGGAGAGGAGTGCCACCTTTTTAATACCAATTTATTCGGAGTGAATAAATCAATAGATAATGTGTTGTCTCCGTGTGATTAAAACAAATACCTTTTGAGAGATATCTGAGTTAGCTGGGATGGGTTGTGCATTGCATCACTGGGTCCATGATGTCTGTCTTCAATATCGAGAATCATTAAAATGATCTCAATAGCATATGTGTTGAACCGGTTTCTGCCTAAAGTTGTAAGGAGTGCTTCTTTCTTTACACCCTTTATCTTTACAATTCTTTTTCATTCTTAAACCCCTTCAATGCTTACCAATACGTCATAACTAGCACCTTGTTGTGATTGTTCCAGTGCTAACTTAAGTACTTGGTCGGCATTCAGCTACGTTCACAATCTTTTCTCTAACTTTCCTAAGGACTACTATTTCTAGCTATGGAATGTCCTTGGGAAGATTCCTCCGGTTTTAGAAGAATCATTGGACTTAACCTATCCTACCATCCTTATGTCACCACAATCTTCATAGTCGTGAAATAAATGGGTTTTGGGTAAGTATATGTCACCATGAAAATCCATTTTGATATAGCAAATCCATTTTGCTCCCCTTAACATATGCCATGATATTCCTCGGGATGAGCCAATACATTAAGTCAAACCATTTGTGATAATATCCCATATTAAATCACATTTTCTCTCCCATATTAAAAATATTAACCCAATCGATGTTTTTGATATCAATTGATTTAATGTAGTTTTAACAAAGGTTTTGGGAAGAAAAATGCAAGTCCATTTTAGCTTCATGATACCAAACGTATGAGATATGATATCGATTTGTAGCATGATCACATATTCACCATATTAAAAAAGAATTGACAAGGTTGGACCTGATAGATGAGAACATCATATGATAAGATCAAATGGTTCTTGTCAGCATATGTTGGTCGCCTCATTACGTCTGAAGTCATCTCTTGACACCACATTTACGATTGGTATTGTTGTCTTGACACCAACTTGTGAACTTGGCACGTTCGGCATCGAAGATTCTGAATGCTTGACAATTTCTCCCCCTCAATTGTTGACCCGTGTTCTATTGAAAGAGCTGTAGTCGTCGGTTGAGTAGTCGCATCGTCGAGTATGTAGATACCAATTGTAGATTGCTATGGTTGTAGAGATGATAGCTTCATAAAAACAAGACTTCTCTTGTTTTAACAAATAAATGCACTGAAACGTACATAGATTTGTGTTAGACCAAGTTATAAAGTAAACTTGATCCCTTACAAGGTTTTAAAGTAAACCTTGCCCGAGAAAATTAATTCCCGTTGTGAGCCAAAGCTTTCATAAGAAATACTTGGCTTTAATATGAAAACCGGGTTGCAGTCAGAAATAACTACAAGCCATAAGGGCATGTTTTATGAAATATTTTCAACTTTTGTACGAACTCTATTTATGGCGCCGTGTTGATATTAATCAACATTTCTAAGGCCGTAAATATTATCGTACCAAAAGACATGCCTTTAAAAAATAAAGTAAAAATATTTTTGGATTTTTCTAGATTTTTCATTTTTTTAATGGTTTTTAAATGGTTTTATATTTTTGTATTTTGCTTTTGTGGATAAAAATATAAACAACATATACAAATGATCACCAAGGATACGGAGAATAGTTTTACCACCACTATTCTTTCGCTTCATCTACTAGTTCCTTTAGAGTCTCAGGCGAGAAAGTTCTCATTCCTAGCTTGTCGGCCAAAAATTCAATTCGAGCGCGATCTAAAGCCTTTGTGAAAATATCTGTCAATTGATACTCAGATCGGACAAAGTAAAGCTCGATAATCCATTTTCCACTTGCTCCTTGATGATGTGGTAGCGGATGTCAATATGCTTCGACCGGGAGAATTGAACGTTGTTGCAGCATAAGGCAATTGCACTCTTATTGTCACAGTACATTTGAATCTTATTGAAACCTAGACCATAGTCGGTTAATTGCTATCTCATTCAAAGAATTTGAGCACAGCAACCGGACATAGCTATGTATTCTGCTTCCGTACTTGAAATTGCAGCACTTTTCTGCCTTTTCGATGCCCAACTGATTAATCGATCTCCTAGAAGTTGCAATGTTCCACTCGTGCTATGCCTTGTATCTTGACAACCCGCGTGATCCGCATCTGCATATGCCATTAGTGCAATAGAAGAGTCCTTCGAATACCAAAGTCCCCGATTAATGGTTCCTTTAAGATATCGAAAGATCCTTTTAACAGTAGCTAAGTGTAACTCAGTAGACCTAGTTTGATACCTGGTACACATACATATAGCAAACTGAAGATCAGGTCGACTGGCTGTGATATACAGAAGAGTACCGATCATTCCACGATAAAGTGTCGGATCAACAGCAACTCCATGAGGATCTGCATCAAGGTTAGTTCGTTCCACCATTGGAGTATCCACGGGGTCGCAAGATTCCATCTTGTATTTCTTAAGCGATTCAAGGGCATACTTGGATTGATTGATAAAGATGCCTCTGGGACTCTGAGATATCTGAAGACCTAAGAAGAATGATACCTTGCCCATCATTGACATCTTAAACTTGGAAGACATGAGTGTCCCAAACTCATCCGATAAGGTTTGGTTCGAGGCTGCAAATATAATATCATCAACATATATTTGTACCATAATCATATCTTTACCTCGTTTTTCAATGAACAGCGTAGGATCCACCTTGCCTTTAGCGAAGCCTTGCGTAATGAGGAATTGTGACAAAAGATCATACCATGCGCGAGGAGCTTGATTCAACCCATAGAGAGCCTTCTTAAGCTTGTACACATGATTAGGATAATTAGGATTCACAAAACCATCCGGTTGTTGAACATAGACCTCTTCCTTGAGTTCACCATTAAGAAATGTCGTCTTCACATCCATCTGATAGACGATCATATTCAAATGGGCTGCATAAGCGAGGAATAGTCGCATAGCTTCCAAACGGGCAACAGGTGCAAAGGATTCCATAAAGTCGACGCCAATAATTGCTTGTATCCACGAGCTACTAGTCGAGCTTTGTTCTTCAATATTCCGCCTAACTCAAAGTGAGTAACTGCACTTGATCCGGGCATGGGACAAGTTTCCATACGTCAAGACATATAAATTCATTAAGTTCTTCTTGCATAGCTTCTATCCAACATGATTGAGTAAAAGCTTGTTGCCATGTCTTAGGTTCAACTTCAGTGCGAAAAGCATCAAAGTGACAAAACAATGCACTTTCTTGTAACTGACTTCATGTGGATACCGGACGATTAGGGTCACCAATTATAGAATCTATAGGATGATCCTTTGTCCACTTGCTGTCATGTTCACGAATCCGTGGATTGGAGTAAACTGTAGTAGGAGCTTCCTCTGAGGTGGACGACCCGGCTTGATTAGGGTCGGGAATAGGTACACCAAAGAATGGAAGTTCACGCATTTGAGCGAATTCCAAATCGTGATCATCATCATCCTCTTCATCATCAATAGGCATGACATGGGTAGTTGAAACAGGTGTTGGTTGAGAATTACTTGTTGATGGTATATCTAGACCAATTGTAGGTACAGACGTATCTGATTGTGCAACGGTTGTTGGAGCGACAACTTCGGTTTCCGGAGCTATTACCTCAGGTTCTGGAGCAACAATACTTGGAGGAGTAAACAATTCATCAAAGAACAGTTGAAACAACGTATCCCATTCAGTCCTAGAAGGTGGCGTAAATGATGATGAAGTAGGGTTGTTTGGGACAAGACCATAACTAATGTTACTGGGTCCCATTTCATGAAGTGCGGGTTCAGAGCTGCTTTGCTCAGAAGCCATTGCTGTCAGCTCATCAAAATCAACATTCATAGTTTTGATGATCTTGCGAGAGTTACGGTTGTAGATTCGGTATGCCTTCTTTGCGGGTGTGTAACCAATGAAAATACCAATATCAGCCTTTGGTTGAAGTTTTCCCAAATTGTCACCATCATTATTTGGATAGCAAAGAGAACCAAATACATGAAGATATGATAAATCTGGTACTTTTCCATGGAGAAGCTCATAAGGTGTTTTACCATGGCGTTTACGAAGTAGTGACCGGTTTTGGGTGTACATTGTTGTAGATACTACTTCTGCCCATAAAAACAATGGAGCCTTTGCGTAAATTAACATTGTTCGAGCAGCTTCCATAAGTGTGCGATTTCGCCTTTCAACGACACCGTTTTGTTGTGGAGTGCGAGCAACAGATGTTTCATGAGAAATGCCAACTTCTTCTAAATAATCACGCAAAATTTGATTCACAAATTCGGTTCCATTATCTGTACGAATGCGTCGGACAGTAGTGTTGAGACGCACTTGAATCATCTTGAGAAATCCGATGATGAATTTAGGTGCCTCATTTTTTGCTTTAAGAAATTTCACCCATGTAAACCGAGAGTAATCATCGACAATGACGAGGATGTACTTTTTGCCACTAAGACTTTCAACACGCATTGGTCCACAAAGATCCATATGCAAAAGATAAAGTTTCTCTTGGTTGGTGTCTTCCGTCTTGGGTTTGTAAGATTTCTTAGTGATTTTCCCCATTGTACACGCGGAACAAAATGATCCTTGTGAAATGAAAGTTTGGGAAGACCACGAACAAGTTCGTTTTTCGCCAAATGATTAATAGCGTCAAAGTTAAGATGAGATAACCGTCGATGCCATAACCATGACTTAGTCTTCGATGCTTTGGAAAGAAGACATACGGGAGAAGCGGCCATCATGTCTTGTTGAGACAAAGTATACAAATTATTCCCTCGAGTACCTTTTAGTAAATCAACCCCTTCCAAATTACGAATGAAGCAGGTATGCTCTCCAAAAGCAACTTCTATGTTTGCATCACAAAATTATCCCACAGAAAATAAGTTGTGACCAAGACCTTCCACGTAATATGATATTCACCGTAACCCATTATCTTTGCAATATGATCATTTCCAAATCTAACCGTACCAAGAAACTTGTTGACGAAATTTTTGAGCTGAGAGCGATCTCCGATCATATGCTTGGAGCAACCAGAGTCCAAATACCAGAGAACAATTTGGACCACCTGTTTTCAATAACAACAGTAGACAATGCATTGGAAACTATTGGTTTCGGAGTGTTAGCAGATACAGATATAGAATTATCAGAATTGCTAACTTTTTTGAGACCCTTAGATTTCCTGCGTTTTCTAATGTGACTTTTAGCACTCACAGGTTTTACTGTTCCAACTTTCTTAGGTTTTGGATTATTCGAGGGCACTACAGTGGGAGTAGACCTATTTAAAGGGCACTTGGTTCCTACAGTAGTGTTAATGTTCCTAGTTAAAGGACACGCTTGTGTTTTGGTAGCCTTGGTACTCCTAGTTAAAGGGCACGCTTTCTTCGCTTTAGTGGGAGTGATCCTAGTCAAAGGGCACATATTTCCTACTATAGTGAAAGTTCTACCAGTGGGACGCCACATCCAACCAACTTGGGTTAACACTTTCCCAGTCGGTTTCCATTCTAATCCATTTTTCCGGGCATGCATCTCATTCACATGGTCAATAAGGCAAGAATCATGACGACTAGAAAACATACATTCATTGCAATTCCAACGTTTCAAATTAGAATTCACAGTAGGCTTAGAACGCTGCACAACCGCAGAGCCTTTAGGTTTAGCTACATGATTCTTTTTATTCAAAACAGAAATAACATTCCTAGGATGGGCTTCTACTTTCTTCTTCACTTGACTACTAGATGGGGGCAAGATCCTATCATTCTTCTTGTTTCTTTTAAGCTTAGATCTTTGAGCCTTAGTAGTGGTGCTTACTCATGTAGAAGGCAACACGGGAATATTAGAAGCTGGTTTTGATTCCGCTTTATCTTTAGTGACCAAAGTTTGAGATGGTTTAGTCTTAGGGCCCTTGTTAAGTGGTGTGACGGCTATTAGGTTCCTTTTGATTGCACTAGAGGACGCTGCTGAGACAGTGGCTGCGTTATCCACAACATTCTTACCTTTTAGAGTACGAAGTGTTTCCTTTAACTCAGCCAAGACCAGATTTTTATCACAAATTTGTTCCCTCAAATCAGATATTTCCACCGACTTTCGATTCAATTGTTCAATCAATGATTGATTCTGTGCAGTGGTATTAGCACATGCGGGCTTTACTGAATCGAAGAGTCGTGTATTTTTCTGTTTTAAGTTATCAACTTTGGACAAAATCTTGGAAACTCGATTATCTAGATCAAGTTTAAAATTCTCAGCGGCCTCAAGTACGTTCACACAGTTAAGCTCCTTAGATTTCTCTAAGTCTATCGGCAAAGATTTAGCAACCTTGTCACTTGGCTGACGCTGTTTTGATTGTAAATTCAATCGAAAATTCTTTTCAAAGTTTGCATCATCGACATTAACACCTTCAAATGACGTTTCAAAGATTTCTTGAATAAATTGTTGCTTGCATTCAAGCGAAATACAATATGTTTGAACCTCATCAAAACGTTTTGAAAGTGAAGAATATGAATCTTGAAGCTTTAAAAATTCAACGTCAGATTCGTGACAAGTACTATCTACCACATTATCCACATTTTCAATATTATGCACAGTAGAATCATTATCAACACGTTTATTCACACAGACGGTAATAATATCATGAGACATCACTTGCTTCAGAAGCTGATCATTTTGGCGTGAAACTCGTTCTATTTCAAGTAAACTGTTTTAATAAGCATCATCCATTTCATTGAAAACACGTTTAACTTCTTCTATTTCCAAATACAAATCTTGATCAAGATTACTAAGACAAGCTTTAACATTCTTTACAAATGGAATAATTTCGTCTCGGAACGCAGCTCTAGTGTGCTCAAAGTTCCATTCACCTTCCGTTATGGCCGAAGCCGTCGTACGTTCCAAAATGACCTTGTCAAAATCGGCTAAGTTTTGGTGTACCGCATTTAAGTTAACGGACGGCTTACTTATCGGTGGAATTAACTTCGTTAAATCCTTTTTGACAAGTGTAGGAGAAGTACTGGGAGGGTTTTCATTTGACAAACTTTGGGGCACAAGAACTGTCAATTCAGCTAATTCCTTTTGTAAGCGAATGCGGGTCTTTTTAGAAAATTGATCTTTGTTATGTTGATCATAATCAATTGTATGGAATTTTGAAAGAATTTTAGAATGAGTTTCATCCGCAAGTGACTGTGTCGCGTCAGAACTACGAACAAATGGTGCTTCTTTCGATTTGCCAATTATGGTCATATCATAAAGACCGGGAATATATTTCTGAGCTTTTTTTGCATAACCGGGATTAGGTGGTAAATCTTGAAGACGCTTAAGTTCGAATTCTTTAAATGATTTAGTTAAAAGATGAACCTTTTCTGTGGAAGCGTATTGTTTTAAAAGCTGTTGTTCTTTGAATTTAAGAAGTTTGGTAGCATTAATTTCTGATTCAACCTTTTTAGACTCGAGAGTTTCGAAATCCATTTTAAGTTTCTGAAAATCATTGAGAACCGACTCCTTTTCTTTTAATTCATTAGAAAGATTAGCTTTTAATGATTCTATTTCTTTCAAGTGTTCAATCCTTTCAAAACGAAATTGGTCAAATTCAGAACATGTTATTTTCTCTGCTTGAGGGACCATTTCAAAAGCTTTGACCTTTTCTTTATGCAACGCAAGCTCAGCAGTTAGGGTGGAATTGGTATCTACGGATTGTCTGAGGGCCATATGCATTTGATCAATAATATGTTTAGGCACCATTACCAAATCATGTTGAGCATAAGATTCCATACCTGTCGTAGCATTTGGTTGAGGTTCACTCAAATGTGTAGAATTGGGTACCACATCATTTGAGTTACTAGTTCCCGAACGCTGTTCGAGGTTGTCATTTTCATGCCCAACTTGATGTTGGTTATCATCAATATTATTAGATGTGGTTGGTACCTCACTGATGACATCAGAACCGTAGTGAGAGAGATTAGCAACGAGAGCAGCTTGGGCAGAGTGAATGTCATCACAATACGAATCGTATGCATCAAGATCATCCGCTTGATAAGCTACATTAGAAGTGGAAACAACTGCAATGCCTTCAGTATCTGCTGCCCCTGGGTCTGCAAGAAATGCTAACTCCTCTGAATCCAAAATCTTCCCTATAGACTGAGCATCAACCAAATACATCTTCTCACAAAACCATGCATCATCCCTTCTCTATTGGGCTATACTCCTCACTCATCACTCCAACAATATTCCATGTTATAGCTCCTTCAACTCTACCTTCAACTTCAACTCTGCAAGTTTCTCCCTTGCCAACTCATCACCATATTCAAGTCTTTCTGGTTCTTCAATTATCATAACACTTGAATCTGAACTTTCATCATTACTTCCTTCTTGTTCCTCAGAAGTAACCACAAATGGTGACTCAACAACCTTCTTCTTTTCTTGTTCCATAAGTTGTGCAACCAACTTTGAATCAAACTCTACTTGAGCTGTATCCTTGGGAACCACTGTTTCTACCATAATTCCTTTACCCCTATCTAATGTATCAATGATGGGTAAAGATGATGATGGTACCTGTGAGGACACTTTTTTGATGATAGCTGATGACTGGAATACAACAACCATATCTGCAGGTCTATCAACGTTCAAAACCTGTGTGTCAACGCCCAACTTACTCTTGTCAGCACTTGGTGTGTCAGCATCCAAAATCTGCTTGTCAACGCTCACCTTACTCTTGTCAGCGCTTCTTGTGAACTGCTCCATCATTGCTGTAAAGGATAAATTCAAATTTGTAGGAGTAACAAAAGAGACATCAAAACCTGGTTGCTTCTTCAAATTTGTAAGAGCTTCAGCCACACCCAAAGATTCCCCATCATGTGAGCCTTTGTCACTCACATGTATCTGCTCATCCTCCCTTTGGAAGAATCATCCATACCACACCTATTGTTAGAACCTTCTAAAAGAACAATCCTCTCTCTCAATTGCTTGAGTTCAAGGCCTTGTGTACTGACAGTATGTACCAGGTCTGCATTTTACTTTTGCCTAGCCTCACCCATGTCACCAACCACACTTGTGGTGGTGGTTCTCTCTGCAACATGGCTAGGACCACTAGAGGAGAACACTCCAGTAGTCCTTGGGCGTTTTACCAACCTAAATTCAGGGGGTCTAGAAGATGATGTGGATTGGGTTTCAGTTTGAAGGTTAAGGGGTGTTTGGGTCTGTTGTAGAAAGGTGTCAACGTCTGGATTTGAAGTGTCAACGCTAACATTTAAAGTGTCAGTGTTGAAGGTGTCTTGGTCAAGTTCCATATGTTGAGGTGAAGGTGATAGTTCAGGTAATGGGTGAAGTTATGGTTGTGGGTCAGGTTGAGGTTGTGCTGCTGTAATAACAACAAGCATGGCTTGGTTAAGGGGTAAATCTCTGTGAGGGGGTGAATTCATCTTACTAAAAATAGTTTTCTTTTCCCCAGGGATCGCATACAAGTCATCATGATCCCTGGTGCAATACCTTTGCTCATAAAAAATCATTTGTAAAAATCATGGGTAAGGCAGAGTCATTTTGTTACCCTTGTTTTTACACATGCCATCAAAAATCAGTTTAGAAAAATTATTGTTTTGCCCATTAGTAAGTCAAACAATTGCACTAACAATAGATCTGTTAATTTCATTATGTGGAGTACATTTGGGACTTAAACATTGAATGATGACATGTATTAAGTACTTCCAAGCTGGTGGAAATTCCTGTTTATTATATTTGTTTAAAGTTCCCTCTTCAAGGAAAGGATACCCCAAAGCTTGAAGTCCCTGTTCTATCTCACCAAGGGGTAGAGTGGTTATACCATCTGCATCATTAAGATGCAAAGCCTGGCGAACCAAGGCTTCAGTAACCACCCATGGGCGCCCATGGACAATATCAGTTCATGTAGTCACATTATTAAGCATTGAGGAACTTACAATGTTCCAAAACTGTTTAATATGAGTGACAGGAATGAGAGGAGCATTAGAGAGAGCATACCGTAATGGGGATGCATTCAAATACGCCACCATCTGAGTGTATTGAGGAAACAAAGCATCATCAGCCTCCAAATAGGCAACCATGTTATGCTGACTTCTGAATCCCAATACCAAGTCACTCGGTTTAAACTTAGGCGCCATTGATGTAGAAACTTGTTTGTTAAAGGTTATGAAAGATGAATATAGGAGAAACGTTGTTAGACAAGAATATGAGATTACCCTGTTTAAAAGAAGGAGCCAAATTTATAGGAGAGATAGGCACATGGATTGGTAAAAAATGAGGCAAGTATTTTCAAAATATAATGATGAAAATATTGAAAAGAAAATAATGTATCTTGCTCATTAATTAGAAGTTTTCAACTCCCAGAATTACGGCCCCAATTTTCGTCAAAAATAACAACTAGGTAGGACCCAATGAGTGTCAATGGTCAAAAATAACCCATCAACGCCCAACGGCTATATTCTTGTCAACGTTGGAAAAAGCCATGTCAACGTCTAAATTGGTCATAACAACGTTTGGAAATGTTTCTGTCAACGTCCAAAAATAAAAATAATAAAAAATGAAAAAGGACCCTAACAAAGTGATTTATCCTAGTGAAGATAGCCTATAAACTGAAAATTACTATAGGGTGCCAAGCATTATCCAATCATGCACACTTGCTTATGCAAGATAGACATAACAGTCCTCTAGTGTCCCTTGCTAACCAAAGTTCTTAACAGTGAAGCTATCTCATAAAATCCCTTGTAACTTCCCAGGTAAGCCCAATATAAATCATACCCAAGTCTCCCAACATACCACATCTAATTCAAGGCCAAATAGTCTTGGCAGCGTGCATAGTATATCAACTTTGCATGCTACAGCGCCTCATGAGCTAGTAAACTAATTCATACTCACTAGTGGACACAATCTAGAATTGTGATAAGAGTATTATAAGAATACCCAAAAAGTCCTAAAAGGTTCCTAAACCTCCCCTTAAACAATGATACATAAGTTGTCAAATAATATGCATGTAAATAAAAATTTATGTCAAGATAGGAATATAAATATTCCAACCATCATCCATAAATTAAAACATGCTCCAATAATGCTCAAGAATCCATAAGCAACTCTGTATCCAATGGTACAACTAACAACGCCTGCATAATTAGATCAAAAACCACAAAACTAACATGTTGCTGACAACGTCATGATAACACTTATCAGCGTTAAGATAACCTTTGTCAGTGTTAGACAAATAAAGTGGAAAATCTAATTTCACATAAAGACCAATAACAATGCATATCATGTACATACTTTTACAATAAGATCCCAAAACACATATTAAGTGAGATTGATCATTCCAATACTTGTTACCAAGTATTGAAATCTTCCAGTGTCAAAAGGTTTAGTTAATAAATCAGACACATTTTCTTCTGTGTCAACCCTATCTGGTTGTATTAAACCCTTTTCAAAAAAATCTCTTATAAAATGATGTCTAATTTCTATGTGTTTTGTATTAGAGTGATGTACAGGATTTTAAATAATGCATAAACTACTATTATTGTCTACAAAAATATTGGTATGCATGAAATTATACCCATAATCCAACAGCTGGTTCTGAATCCATAAAACTTTTCAACAACAAGCAGCTGCAGCAACATACTCTGCTTTAGTTGTAGAATTGGCCACCACTGTTTGTTTCTTGCATTGCCAAGATATCAATCTACTCCCAAGAAACTGGCACCCACTAGTTGTGGATTTTCTATCAAATTTGTCACCACCATAATCACTGTCTGAATATGCAATAAGCTCCAATGGGGAATCTTTTGGATACCATAATCCTAGGTCTGGATAACACCTAAGGTATCTAAAGATCCTCTTGACAGCATGTAGATGACATTCTTTGGGAGTCACTTGATGGCGTGCACATGAAAACACAGCAAACATAATGTCAGGCCTTGAAGTTGTGATATACATAAATGAACCAATCATTGACCTATAGTGCCTGACATTCACCTCTTTTCCATATCCAACTTTTCCCTAAGGATGTTCCCTATCCATAGGTGTGCTAGCCCTTTTCTCATATGGAGAAAAGCCAAACTTCTTCAACATTTCTGCTACATATTTATCTTGAGAGATGAAGATACCATCTTCTTTCTGCTGAACTTGTAACCCTAGAAAGAAGTTCATCTCTCCCATTGCACTCATCTTGATTTTGTCTGTCATAAGGTTGGAAAAGTCTTCACTCATCTTTAGACTAGAAGAGCCAAAGATGATATCATCCACATAGACCTGTACAAGTAAGAAATCCTTACCAGTCTTATTTGTAAACAAAGTTTGGTCTATGGTGCCCCTTTTGAATCCATTTTCCACCAAATAGGTGGACAATGTGCAATACCAAGCTCTTGGGGCTTGATGAAGTCCATACATAGCTTTCTTCACTCTATACACCTTGTGCAATTGTGCCATAAAGAAAATCACTCTTCACATCCATTCGATGGACTGTAAAGCCCATGCAAGAAGCATAGGCTAGAAAAATCCTTATAGCCTCAATCCTTGCAACAAGTGCAAAGACCTCCTCATAGTCTATCCCTTCCTCTTGTGTATATCCTTGAGCCACTAAACGTGCCTTGTTTCTGACCACAATGCCTCTCTCATCCTTTTTGTTCCTAAGAACCTATCTTGTCCCAATAGGTCTGACATGTCTGGGACAATCAACCAACTCTCAAACATCCTGGATAGCAAATTGGTGAAGCTCATCCTGCATTGCTTCCACCCAACTTGGTTCTTTGAGAGCATCAAAAATCTTCTTGGGTTCCTGTTGTGACAAAAAACAGGCAAACAAACATGATTGAACAAGACGGGTATCAACCTTCTTATGAATATTTGCAATAAATCCTCCAAGATTCTGATGAGACCTTCTAGTTTGCACAGGAATCATTACATCACCAATAATTAGAGAAGGAGGATGATTTTTAATTTTAGAAGTAAGCACTCCTCCTTCAATGAGTGTATTGTCCTCAATCTCATCTTCCATGTTACCAATATCCTCCTCAGACTCTCTTCCATCATCATCTGAATGAACCTCTCCATTTCTGTTTGAAGGTTTACCTTGTTCAAAATTATTGGAAGAGAAAAGATGGTCAAAATATCTGTCAACGCCTGAACCAAAGCTGTCAACGTTTGAGCCATAAACGCCTGAATTTGTCTTGTCAGCGCCAGAATTTCCTTTGTCAGCGCCTGAAAGATCATGCATGTTTTCAACTGGTGATACTTAGGGACCACCTTTTTCCTTTCCAACAGCAGCAGCAACAGCAAATGCATCTGTCCATATGGAAATGGTAACATACTCAAGTATGGGTGCTGATTTGTCTGCTTGTGATCCAACCTCTTCATCAACTTGTTTACTTGAAACATCAACAATTGGTTCTTCCACAACATTTGAAGTCACCTTCACAATGTTTGGAGTATTAACAGGCATATAATTCATTGTCCTAGATAGAGGTTCCAAGTCAAATAACCAATTTAGACCACTTTCAGGATCACTAGGTTTACTTTCTAAAAACCTAACATGTACCTTTTCAAGTATACGTTTTTCTTTCTTAAGGTAAACCATATATCCTATACTCTACACAGAATAACCCATGAAGTAGCCTTCATCACCTTTAGCACTAAACTTACCTAAGGCATCACTAGTATCCAACACAACTACATGCCATCCAAAAGGTTTAAGAAAACCAATATTAGGTTTCATGCCCCAATGTAACTCATAAGGTGTTTTGTTATGAATCTTGTTAACTAATGCCCTATTCTGAACATAACAAGTAGTATTCACAGCCTCAGCCCAAAAAGCAATGGGAAAGTGAGCATCAGCCAACATAGTTCTGGCTGCTTCTATGAGGGTTCTATTCTTTCTCTCATCTACCCCATTGTGTTGTGGGATTCTAACTACACTAAACTTTCCAGTAATCCCTTTCTTGGCACAAAAGTTATCTAATAACTTATTTCTAAACTCACCACCATTGTCACTTCTAAGCATCTTAACCTCATTACCAGACTTCTTTTCAATTTGGGTAATAAAGTTAATCAAAGTATCAACAGTGTCACTTTTCAAAGCTAAAAAGAATGTCCAAGTAAACCTAGAAAAATCATCAGTGATGACAAAACAGTAGGATTATAAGCTTTCTATATTAGTTGGACCAAACAAGTCCATATGCAATAAGTGAAGTGGTTTAGGACTAGAGTGCACTGGTTTAGACTTAAAGGAGACCTTATGTTGTTTGCCTTTGAGGCAAGCAACACAAGAATGGTCATTGTGGAAAGCCTTTTCAGGCAAACCATCAAATAAACCATGTCTCACAAGCCTATTTATATTTTTAAAATTAATGTGCCCTAATCTTCTGTGCCAAAGATTACTTTCATCAACTGAAGCCTTAGCATATAGACATGACAAATTATTATTCATCCTAATTCCATTGAGATTCCCATTATAAATGTCCTTATGACTAGGTGTTCTATAATCAATGAATTTCTCATCTGGTATTTTAAAATCTTTGCTCAACACCAAGCATTCAGTATCAGTGAAAAGAACCTTATTTTTGTTATCACAAACCTGTGATACACGAAACATATTATATTCAAGTTCTTTTACAAGAATTACGTTTTCAAAACGTAAATTGTTGGTGAGAAGAGTGCCTTTGCCTGTGATAGTCCCATATCCACCTCTAAAGTACACTTTGTCACCATCTTTACTGGGGATAAAATTTGTCAGATAATCTTCCTCCCCAGTCATGTGCCTAGAGCATCCACTATCCCAATAGCCATAATCATTAACCAGCTTTTGAATGCCTTGCACATAAAGAAAACAAATTAGTTTTCTTTGGGAACCCAAGCCTGAGCAGACTTGGATTCATTTGGTTGTTAAACAAGAACAAACTTAGTCCTTATAACAACCCCTTTTTCATCCCTTTTTAGATTAAACACCCAGTTAACACCAATTGGTTTTGTTACGAGCTTTGAAATATAATGAAATCTGTTAGAGGTCATAAAAATCCCATCTGAATTAGGGTTTTGGTCTTGCTTAGGTCTCCATGTCAAGCTAGAAGAAGCTTTAGACCCCTTTCCCTGTGGTTGCAAGTATTTACCATTATGTGGTCTGGCAACGTTCCAGTCAAGGTTTAATTTGGTCTTGTCAACGCTGAAATTACCCTTATCCGCGTTGAACCTAGGGTTTGCTACAGGAACCCATTGTCTATTAGACCATGTATTGGTCTTCTGAAAAGGTCTTTGTCCATAAGTATTAGACCCTTTAGTAAAGAATGGGGCTGGTCTAACAACTTGTGGACTTTGCTGGACCAAAGTTTTGGGTTTGACAATGTTCGAATTTTCTTCAGCGTTGACCATTGAAGCATTGACACACTTATAAGCTAAATGTGAAAAACTTCCACAAGTGTAACATGCTTTTCTAGACATAGCTCTAGGTCTAGAAGAAAAGAAACCTGTCCCATTATCACTAATTTGGCTTTTTGGTGACCTAGGTTTTCTATACATTTCAGCATTTTTAATACTAGGTTTTCTATCAACGTTTAAGCCAAGGTCAACAGTCTTGCCAGTGGTTGGATTTGTCACTTTTATGGGTGTAGACTCATTTGGGTTGTCACTAAGAATGCCACCCTTAACAAACAAGGTTGGGTTGGCTTTCTTCCTTTGCTCCAAATCAGTCAACTTATGCTTGTATTCCTCTACTGGGGTAAGAACTCTTGGTGGAGGAATTAATTCCTCTTCTTGGAGTTCTGGTATACCAGTCCAAGACAAGTCCTTTCTAAGGACACCATAGAAGTTACCAGCAGGTGGTGGAACACCAACATACTCTTTCATCCCAATCCCAGTCATATCCCTAGAATCCCTTTGTTCACTAACACATTTTTCTAGGGTTTCTGAGGCTTTATCAAATCTCTGAATTTTAAGATCTACATTATCTTTATTTTTGATAGCCTCATCTAACTTAGCCTGTAAAGAACCATTGGCTCTCTCCATGATGTTTCTAAACTCAATACTATCATTTAAATCTGCGTTAAAATATTTATTTGATCTTTTAGGTCAAACTCCATTTTCTTATACTCTGCTACAGTCTTTTCAGTTTGAGTAAGAGCAAGTTGATAGTTAGATAACTTGCATCTTTCATTAACCGCATCTGCTGTCAATTTTAAAACTTCTTTGTTAAGTTTTTCAGTATTTAGACGACAACCCTTACTACAAAATGCATCATCATATACCTCATTGTCTGATAAAGATGAAGAGTGTGCCATGAGAGCATAATGAACATGCTCTTCTTCTTCCTTTTCTGCAACCAAAGCTTTGTTCTCTTCCTCATCCTTGGCTAAATAGCTCTAATCCCAGCCAACACAATCAATGTCTTGCATGGCAACCCTAGCTTTGGAATCTTGAGCCTTGCTGATTTGGTTTGAGGGTTTTCCAGCATCAGATCTTCTTGGAGATCTGCATTCTCTCATAAAGTGTCCTATTCGATGACAATTATAACACTCAACCTTGGATTTATCGAATCCAGCGGTGTCCTTAGCATTAAAAGTCATCTTCTTCTTAAATCTTCTATTCCATCTATTTGCCCTTATGCTTGCAAGAGCCATATTCCACTTTATGTCCATCTCCTCCAAATGCTCATCACTAATTTGCTCAAGGTCCTCATATGTAATCACTGGACCATTGGGCAATGAAGCAATGTATGCACAAACAGTATCTAGATCAATACCAACAGGCTTGACTCTTGGAGAGTCAACATTGTATGTATCAGCGTCTAAATGTGAGGCACTGACAAAGCTTGTTCCAGCGTTGACACAAGTTGATCCAGTAACGAGGTACATGTATGACTCCTTTTTATCAAATTGACCTTCACTATGTGAGAAGAAGGCCATATTTCCATTGGTAGACTTGCTTCCTTGATCTAAAAGAGTTTCATTTTCTACCAGTCTCTGTTTATTATAAACATCATCAAAAATAGAACTTTTGTGAGTATTATTAGCAATTATAGACCTTGCTTCAATCTTCCATGCATCACCAAGACTTTTAAGAAAAGTGGTGATGATATCAACATCACCAAGCACTATTCCCATAAAGGACATCTTGCTTGTAATGTCAAGAAGTCTTCTTCTCACTCCACTTAGCTTTTCATTAGGTTGAGCTTTAAAAACAGCATACTCATGCAAGAGTTGCTTCTTTTTCTCTTGGATAGTATCAGCATTACCACCATAAGCAACTTCAAGGGCTGACCAAAGATCTTTTGCAGACTCATAGCTTCTATATTTGTGCTGATTGGCTTGTCCCAAAGAGAGTTTGAGAATGCTTAGAGTTTTCATTTCATTCCTTCTCTTTTCTATGTCCTTAGCTGAGACAACTCTACCATCTTAAGGTTTTTCTTTTCGATCCTCTTCAGTAGAGCCTTGAACACTTGATCTTGTCAAGATGGCAGCTGCAATCTTTTGGGCTTTATTGACTGTGTTTCCATATTCAATAATTTCCCATAAGGTGTAGTCATGGATTTGAAGGTACTATTCAAAGTTAAACTTCCACAGCTCAAAATTGTTTGGGTCAAGCATGGGAATCTTGATGTTGGGGGTTTAGGAGGAGGATGAGGTTAACTCTGGAGTAGACATGTTGTTAATAGGATTTCTTGAAAATTAGGGTTTTTGGCGACTTAGGGTTTTTGTGTTCTTTAGATCAAAGTTTCTCAACAAGCTCTGATACCACTTGTTGATCCCAAACTTAGATCGATTTAGCTTGTGTAAACGAGATTGAATCAAGTTAAACACGTACAGAAACTTTGTTGCGTATAAAACAATTTAAGTATTATGCGGAATTAATACTCAAACAAGAACACACAAACGGTATAAACCAAACTTTCACTTTGATTGATAAATCAAACTTGCGTAGAATGAAAGTGTGAAAACGTATATCAAACTAAAACCTAAAGGTCTCCTTTTATAGAATAAGGAGCCTTGTTCAAGAGTCTAGGTATCAGATATTATAGGTAAAGATAAATATAGAAAATACATTGTCGATCATATCTTTACTAGAAACATACTAGAAACATAATACGTGTAGACTAAGTCTTCTATCAGTGCTTGACTTCTTCTTATCAACGCTTGACTACTTCCTGTCAATGCTTGTCCTATCAACGCTTGATTTCTTCTTATCAACGTCCCGATTGCTCTTGTTAGCGTCCAAGTATACTGGCTACATTTTATTCCCAACAACCTGCTTTATGGGTTGATCCGTTATCACCACAATTGGGTGCGCTTGGAAATATCTGCGCAACCTCATTGCTGCGAACACTAGCGCGTGCACTAATTTATCCATTGGGGTGTAATTTAGATCCGAGCTCTGTAACGCTCTACTTATAATTTACACTGGTGTTTGCACATTTTCCCCGTCCGTTATTAGCACCGCGCTAATCGCTCCATGCGTTGCGGATAAATATATTATCAGCTCTTCTTAAGGTCGTGGCGCGACTAACATGGGGAGCGAAGCTAAATGCGCTTTGAATTCCTCGAAGGCCTTTTTTGCTTCCTTCGTCCAATTGAAGTCCCCTATCTTAATGCAATTTTTAAGTGTTTTAAATAAGGGGAACGACTTCTCTGCTAATTTGGACAGGAACCTGTTCATTCCTGTGAGCTTCCCATTTAGCGACTGCACTTCCTTTTTCGCTTTTGGGCTCTGGAGTTAAATGACCGCATCTATTTTCTTCGGACAGGGTTTGATTCCATTGTGGTCAATCATGTATCCTAGGAAAATGCCTTATGTCGCCCTAAAGGTGCACTTCTTTGGATTTAACATCATGTTTATCCTTCTGAGGGTAGAGAATGTTTACTCTATATCCCGAATAAGCTCGCTCTCCGTATGACTCTTTATTACCAAGTCGTCGACATACACCTCCAAATTTCTACCTATTTGGCCTTCAAATGCCTTATGAACCAGTCGGTGATACATGGCCCCTGCGTTCTTTAGTCCAAACGGCATTTTTGTATAACAGTACACACCCTGGCTAGTATGAAATGTTGTTTTTTCCTCATCTTCTTCTGCCATTTGTATCTGATGGAATCCCTTGTATGCGTCCAGGACACATTTGAAGGGGTATCAGCACAATGATTCCACCTTACAATCTATTTCCGGGAGTGGGTAGCAATCTTGGGGACAAGCTTTATTGAGGTCTGTGAAATCAACGCACATGCGCCGGCTGCCATCATGTTTATTTACCATTACCAAGTTAGCGAGCCAATCGTGATAGTAAACTTCCCTCATGATTCCTACGTCCACCAGCTTCTTTACTTCGTCCAGTATTACTTTGTTGCGATATGGGGCCTGTACTCTTTTCTTTTGCCTAACCGGAGGGTATCCTCCGCGAATTTGAAGCTTGTGTTCGGCTATCGACCTTGGCACCCCCGTGATATCTTTGGTTTCTCATGCGAAGACGTCTAGATTAACCTATAAAAGGCGACACATGTCTATCTTTCCTTTGTCAGATAATGTCCCTCCGATCGTTATCTCATGATCCGGGTACTACGGGTGCACTGCTACCTTTAAGTTTGGTGGTAAGTTCACAATTGGTTCCATCGTGATCCTAGGCGGTTCTACGATCGCATTGCATTCTAGGGGTGTTACTGTCGTGTTAAATATCGTTACGACCCCTCCATCAACTGGGAATTTCATCATACAGTGAGCCGTAGATGATACCGCTCGCATTGCTAGTATAGCTGGTCGCCCTATGATCCCGTTATATTGTGATGGCGACCGTATGATTAAATAATTCATTGGGACTTCCGTCGAGTGCTCATCATTTCCCACTCATACTGCTAAATCCAGTTGGCCTAAGGGCCATACCGCTTCTCCGTTGAATCCAATGAGCGGGGAAATCGCAGGCATCATTTAGCTCTTTATTTCTACGCTAAGTTTTAGAAAGCAGTGCTCGTACATTATTTCTGCTGATGCACCTCCATCCACATACATGCGATGTATGCTGTGTTGACCAATGCTTATTTCTATGACTAGCGGGCCGTCTGCGATGTTCCTTGCATTAAGTGGTGGGAAGGAAATGTCTTTTCCTTTCGAGAATTTTTGGCTCACCTTCTGTCTTGTCCTTCGTTGCCACGATTCCAGCATGTAAGTATTTGCGCTAGCGACCTTTTGTCTATCATCCTTCGTGGTTTCCTTGACAAGGTATTTTATCTCACCTTTCTTTACCCTATTCTCGATGCATTTTTGCAGCTGAATACATTCGTTAGTAGTGTACCCCATCTCATTATGGTATTCACAATATCTACTACTGGCGCGTTTTTCGACCGGGGTGGTCATTGGCGCTGGCCTTGTGAAACTCGCACCTTCTGATAGGAGGATTTCTCTTGGGGTTAACTTAAGGGGGTAAACCTTGAGTTATAAGCTCCCCCCTCTCTTCTCCTTCCTATGTAATCAAGACCTAGAGATCTGCCTTGCTTGTTAGGTCCTTCATTGGGTTTACGGATAGATCTGTGATGCCTCGTGTTTTTTCTGAAGCGGCCGATTCTCCTTGTATGAAAGACCTTACCCGCCTTAGCACTCCATCGAAGGTTTCGGGCGTTCTTTCATCAAGCTTTTTTATTAGATCGATGTTTCGTATGCCCGCCATGAAGCATGATACTTTCAAAATTTATGGCAGTCCTTTATATGAAGACACTCGCTCTTGAAACGTTCCAGAAAGTCTTCCAAGTATTCGCCCTGGTTCTGCTTTACCCTGGCGAGCGATACAACACTCATATCATGTCTTTTTTGTTGCACATAATTTCTTCTGAACGCTTTTCGCAACACTTTGTACCCGTTGACAGTTCGCGGCGGAAGCCTATCAAACCACATCCGCGCGTTCCCTACAAGTGTAGAGTTAAACATATTACAACATACGAGTTTTGGCCATTGTTCGATACCTGCCTGAGATTCAAAGACTTTCAAGTGGTCTTCTGGATCCGTGGTGCCATCATAAGTTTTCACGTTTGATGGCATGCGGTGCTTTCTGGTGTCTCCATAATGCTGTATGCGCCTCGTAAAAGCGTTTTTCCTCGCTCTCCTTCAAGGTTGTGAAAAGATTTGGTCCTCCGAGAAATAACTTGCGCGTATACGTTTTTCGGATTTATTATCACTTGATCCTGACAGATTGCCTTCTGGGGTGTGGCATGCTTCGCGCGCTTTGCTTCCTCTACCATCTTTTCATGTTTAGCCACCAAAGGGATGAGTGCTTGTAGGTTATGTGCTACATACTCCTCCATCATGTGTGCCTTTGTAGAGATGACTTCCCTTCTCTCCTCTTGTGGCGTCTTTATTTTTTGTTTATTGGGAGGAGGCTGAGTTGACTCCTATTCGATGCCTTTTTCCCCCGCGGCGAGTAGGGGAGTTGAGAACAGTCCTCCTGTTCTTATAACTGGGGGATTGTTCACGTCCTGAGTGTTTGCCTCACTGGCAGATCATGAGGTATCATTTACTGATGTGATACGGCCATCTACCGTCGAGGATCCTTGACGACCGTTATTCTTACCATTTTTAGTCATTAGTTAGAGCTTAGTGTGGGTCCCACGGATGGCGCCAACTTGTTGATGCAAAAGTTGGGGTAGATCGAGCTTAACCCAAATTAGGCTTAGTTTGGGGTCTTATGGACTCTGGCTCTCGCACCAAGTGAAACTCGCTTTAGGACCCTGCGCACTAAACAGACACCGTTAGGCTTCCCGTGGGTGTGTGACCCACGATTAGACTCCAACGTGAGAGTAAGTAATCATTTTTGAGTATATTAGTGTTTAGGGTATTGTGTTTATCGTACCTTTGTGGAACCGAAGGGGTTCCTTTTATACTCGAGAGAGTCCAGGCTGGGCTCCCTGTTCTTGCGGCATAAGGAAGAGATAATGACTCGAAATAGCTTGATCTTCATTATCCAACTAAGGCAAGTGTATATCGCTTTTCCTTAGGCGAATATAACTATAATATAAGTTATATTCGGTCTGATCCTGTCATACTGCGATGAGGACTTGGCTAAGTAATCAACTTCTTGTGCGACAACGGCTTACCGGGCTTTATGGGCTATGTGTGCACATCGCACAAGTATCCAATCCACTCATGATGGATGCGGGTAGTACCCGTGAGTCGGACTATCCAGCCCGACTAGGGACTATACTTCATCAGATATCATTTTCAAACCCAAGAACATCATTTTGCTCAAACCTGAATCCATTAAGTCTGTTCCTGGGGAACAAGTTTTGACTTATCTAGCCAAAAGTGTTTTAAGGTATGCTTTATTTGAGGATTGTAACACCCCATTTTGGTAAATGGAATGTAACGCGTGATTATGGCGTGTCATCAAAGCATACAAGGATAAATGTATAAAACATCACATGACCATAAAAGAAATACCGGAAACAAACATCGATACCCCAAAAGTAGAACTCATCACACACAAACATAAGTACTGTAAATGAAAAGGACTAAACAATGTCCATAGAAATGAGTGTCAAAAGTATGAAGAAATGCATAAAGTAATAAAGGCTAGGAAGCTTCCAATCCATATGCACGTACGCTTAAAGTCTACGAGCATCCTTGAGTACCTGCCGTTTTGGGAACATGAAAGGAAAAACGGCTGAGCATAATGCTCAGTGCACGGATATACAAGTATAGCATGAATAATATAAGCATATAAGCAAAAATCAGCGGAAAAGACTAAGTCCTCCATAACCTGGTATATCTTAGTAAAACTGGTTTTATAGTTTGAAAAGCCTTATGTTTATCTTATAAAAACTGTTTAACATGTTTACGATTAGCCAATATAGGTCATGAAATATCAACGTGCATGAATACTTGGAGGGTGACATCCTCATGCAATTAGAGGGGCTGCCTCTAATTAATATAAGTTTTTGGGTATGAGGGATCAGCTCCTTGTGAAGGATGCAAGGCACACACACCACATTCACCTGAATAATCTGTAAAAACATGTAACCTAGGATGCACCCATACGCCCACATGATAATAATAATATGGCCAATAGCTAAAGGGACGCCACAAGCTATCACTCCGCCGTGGTGAAGTCATAACACTGGTGCCTCCAGTGTTATGTTTATGGTACCTCCATAACTAGGTGAAACTGGTCATGCATGTATATGGCTTTAGGTATCTAATTAATCATAAGCAATTCAAAAACATATTAAACATATACTAGGAAATCAGTTGGCTGCATACGAGGAATCCTAATAAGGAAGAATGTCCATACTAAAAGGAAGGAGAATCCGTACCTTGTGTCCAGTGAAGGAAGAAGACGAACGGAATAGATTCCAAATTCGATATCACAAATGCTACATAAATAATATACGTGTATAAGTATTCTGATTAATGTATACGTAACTGGTTTTATATCATGTCTTAGCTTGTTTTATATGTTCATGTCTTGTTTTACTAATTCTAACAATATGTTGTGTTTATCATGTATTATGTCTATTCTGATTAAGTATTACTTGTATTTCATGTATTTTACACTCGTTGTGCAATAATAAGTAACTTTATAAAAATAGCAGGTTTCCAAAAATTGAAAGTTTCCAAAAATAGAAAGTTTCCAAAAGTAGAAAGTTTCCAAAAATAGATTAGCTGCCTTAATTAAATAAGTTTCTAAAAATAGATAGTTTTCATAAATAGATTAACTGCCTTAATTAAATAAGTTTCTAAAAATAGAAAGTTTCCATAAATAGAAATAAGCTGGAATGTTAAGTTAATAATATATGCTTAAGTTTTACTAATTAATATTCTAAGTCATGTGATATATTGTATAGTTTATTAATTATTACATGTAAATTAAATAAACTATAGGTTATAAGATTTAATCAAATATAGCATGATTTAATTAAATAATACTGTATAAAATACTTAGGTTAAAATCATGTATTATTAATAATAAAAATATAACCTAAGTCATGTCCAAATTAAAGTAATTACATAGCATGTTAAATTATTTTAATTAATCTTGTAATTATTTAACTTGTAAAAATAAATAATTAATCTTGAAAAATAAACCATCAACCAAACCCGTGTTTTAAAACTAAACATGTCATGAACCGGTCCGTGAACCCCTTGAAACGGATCTACACCCTTAACCATGGCAAACCGTCACCGGTTTAAACCGGTGGTGCGTGTGGTGTTCCAGCCGAGACCCCCTAAACCACCAAGGATAACCCCGACATGCACCGGGGTCCCTTGGTCTCTCACGGCCGAGCCACCAAAACCAAACCGAGACCTTGTGGTCTCGGTTGGTGGTGATCACACAACCACCGAAATCCTTGCTCTCGGTTTACCCATTAGCTGAACCAAAACACCCCTTAAACCATATGTTTCCCACTTGATTAGATCTACATGTTTATTAACTTGTTTTAATAACCCCATTATTTCATGTGTTTAGATCTAATAATAATTAAAAAGAAAAGGTTTAAGAAGATTACCGATTCGTGGATCAAAAGGAATTTACTAACACGAACAACCTTGCAATAAATCGGATCTAATAAAATCAAAAATCACCCCCTTGTGGTGGTTACTATGCGGCGGCCAAAAGGAAGAAAAGGAGGAGCAGGATTTTTTATTTTTCTAATTCTCTATAATATGAAAATCTATCTCCTTCTTTTTTCCATTTTGTTAAATTTTAAAGTAAGCTTGGCCCACTCCTTGTTCTATGCCGCGCCTATGTGGGCCCCACATGAGGAACCCGTTGATTTTCCCATGTTCTATTATTTACGTGTTAACGTGTCGTGTTTACGTGATTTAATTATTGTTCGTTCGCGTCGTAAAATATATGTATACCTAATCGTAATAAATATACGTAAATACATAACACTAGGTTCGTGATTATTTACGTTCATGATTTTCATTTTCGTGATTATAATTATTGTTGATAATAATTATCGTGTCTTAATACGTAATAAATACTTATCGTGTAATAACACGTACGTAATACTTGTAATTCATATTCGTGAAACATAAACGTGCTAAATAAGGAAAGTGCTATTCATGGTAAAAGCATGCGAGTTTTATAACTCTTCCCCCCTAAAAAGAATAATTCGTCCACGAATTATAGATAATGTAAACAGGAAAAAGAAGAACACACCCGAATTCAAAATGTGAAATAAGGGTAAGAAGCCCGGATAGACTCCTCTGTTTCCCAAGTGGCTTCCCGCTCGGTATGATCCATCCAAAGGATTTTGACGCATGGAATCGTCTTCCTTCTCATGACTCGTTCTTGTCTGCCAAGAACTCGTTCGGGTTCTTCTATGAAAGTGAGATCTTCACGAATCTGTTCCAGTGGATACTGAACCATGTGAAGGGGATGATACTTGTACCCTCTGAGTAAGGAAACATGAAAAACATCGTGAACATGAGAAAGTTGTGGAGGTAACGCTAAACGGTAAGACACTTCACCGACTCGCTCAATGAAATGAAACGGTCCAATGAATCGAGGACTGAGCTTCCCTTTGATTCCAAAACATCTAACGCCACGTGCCGGCGAAACCTTAAGGAAAACGTGATCTCCTACGCTAAAGTGTAAGTCCCTACGATGCTTGTCTACATAACTCTTCTGACGTGACCATGCTTCTTGCAGTTTTTGCTTAGCTACTGCGATCTTCTCGTTGGTCAACTCAATCATTTCTGGTCCTTCAAGTGTTCGCTCACCAACCTGATCCCAGCAGATTGAGGCGCGACACTTTCTGCCATACAACATCTCGAATGGAGCACACTTGATACTTGTTCTGTTGTTGTATGCAGACTCTACCAAACAGATGTAGTCGTCCCAATCTCCCGTCTATTCCAACGCACATGACCTCAACATGTCTTCTAATGTCTGAATCGTTCGCTCCGATTGCCCGTCTGTTTGAGGATGAAAAGCCGTGCTAAGCTTAAGTTTTCTACCCCAAGCTTTCTACAGACTTCTCCAGAATCGCAAAGTGAACTGAGGATCTTTGTCTGAGACGATGCTGGATGGAGCACCATGTAGTCTCATGATCTCCTTCTTTTAAGTATCAGCGAGTTTACTGACCGAATCTTCCTTGCGGATCGGTAAGAAATAAGATGACTTGGTAAGTTGATCAACGATAACCCAAATTGCATCGTGCTCCCTCTTGGTATGTGAAAGACCGGTAACAAAATCCATGGTGATCTTGTCCCACTTCCACTCTGGGATATCTAGCGGTTGAAGAAGACCGCCAGATCGCTGATGCTCGATCTTAACTTGCTGGCAGGTAAGACATTTGGAGACATAAGTTGCAACATCCTTTTTCATACCCCTCCACAAAAAATATTGTTTGATGTCATGGTACATCTTGGTCGAACCAAGATTAATAGAGAATGTGGAGCTATGAGCCTCAGCTAACAATGCCTTCCGGAGTTCTAGATCATCAAGAACACAAAGTCTCATGCCCTGGCATAAGATATCGTCTGCGTCTACTCGAAATTATGTCTGCTTCTCCAAATTCTGAATTATCGCACAGATTTCACCATCATCCTTCTGAGCTTCCTTGATCCTAGAGAGTAACTCAGGTTCCACTCTAAGATTAGCCCAGTAACCCTTATGTCCACGTATCATGATCTCTATGTCTAGTCGCTCCAAGTCTCTTATAATTTCATCCTCAATTTTAATGCCGTTTATCATTCCGGACTTTCTGCTAAGTGCATCTGCCACTACATTCGCCTTGCCGGGATGATACTGTAGATTGATGTCATAATCCTTCAATAGCTCTAAACATCTCCTCTGTCTCATGTTCAATTCACGTTGAGTGAAGATGTACTTCAAGCTCTTGTGGTCCGTGAAAATGTCACATGATTCTCCATACAAGTAGTGCCTCCATATCTTCAATGCAAACACGACTGCTGCAAGTTCCAAGTCATGCGTAGGGTAATTTTCCTCATAAGGCTTTAGCTGCCGTGAAGCGTACGCGATCACTTTCCCATGTTGCATGAGAACACAGTCAAGTCCCTTCCCCGATGCATCACTGTAGATCTGAAATCCACCTGTACCAGATGGGAGAGTAAGAATCGGCGTAGATACTAACTTCTGCTTTAGGTCTTCAAAGCTCTTCTCTCTCTCTCTTCAGTCCAGACGAATTTATCCCCTTTCCGCATCAGTTTGGACAATGGTAGTGCTAAACGGGAAAAGTTCTACACAAACCTACGGTAGTAACCAGCTAAGCCTAGGAAACTGCGGACTTCAGTCGCTGATGTCGGTCTTGTCCACTTGGTAATAGCCTCAACCTTTGTTGGATCCATCGTGATTCCTTCTGCTGATACAATGTGACCTAAGAATGCCACCTTGTCTAACCAGAACTTTCACTTGGAGAATTTAGCATACAGCTGCTTCTGGCGAAGAATCTTTAATACTGTACGAAGATGGTCTTCGTGTTCCTCCTTGGACTTAGAGAATATTAGGATGTCGTCAATGAAAAAAATGACGAACTTGTCTAGAAATTCATGGAAGATTCTGTTCATCAAATCCATGAACACTGCTGGAGCATTGGTAAGGCCAAATGGCATGACTACAAATTCGTAGTGGCCATAACGTGTACGGAAAGCAGTCTTGGCGATGTCCTGCTCTTTAACCCGTAGCTGATGATAGCCCCGCCTCCGATCAATCTTGGAGAAATGCTTGGCTGTTATTCCCATATTAATCCGTAACACAAGATTTAGTTGATATTTAGAGAGAGCAAGAGAAGAAAGTAGAGAGAGAAACAAGAGAGAATTTGGAAGGTTAAACACTTTAGAGAGAGAAAGTAAAATGGTAACCAACACCCTCTTCCACACATGAAAGAGGGTATATATACCCTTGGCTTGTTGGGCCGTGGGTTTATGTGTCTTGGGCCGGGCTTGGCTTTGCTTGGGCTTACGCCCCTAACTTATACAATATTACCTTAAAGTCCAATCTCGGTTTTCCCGACTAACTTATTACAATACAAGACCATTTACGACTAAGATGACATATTACATTCTTGTTCGACTATATAAAATATAGTGCTAACAATCTCCCCCAATGTATCGGTCATCTTTAAAATGCATAAGATGATTGAGTGAATACATTCTTGTGGAGGTGATCTTCCTTCTTTGGTCTTGTATCTTGGTCTTGATCTTGTTTGTAACGGTTTTGTTCCTTCATGCCTTTGTGATCTTTATCTTGAGCCTTTGTCATTTGACTTTGAGTGCTTGAGATCTTCAATCTATTCTTGATAGTGTTCATCTTGAGCTCTTGTGATAGGATGACCTATTACTTTCTTACATTCTTGAGTATCTTGATTATCGCCATCTTGTGCTCTTGTGACCTAAATCGACATCGGTTATATTGCTACGCCACCTTCTTGATATGCATCAACATATATATACACGGACGAAAATGGATTTGAACATTTCTCCCTAACTCGGTAGCGTTTTACCTCCGGTCGGTGAAGACCGTTAGACGGTATTAGATACCGTACCTATGATCGGGTAGATTCGATTAAGAACCTCCTTGACAGGGTTTCCTGGCGGTAGTAGCCAGTTCTCTTTACTCGACCGTCTCAAAGCAGACTGCGAACGTAAAGAGTGAATCATAAGGATAAATTATCCGTCTGATTAGAGTCGTCAATTCAGATTCCTGGAACAAGTTTGATTCTAAAAGAATCGCACCATTGTTGCTTTCCAGTTTGTCATAAGCTTGATTCATAGAGAATCTTGCGAGTCACCTACCACAGTGTTGTTTGATGTTGACACTAGAAGGATTTCCATTCGTTACTGTGAGCACTAAGGAGTGTCACTCTGAATGTTCTGGCAAGATCACACGGATTTTGCAAAGAAACCTGGAATCAAGTTTGAATCAATTAAGAATCCAAACATAGTTGCATTCTAGTTCTCACAAGTTTGATTCATGTTGAATCGCAAAAGTTACCTACCATGAACTTGTTTGATGTTGGCTCAAGCAGGATTTCCATCTTCATTGTGAATCGTATCACTCAGAAGTTCTGGCAATATCACGAGGATAATGCGTAGGACTCGATTGTGTCCTAATGAGATGATAGATTGATATCGTTTTGCTCTAGACTCAATAAGTGCACTTTGGTAATCGGAGGCTGGAGCAGACTGCCACCTTTTCAATATTAACTAACTCGGAATAAGAAAGTCAATAGATACGTGTTTATCTCCGTGACAATGAGACAAGTTTCTTTTAAGAGAAACTCGAATGGCTGGGGAAGGTTTGTGCATCGCATCACTGGGTCCATGACACTTGTCTTCTATAGATGTGTTAACCCGGTTTCTACCTAAGTTGCATAGAATATTCAACTCCTTCAATGCTTACCAACACGTCATCACTAGCACCTTGTTGTGATTGTTCTAGTGCTAACTTAAGTAATTGGTCCACATTCAGCTTCATTAAACTCCATCTTTCCTAAGGACAACTATTTCAACCTATGGAATGTCCTTGGGTAGATCCCTCCGGTTCTGGTTGGATCATCGGACTTAGTTTCCTATCCTAAACCACCTTTTGACTCCATCATTCCGTCGTGGATAGTAGGTTGTTTTAGGTATAGATTGTAACCTTAAAACCACTGAAAACCATTCAAAGTGCTTGATAAAAATCAAAACTGTTAACACTTGAAAGTTTTACATTTCCGAAAAGCTCCCCCTACACACATACATCGATATACAAAATGGTTAAGCATGTGAAGGAAAGAGTTGCACTTGAGTATTTAAGATCACATGTTGCAATATATTACATTTTTATCACATTTTCTCCCCTATCTCTAATATAAAAACATCATATTAGAGATACCAATTGATTAAAATATGACAATTTCAGAGAACCGATTGGGAGACAAACATGTGTGCACGCATGAATATGGAACTTTTGAAGACGGGTAGCTCCCCCTCAACAATATGTGTGTGTCTAAAAACAAAAATTTAACAATATTTTGGAAAAATTACACCACAAAATATGTTGAGGTACGGAGTGGAGATACCTTGTCCGATATAATTTATTACTTATGACAGTTTTAAACCATTTCGGAATGTGTTGGATACATAAAATATGACAATTTCTTAGATGTACCCAACAACATTAAAGGCTTGATTTTAAAACGCTCCCCCTCAAAAATTGATCAAAATAACATATGACAATTTTGAGATATAAAAACCATTTTATGAGGAAGAGAGTGTTGAACACACAATTTTGAAAGATTTAGAAAAACCTTTTGAGAAATTCTTGAAAAATTGTGTTCAACGGTTTTAAAATAATCATGATAGAAGACTTCTGATAGTTGTGAAAACACCCATCTTTTTACCATTTAATTATAATAATAACCAAGCCAAAACGTGTATTTTATGTCATAAAAGTCGGAATTATGCGTGGTTTGTATTTTTGTTGTGATTTAGGATCAAAATGTGAAAAGGGGAGAAAACACGGGCTTTCACGGGCTTTTATCGAAGAAAAAGACAAAAGACGAAGTCAAGAGATCAAGAGTGCAAAAAGAACGGAAGTCCAAGGCCTATTCTGAAGATTTATCGAAGAACAAGTCTAAAGACGGAAGTTTAATAAAGCCGAAGAACTCAAGTCTAATAAATGAAGAAATTATAAGACGAGTTCAAATAATCCCGAGACAAAGTCAAAAAAGTCAAAGAATTAAGAAGTCGAGAAAGACGAAGAATTAAAAGACGAAAAAGACGAGAAAGAAAGAAAGGATGAAGGAAGCAACCAACACATGCCTCCTTACCTAATCCCCTATAAATAGACGCCATTTCATTTCATTTGAACTGGTTAGCTAATTTCGACAAAATTAGTCTTTCCACGATTTTCATTCCTTGCACCATTTATTTTTCATGTCATTTTAATTTCATGTATTAGATTTCTTGCCTTTTAATTCCAAGTAAGTTCATTTTATTGTTGAATCTTTGTTTTTCTTTAATCAAGTTTTTTTCTTTATCATTCTCATCCTACTTTTCTTGTTTTGGTTTGATTGTGATTCGGATTAAGCATTGATTTTGCTTAATCATATTGCTTATTTGATTAAAAAGTTCATCTTTTTTTTTCTATCTAAGCTTTCATACAAAATAAGCTATAAGTTTGATAACCTTATTGGCTTATTTTGTATTTAGCTTATTTATTTTTAAGTTTTCTAAAAAGTTTTTATCTTTTTAAAGTTTTCTTATTTTGTTTGCTTATTTTGTGTCTTGAAAGTTTTCCATTCGTATATTATTGAGTCTCCTTAATATTAGTCTTGTTGAGTTTTTGACAAGTGCTTATTAAGTGTGCTTGTTGAGTTTTTAGCTTATCTCCATTTTCGGATTATTTTGTGTTCCATCGCAATATTGAGCTTTTACACATTCCGACGCCTCATTCCGATAGGTTGCTTGTTTGTATCGCAATAACCCAAAGGGGTTCTACTTTGCGATAGCTTGTGTTCTCATTCCCTTATTCAGATCGGGATTGCGATCGCTCATTGCGATCGCATATTCCGACGGAGTGTAAGGTATATTGCGACGATGTGTTGCCCGAATTTTGACAGCCACATTCGGATAGATTTTGGTACTTTAGTTATTCCGACAGTTTTTGTTAATATAATATATTGCGACAGTTTTTAATTTACAAAAAAAAGACATTCCGATATTTTTCCAAACACCATATTCCGATACTTATTTTTCTTCTCAATATTCCGATGGTTCAAACTTGTATATTACGATACCCTTTTACATTTGAGATGCATGCTCGCTTGCTCTTCCCATTTTGGTGCCATTTTCACCTAGCAGGTTGCTAGCTTGAGCTAGCTGCCTGCTAGCTTGTTTATTTATTTATTTTGTTCCGTAATTGTTTAGTTTCATCTGAAAGTTGTTCCGATTTTATTTTTGAAAGTTACGTATTTTTAGTTATATTTTTCGTCTAGTTTTAAAATTAATATTTTTTCGTAAATTTCAAGTTTTATCTTTTATTTAGTACCCGCGTTAGGTTTTGCCTCGTTTAACTTTAAAGTACCCACTTAGTTTTATTCTCTCCTTTTTCATTTAGTAAACTTTATTTTCGAGTCGATAGTTAATTTCTTCTTTTAGATTTATTTTTATTAATTTTTTCGCTTTAAATTTCGTTTTATTATTTGTTTTAATATTCTTTTTAATATCGTTTTAATTTTTAGTTTTTAATATTCACCTTGTTTTACTTTTATTATTTGTACTTGACTTTGTTTTGTTTTTAAATACTTTTCGCATTTACTTTTTAATTAGTTATAGATAATCAACTTCCCTTTTTCTTAACCAAAAACAATTGAGTCACACATTTAACCGAAAATCAATTTGATTAGACACCGAGAAAACGAACTTTTTCAACTAGCAAAATCTTAATTTCAAATGGCGCCGCTGCAGGCTCTTTTCCTTAATATTAACGGTTTTTTGTGAGAGACGCGTTGTATTTTGGGATTAGTTCACTCGTGAACGTTATTTTTCGTTTCCAAAATTTTAAAAAATCCAAAAACATTTGAAAAATCATAAAAAGCATTTCTTTCTCAAAGTTTTGCAACCAAAAATATTCCTCTTTATCCTCTATTGTGTTTAATTCTTTTCTTTACCCCTCTTATTTATAATTCTTCATGGATTCGTCTTGTGTACGGTGTGGGAGACCATGGCATGGTTTTCAAACATGTCAATGGTGTACTTGTGAGCGGTGCGGTTCTAATATCGACGATACATAATTTTGATTTTGTCCATTTTGTAATTCAACAAATTCATACTTCTCCTCTTACAATACTTTCTCACCCTCTCCCGTCTATGACGATCCTTATCCTCAAAATGCACCGGATTTTTCTCCATCCCTGTGGTGCTATAAGTGTGGGGGTCCTTACGAAAGTTTTCACTGTCCAACGGGGGATCAAAATTACTATAATTATACCCATTCCAGTTTTGACCAACCCCTGCAATACACAATTGATCATCAACCTCGTCACGAGATGAGTTACCAAGAACCAATTGGAGATCTTGCTACAACTTTTCAAGAACAAACGAAAGAGCTTTTACACACGCTGCAAACTTGTATGGAGTCATTTTTAAAGCAGCGAGATCAGACGAGTACTCATATCCCTGAGCTTATTAATGGCCCTTTAGGTAAAGAGGAGAGCGATGACGATATTGAGGTTATTTTCGACGAGGAGGAATTTCTAAAGCAACGTAAGACTTCTCCCATTCCTCCTTCGTCTATTGCTATCACACCCGAGGAGCCCGTTGGCTCTCTCATAATGGAGGATGAGCATCTTGACATTATTTCGGCAACGGAATCGGACAAATTTCTAAAGTCTAGTGTCGAGGAACTTGTCGTCATCCCAAGTGAGCCCGCGGATGTTCCTGAAAATTTATGTGATGTACCGACTTTTGCGGAGCTTACGGACGAGTTTGCTTCGCTAGTCAATGATCACATACTCACAAATCCACAAGCGCTAATTGATTCTCCCAATAAGAGTTCAACATGTGGTGAGTATGAGGATTTCGTCTTCGAGCCCGAGATTGAGGAAATTATCGACCGAGAGCTAGCTCTTTTACCTCCACTTCCACCTACGAGTGAGGACGACTCTGCCAATATCGAGGCCGAACTTGATGATTTGGAACGTCTTATTTTTCATAATAATGACGAACCAACTCACATGCCCATACATCCAATTCTCGAGGAGTTACCTAATCAACACTCCTCTAATGAGAATTACGTTTACCACATTCGTGAGGATTTAACTTATCAACAATCCCCACAAATGAATGATGGTCGTACTTGATCGTGATCTTTTCAAACGAGTTTCTACAGTCCTTATCTACGATGAAATCGAAAAGATTAACGTTCATGAGGATGAATGCTTTGACCCGGGAGGTGACATGGACCATTCTATGATTGATAACTTTACGGCTTTTCCAATTGGTCAACATCCATTGTCTTTGGAGCATGAAAATGTGATTCCTTTACCCACCCCACCTCCCGTCAATCTGGACTTCACTTGCTTTTCTTATATTAAGCGGACTTTCCTACCATTCACTACTTATCCTCCTGCCTCTCCTTTATTAATATCCTCCGGGAACGAGGACAAGGTCTTTGATCCCGGTATTACATTCGAGGCTTCCCCATGGACTATTTAATTCGGGGACGAGTCAGGCTCGTGACTCGATTAACAAAAACAAGCGCTTCTCGGGAGGCAACCAGATTATCTATCTATCTTTATCTGTTTTATAATAAGTGTAGGGGGAGACCTTAGTATGTGTTTGTTGTTTTCTTTCTAATCATGTGCAGGGATTCGAGCTTTCAAATATCCATTCTTGATGACTTTTGACGACCCGTGATTCTGTGTTCCCATCTTCCCGGTTCTATGCTAAACTCTTTTGATTTTCTATTTTATATTTTTCAATATTAAAATAGGAATCACTTTAGTTGTCTCTTCCTTAACATGATTTAAACAAAGTGCACAATGTCCTAAGTGTAGGGGAGTTTACTCCCACATACTTAAACATTGAGGACAATGTTTATATCAAGTGTAGGGGGACTTCTATCGCAGTTAAGTGGCCTTTTCCTTGTATTTGTCCTCATTTTAACCGGAAAATTGACTTTTCGACATTTTTTAAAATTTTTGATCTATTTTGGCCTAGTAGTTTTACCTTTGTATAGTTATTTTCTTTCTTTACTAGAATAAATTTTAATAAAGTGGTGTTAATATTTAAACATCGTGAATGTTTTGACTCAACCCGAGTTTACTTATCTAAGTGTACTCTAGCTAGTATCCTTAACGTGTTTAAGTCAAGTTTTGCTAGGCTTTTATATAGGGAACTTTAAAACGCGTAAGTCTTAACTCTCACGGGTTAAGAACAAGAACTTTTCACAAGTTCCTATAATTGATCCTAGAGAGTCGTCTATCAAGGGAACTTTAAAATGTGAATTCTAAACTTGAAAAAGTCTAAGAGTTTACAAGATCCTATAGATGACTCGAAAACCCAAAACTTTGATTTAATTGGCTAAGCATCCACGAGTCTCATTCCTTGAGTTTTTAAATTGTGGAGAACGAGAAATGATAGAGTCAATTATAAGTTTGGTATTCTTTCTTGAATTTATGTGAGTTGATTATAAGCCTATTCTCCCATCGCTTGCTAATAAATTTATCTGTAACAAATAATGTTGTACGATTTGAAAAGTTACTTAGCTTCTAGCACAAGATCGTTTAAAAGTTGCTCGGTATTAATTATAGTTCATAGCCAAGGCATAACTTATTGAAGCGGGATGCGAAGATTGGCGAGTCCGAAAAGGCCCTAACAAGGCATGAGGGCTACATTTTGTTGCTAAAGATCCAAAAGTGATGTGAAGAATCATTTATCGAAAATCAATATGAAGGATCGAGACACACGACGAAAAGCCAAAACTCCTCAAAAGATCATGGAGAAGTCTATCCAAAAAGACCATAACAAGGTATGAGGATAAATAGATCCAAGTCCTAAAAGGAGGCGGATCGTTGTATATCAAAGTCCAAAATAAAGATTGGAGAAAAATGAAGAAGTCGTGGTCCAAATATGAAAAATCTCTCAAAAAGTTCAATAGAAGAAATTCCTATTATGAAGAGAAGACCATAATTTCAAGAACGTCTCTCAAGATTTAAAGTATGAAGTCGCTGCCAAATATCGGTCCGAGAAAGGTCTCAAATCGTGAAGCGAGTTATGACAAGATATGAACTTTATGAGGTCCCGAGAAGCAGTTTTAAAAGATTTTGTCCTTTAGCTAACTATTTATTAAATCGTCCCGCTTTATTTTCAGCCTAAATAACTATCGAAATAAGTCAAACAATGCATCCTCGTGATCATTCAAGGCAAAATTAAAATATAAGAGATACACCTAGGAATAAGGGAGTCTAAGTAAATAATTGGCCCACATGAATTCGTGTTAGTCTACTAACTTATAATAACAATGATCTCGTTTTTAATCTTGGTTTGGGGAACGTGAAACTTGAGGATGATAATCATTCATGACATCAAAACCCCAAGGTAAGTTTTTGATCTTTTTATTTGTTTTCTTCCTTTAAATAGTTTGTCTCTTTAATAAAGGCCAATGTAGATTGATTGTGATGGAAAATGTAAAACGTGCTTTGTAACTATTGCATTGCATGAGGACATTGCAATGGTCAAGTGTAGGGGATTTGATAGGTGTGAAAACACCCATCTTTTTACCACTTAATTATAATAATAACCAAGCCAAAACGTGTATTTTATGTCGTAAATGTCGGAATTATGCGTGGTTTGTGTTTTTGTTGTGATTTAGGATCAAAATGTGAAACGGGGAGAAAACACGGGCTTTTATCAAAGAAAAAGACAAAAGACGAAGTCAAGAGATCAAGAGTGCAAAAAGAACGGAAGTCCAAGGCCTATTCTGAAGATTCATCGAAGAACAAGTCTAATGACGGAAGTTTAATAAAGCCGAAGAACTCAAGTCTAATAAATGAAGAAATTATAAGACGAGTTCAAATAATCCGAGACAAAGTCGAAAAAGTCAAAGAATTAAGAAGTCGAGAAAGACGAAGAATTAAAAGACGAAAAAGACGAGTAAGAAAGAAAGGATGAAGGAAGCAACCAACACATGCCTCCTTCCCTAATCCCCTATAAATAGACGGCATTTCATTTATTTTAACTGGTTAGCTAATTTTGACAAAATTAGTCTTTCCACCAATTTCATTCCTTGCACCATTTATTTTTCATGTCATTTTAATTTCATGTATTAGATTTCTTGCCTTTTAATTCCAAGTAAGTTCATTTTATTGTTGAATCTTTGTTTTCCTTTAATCAAGTTTTTTTCTTTATCATTCTCATCCTACTTTTCTTGTTTTGGTTTGATTGTGGTTCGGATTAAGCATTGATTTTACTTAATCATATTGCTTATTTGATTAAAGAGTTCATCTTTTTATTTCTATCTAAGCTTTCATACGAAATAAGCTATAAGTTTGACAACCTTATTGGCTTATTTTGTATTTAGCTTATTTATTTTTAAGTTTTCTTAAAAGTTTTTATCTTTTTAAAGTTTGCTTATTTTGTTTGCTTATTTTGTTTGCTTATTTTGTGTCTTGAAAGTTTTCCATTCGTAGCTTATTGAGTCTCCTTAATATTGGTCTTGTTGAGTTTTTGACAAGTGCTTATTAAGTGTGCTTATTGAGTTTTTATCTTATCTCCATTTTCGGATTATTTTGTGTTCCATCGCAATATTGAGCTTTCACATTCCGACGCCTCATTCCGATAGGTTGCTTGTTTGTATCGCAATAACCCAAAGGGGGTTCTACTTTGCGATAGCTTGTGTTCTCATTCCCTTATTCCGATCGGGATTGCGATCGCATATTCCGACGGAGTTTAAGGTATATTACGACGAAGTGCTGCCCAAATTTTGACAACCACATTCGGATACATTTTGGTACTTTAGTTATTCCGACAGTTTTTGTTAATATAATATATTGCGACAGTTTTTAATTTACAAAAAAAAATTAAAAAAAAGACATTCCGATAGTTTTCCATACACCATATTCCGATACTTATATTTCTTCTCTATATTCCGATGGTTCAAACTAGTATATTACGATACCCTTTTACATTTGACATGCATGCTTCCATGCTCTTCCCATTTTGGTGCCATTTTCACCTTGCAGGTTGCTAGCTTGAGCTAGCTGCCTGCTAGCTTGTTTATTTATTTATTTTGTTCCGTAATTGTTTAGTTTAATTTGAAAGTTGTTCCGATTTTATTTCTGAAAGTTACGTATTTTTAGTTATATTTTTCGTCTAATTTTAAAATTAATATTTTTCCGTAAAGTTAAAGTTTTATCATTTATTTAGTACCCGCGTTAGGTTTTGCCCTGATTAACTTTAAAGTACCCACTTAGTTTTATTCTCTCCTTTTTCATTTAGTAAACTTTATTCTCGAGTCGATAGTTAATTTCTTCTTTTAGATTTATTTTTATTAATTGTTTCGCTTTAAATTTCGTTTTGTTATTTGTTTTAATATTCGTTTTAATATCGTTTTAATTTTTAGTTTTTAATATTCACCTTGTTTTACTTTTATTATTTGTACTTGACTTTAGTTTGTCTTTAAATACTTTTCGCATTTACTTTTTAATTAGTTATAGATAATCAACTTCCCTTTTTCTTAACCAAAAACAATTGAGTCACACATTTAACCGGAAATCAATTCGATTAGACACCGAGAAAACGAACTTTTTCAACTAGCAAAATCTTAATTTCAACTTCTCTTCTATTGCTTATGGAAAGCGCACTAAAACGTACACTTCCCTTTCGGGTCCCATTTTAATGAGCTCAAAACGTTAATTTTTTTTGTGACTAGCTCATGACCGAGAAAAATAAATTTCCCGTTGTGAAGGATAAGTTATCATCCGTGATAAAATTTCCTTAAGTTAAAGTTCGAGTTCTAAGCTGACATTTAATTAGAAGTCGTTTTTCATGAACTTAAAAACATGGAATGTTTTTATAAGAAGCTCATGACCGAGAAATATTAATTTCTCGTTGAGAAGGATAAGTTATCGTCCGAAATAACTTTCCTTAGTTGATGTCCGAGTACTAAGTTGTGATGCGCTTAGAAGTCATTATGAGAGAATATCAAGCAGCTTCACTTGCTAAAACCTCCAAGTCTTATGGAGTCATATACTTCATACCAAGACGGCCAACGAGATACTGAAACCTATTTTGAGATAGAGCTATAGTAAACAAGTCTACTATTTGGTACTCAGTTCTGACAAAGTATAATTCCACCATACCACGTTCTACTTGTTCCTTGATGAAGTGATATCTGACTGCGATGCTTGGTACGGGAGTGCTGAACCGGATTTCAAGAGATGGCTATGGCCGACTTTGAGTCACAATACATAGGTATTTTATCAAAGTGGAAGCCATAATCCGTGAGTTGAGTTCTCATCTAGAGGACTTGAGCACAACACGCGGATAGAGCCACATATTCTACTTCAGCTGATGAGAGCGAAGTGCAATCCTGCTTCTTTGACGACCAAATCACAAGCTTGTCTTCCCCGAGAAATTGTACGCTACTAGAAGTGCTTTTTCGACTATCAAGGCAACCTACGTGATGAGAATCTGAAAAAGCTGTTAGATTAAAACCGGTTTCCTTCGGATACCAGAGTCCCATGTGAATGGTATTCTTAAGGTACCAAAAGATCTGTTTAACCTCTTTGAGGTGCTTTTGAGTAGGTCTGGCTTGATTTCGTGCACAATAGCATGTGGCATGATGAATATCAGACCTGCTGGTTGTGAGGTACATAAGTGACCCGATCATACTGCGATAGCGCTTTGACCTACGGGATATGAGTACAAGTCAACGTCTAGGGATTTGGTCGATAATGGTGTACCAACACGAGCACATGAGGTTATGCCATGCTTTTTAAGAATCTCTTGAGCATACTTAGCTTTGATACCAAATGTTATTCCCATATTAATCTATAACACAAGATTTAGTTGATATTTAGAGAGAGAAAGAGAAGAAAGTAGAGAGAGAAACAAGAGAGAATTTGGAAGGTTAAACACTTTAGAGAGAGAAAGTAAAATGGTAACCAACACCCTCTTCCACACATGGAAGAGGGTATATATACCCTTGGCTTGTTGGGTCGAGGGTTTAAGTGACTTGGGCCGGGCTTGGCTTTGCTTGGGCTTACGCCCCTAACTTATACAATATTAGCTTAAAGTCTAAGCTCGGTTTTCCCGACTAACCTATTACAATACAAGACCATTTACGACTAAGATGACCTATTACATTCTTGTTCGATTATATAAAATATAGTGCTAACATTGGCCCCTTGGAGTTGGTCAAACAGGTCGTCTATGCGTGGTAGAGGATATCTATTCCTGATGGTGATTTTGTTAAGCTCGTGATAATCTATGCAAAGACGCATACTGGCGTCCTTCTTCTTAACGAATAAGACCGGTGCGCCCCATGGAGATGCGCTCGGTCGAATGAAGCCTCATTCCAGAAGTTCTTGCAATTGACCTTTCAGCTCCTTCAACTCTATGGGAGCCATGCGATACGGAGCCTTGGAAATCGGCTCAGCTCCTGGGATGAGCTTGATGTTAAATTCTACTTCACGTGCAGGTGGTACGCCCGAAATTTCTTTTGGAAATACATATGAAAATTCCGACACTATCGACTGATTCTGAATTGATGGGGATTCAGTATCCATGTCATGAACAGTATCTATATAGCCCTCGTAACCATGTGAAAGTAATGCACATGCTTGCAGGGTTCATATGATTTGTACAGACCTTCCGAGTACGAACCCGTTGTGAATGTACTCTGGTGCATTAATATCATCAAATATGACTCGATAGAAATGGAAGTCTATGGTAGCATGATGCTTGGATAGCCAATCCATGCCCAATATCATGTCAAAATCATTCATGTCCAAACTCTAGGGGAAGGCTCGATAGGATATGCGTCAACAGGACGAACCTTGTCACCAAACCCTAGGGGAAGGCTCTTGTACACATGCGTTATGCGTATAGAGTCTCTTAAAGGCGTGGAAATATTTAGTATATTCTCTAATGTCATGGGAAGTATCCTAACATTCCTAGCATAAGTAGTAGAAATGACCGAGTGAGTAGCACCCGTGTCAAAAAGAACACCTGCAGCTTGACCATACATATACAAGATTCCAATGATGGTACCTATAGACTTGTTGGCCTGATCGCGAGATGTCGTGTAAACGCGTCCACTAGTAGGAGGCGGCTTGGTATCAAAATGTCCTGATGTGCCCTCCATCTCACCCTTGCGGCAGTCCTTCATGCGATGGCCAGGAAGACCACACTTGAAGCATGCGTCGCTGTCGCGGCGACATGGCCCTGGGTGCCTACGGTTGCAGGTAGTGCAAAGAGGATGAGTATATCCTCCAGCAGGTGTCCTTGCTTGCTAAGAGCCTGATAAGCACAGTATACATGAGACATGGTTATAGGTACAAAGGACAATTCGGAATATTCGTAAGATGTCATACCAGTGATAGCTGGACGGTTAGGCTGCAAACCTCTTTGGTTCTGGTCCCTCCCGTTACCGCGGTTCCTGGTAGAAGATTGCTAATGTGTCAGAATTATGAACTATAGCATGTAACATAAGAAAATGAGTAAGTGTAAGGACCTTCTGCTGCTGGAGTTCCCAGCGTTGTTACGGTAATTATCATTATCGCCACGCCTATCCGTAGCAGAACGGTCGTGAGTCTGACCGTTTCCCTTGGGCTGAGTAGGCTGTTGCTGAGTAGCCGACTGAGACCGTTCCCCAGTCTTTTGACTGGAAGATACAGTTTAAAGAGAAGTAAATATGATGAAAGAATATGGTTTGGTCACCGCTGAATAACGATTGTTTACCTCTTATCGGGTCTCTCTGCTTCCCCGAACTCTTCTCTTTCTTGCAGCATCTCCAGCTTACATGTTGCATCGGCCACTTGTGCCACCATGTTTAACATAGCACATACCAAGTTTTTTGCGACTGATATACGAAGAGCCCACCGAAAGTGGTGTGCTTGCTCTTCGGGAGTACCTGCTGCTGCACCATGAAAATCGGCCAAGCGAAGAAACTGATGCATGAACTCGTTGCTATTCTCCCCAGCTCTCTGTCGTATTCCATGGTACTCTCTCTTCAGCTTGTCTTGCTCAGCCTTGGGAAAGAATTGTCCCATCACCAAATCCCTGAACTGAGCCCAATTCAAACCAGCCACCCAATTATCACCTCCCTCAGACTGCTTCAGTGCCTTCCACCATGCTAACACATCACGTTCGAACCAGTAGCATGCCAACCTCGACTTGAAGACGGTGTCACAGCCCATGGCAAAGAAGATCTTCTCAATGTGAGCCAGCCAGCTTTCAGCTTCACTAGGCTATCTATTTTCTCGAAAGCTCGAGGGCGTAACTTATTGAATCTCTCCAGCCATGTGACCAATGTTGCTGGAGGAGGAGGAGGTGGTACTGGGTGATGGTGTTGATTGTTGGCAGCCTGCACCTCAGCCCTGATTTTGTTCCTCAGTTGAGGAAGCATAGCTTGCATTGCAGCTTAGACTGCTGCATTGACTTGTTCCTGCTCGCGTGTGAGAACCATCTAACAGTATAACATAAAATAAATGATTAAGCTGATCAAAACATAAACTATATACATGAAAAAAAATTTATACTAATAAATCATGAAAAAAAATTATGCAAGAAAACTAGTGCATGAATGCATGATACAGTTTTATGAAAACTTTTATATGCGCGAGAGTGAACGCCTATGGTCAGTTCACCCAAAACAAAAGACATGGCGAGGGGACGCCAATGGGTCGGTCCCAAAGTTACAAGTTTCGATAAAACACATGCGACTAAATAGGGCCAGTCCTGTACCAACCATTACTTAGTCATAAACCTGCGACAATGACATATATATGTACGCATGAAAACAATGAATGCACGAAAACCGACTGTTATTTCTAGGAAGACCATAGTGACTACCCACTAATCACAGGTCATGTTTTGAGAGCCTACAGATCGAAGCCTTGGATCTGATACCATAATTGTAATACCCCATTTTGGTAAATGGAATGTCACGCGTAATTATGGTGTGTCATCAAAGCATACAAGGATAAATGTATAAAACATCACATGTCCATAAAGGAATTACCGGAAATAAACATCGGTACCCCAAAAGTAGAAATCATCACACACAAACATAAGTACTGTAAATGAAAAGGACTAAAAAATGTCCATAGAAATGAGTGTCAAAAGTATGAAGAAATGCATAAGGTAATGAAGGCTAGGAAGCTTCCAATCCATATGCACGTACGCTTAAAGTCTACGAGCGTCCTTGAGTACCTGCCGTTTTGGGAACATGAAAGGAAAAACGGCTGAGCATAACGCTCAATGCACGAATATACAAGTATATCATGAATAATATAAGCATATAAGCATAAAGTAGCGAAAAAGACTAAGTCCTGGATAACCTGGTATATCTTAGTAAAACTGGTTTTATAGTTTGAAAAGCCTTATGTTTATCTTATAAAAACTGTTTAACATGTTTACCATTAGCTAATATAGGTCATGAAATATTAACGTGCATTAATACTTGGAGGGGTGACCTCGTCATGCAATTAGAGGGGTTGCCTCTAATTAATATAAGTTTTTGGGTAGGAGGGATCATCTCCTTGTGAAGGATGCAAGGCACACACCACATTCACCTGAATAATCTATAAAAACATGTAACCTAGGATGCACCCATACGCCTCACATGATAATAATAATATGGCCAAAAGCTGAAGGGACGCCACGAGCTATCACTCCGCCGTGGTAAAGTCATAACACTGGTGCCTCCAGTGCTATGGTTATGGTACCTCCATGACTAGGTGAAACTGGTTATGCATGTATATGGATTTAGGTATCTAATTAAACATAAGCAATTCAAAAACATATAATAGATACACTGGGAAAACAGTTGGCTACATACGGGGAATCCTAATAAGGAAGAATGTCCATACTGAAAGGACGGAGAATCCGTACCTTGTGTCCAGTGAACGAAGAAGACGAACGGAAGAGAGTCCTACGTCGATATCACTAATGCTACATAAATAATATACGTGTATAAGTATTCTGATTACTGTATACGTAACTGGTTTTATATCATGTCTTAGCTTGTTTTATATGTTCATGTCTTGTTCTACTGATTCTAACATTATGTTGTGTTTATCATGTATTATGTCTATTCTGATTAAGTATTACTTGTATATCCTGAATTATTATACTCGTTGTGTAATAATAAGTAAGTTTCTAAAAATAGCAGGTTTCCTAAAATAAGAAGTTTCCAAAAATAGAAAGTTTCCAAAAATAGAAAGTTTCCAAAAATAGATTAGTTTCCTTAATTAAATAAGTTTCTAAAAATAGAAAGTTTCCATAAATAGATTATCTGCCTTAATTAAATAAGTTTCTAAAAATAGAAAGTTTCCATAAATAGAAATAAGCTGGATTATTAAGCTAATAATATAAGCTTAAGTTTTACTGATTAATATTCTAAGTCATGTGATATATAGTATAGTTTATTAATTATTACATGTAAATCAAATAAACTATAGGTTATAAGATTTAATCAAATATAACATGATTTAATTAAATAATAGTGTATAAAATACTTAGGTTAAAATCATGTATTATTAATAATAATAATATAACCTAAGTAATGTCTAAATTAAATTAATTACATAGCATGTTAAATTAATTTAATTAATCTTGTAATTATTTAACTTGTAAAAATAAATAATTAATCTTGAAAAATAAACCATGAACCGAACCCGTGTTTTAAAACTAAACATGTCATGAACCGGTCAGTGAACCCCTTGAACCGGATCTACACCCTTAAGCATGGCAAACCGCCATCGGTCTAAACCGATGGTGCGTGTGGTGTTCCAGCCGAGACCTCCTAAACCACCAAGGATAACCCCGACATGCGTCGGGGTCCCTTGGTCTCTCACGGCCGAGCCACCAAAACTAAACCGAGACCTTGTGGTCTCGGTTGGTGGTGATCATACAAACACCGAGAGCCTTGCTCTCGGTTTACCCATTAGCCGAACCAAAAACTCTCTTAAACCATATGTTTTTAATCCCACTTAACTAGATCTACATGTTTATTAACTTGTTTTAATAACCCCATGATTTCATGTGTTTAGATCTAATAATAATTAAAAAGAAAAGGTTTAAGAAGATTACCGATACGTGGATCAAAAGGAATTTACTAATACGAACAACCTTGCAATAAATCGGATCTAATAGAATCAACAATCACCCCTTTGTGGTTGTTACTATGTGGCGACCAAGAGGAAGAAAAGGAGGAGCGGGGTTTTTGATTTTTCTAATTCTCTATAATATGAAAATCTATCTCCTTCTTTTTTCCTTTTTGTTAATTTTTAAAGTGGGCTTGGCCCACTCCTTGTTCTATGTCGCGCCTATGTGGGCCCCACATGGGGAACCCGTTGATTTTCCCGTGTTCTATTATTTACGTGTAAACGTGTCGTGTTTATGTGATTTAATTATTGTTCGTTCGCGTCGTAAAATATATTTCTTGTCACACCCCACCATGGCGGGATATGGTGCGCGACGTATGGATATCATCACAACAACAGCGTGTCTATAGAGAGAACTATATGAATTAAAAATGTCATAAAAGGTGACACAAATGTCATGACAATATCTCATCAATACAGGAGTCTAGGTAAGTAGGTAACAGTCCTACCTCTTACCCAAGAAAAACAAATAATACAAACAGAAAAATAAAGTAAGAAGGAACAGGGATCTCCTTCTAAATGCATTCCTACGCGACTCTAATCCTAGCCACATATGTTCTCACGCTTAACCACTTTATCACCTGAAAGAGACACTAAAACACGTCAACATAATGTTGGTGAGAGTCATAGGTTTAGACTCCAACCGAAAACAGATTAAAATAAGCTGTGAACCAACATAAACCACTAAACATATGGACAATGTTCTACAAATATGCATTAACAACTAACATTCAAGATCAATCATTCCAAACAAAATCCAAGGCTCCAAGCCTTACCAATAACCACGATTCCAAGGCTCCAAGCCTTACCAATAACCATGGTCCCATAGGCGCCCATACACCTATGAACCAATCCCAAGGCCCCGCCTTGTCAACATCCCCTTGGTCCCATAGATGCTCACACATCTATGTACCTCCCCAAGGCCCCGCCTTGTCAACATCCCCTTGGTACCAAGTCAAACCACAATAACTGAGACGGTACGTGTCTCTCGATCCAAATCATAAACACAATAAAGAATCACATAGCAGTTAATCACATAAGTGTACACACATGTCCATCACAAACCATAAAAACTTTCACAGCATTAGTTACAAAACCATACAGTGTATCTTCCATCCCATCTGGAAGTGAAAATCATTAGAAGATATGGGACTATGAAACTCACCTGAATGAGCTTCTCCAAAAGTCCGCGCACTAGCAAAAAGCTAACAAACAAAAGCACACAATCAAAACATGAACCAGACACTAAGATGGCTCATCAACCTATGATGGACATATAACCTTCTCCCATATATATACCTCATTTATATGCTCTAAGCATCTCATTACAGCTCTCTATAAAGCCCTTAAATTAGTTTACTTCATAACCCGTCCCGTTAACATTTTACCCAAAACAGTCCCGGTTTTTAGGTCTCCAAACTATAAGCCAAACGCCAACCTAACCATACCAATGACCTATGTAAAGGAAACCCTATACCCTTGAATATGTTAGCTAACTCCTATCCTTTGCCCCAACCTTAAAGCTACTGTTAATGACCCGATATATATATATATACTTTTATCTATCCGGATTTTACTGATTTTGAACATACAAAATGTTTGTTATGATTAGGGGGTCTTACCCTAACCCATTTGCTTAGCCACCCTTCAGGTCTCTTATTTAATATATAAACCAACAACCATGCTCATTCGAGGGCTCAAGTGTACTCCTAAGTACCCCAATCACCTTAAAACGTTAAATTAAACCCGACTGATTTCAAAACTGTTTTGACCTCCGACTGTTGTAAGCTGTTTTTGACCCACCTCCCGACCTCCAATTTAGTTCTCGTTTCTTGCATATGAAAACCACTTCAATTAACTATTCAGGGATGATTGGATTGCAAAATAAGAGTTTGTAGAACTCTATATATGATCAAAACAAGTGACTCAAAAATCTGCCCAGTTTTTAAAAACGAATTTAAACATGATTAAACCCTAATTAACATCACTAATAATAGCCAATCATTATCCTAATCATGTTAATTGATATAAAACTCCTTATTACAGATCTATTAAGAACTCTAATCCATCATATAAATTTATTACATAAAACATGAAGCCTTAATGCTATAAAACAAGAAAACTATAAGAATTAAATCAAGATTTTTACCTCAAATCTTCAAGAAAATTATTTTTGATGAATCCCTAAATTATGGATTGTAAAAATTCGGCCGAAAGGGGAGAAAATTAATTAAAAACTTATTTTTGTGATATAAACATGGTATTTATATCTTTTATTAATAAGGCTTTTCCGATTCATATATATATATTTTTTTTTATTTTTTTTTATTTTTAAGACTTATTAATATATTATTAATAATACCTTAAGTTACCTTACTTTATTTCAGCTCCTAAAACCTCAAAACCGTAAAACTAGTCAATTTACGCGTATACCGTAAAAAATGTAAAATATACAGTTTTAAAAAAACTCTTGAATTTTGAAATAAACTTTTAAACTAAGTCCTAAATGACTTAAAACCATGCCGAAAAATACTCCCATGACTAAACACCTTACCCTAGACCTCTAAATGCTAAACCACAAATCGCAAAAAAATACGATTTACTATAATACTTATACGGATACGTAAACACCAAAATAACACCATTTCATTTCATAGTCACCAATTTGTGACCTCATGAACATGAAATAACCGTTCCTCGATTTACTTATGAGTACCATATACCCATAAACGATATCCACACCAACTTCGTTCACGCAAAATAAACATGTAAACATACAAAACACATAGTCACACATAAAATAACCTAATAATAAGACCGAGTGACGAACCTCAAAACCACGGTTTTCACATCACTCCCTCCTAATAGAAATCTCGTCCCGAGATTTACTCATTAGGATCGTCGTTATCAAATAGCTGAGGATACTTGCGCCTCATAAATCCTTCCCGTTCCTACGTTAACTCTAGTCCACGTTCCAAATTCTATCTTACCATAACTACGGTATATTACCCTTTTTTCCAACGTTTTAGCTTCACGACCCAAAATCTCTACCGGCTCTTCGATGAAACGAAGACTCGTATCGATACTAATATCATCTAACGGTACTTGCAAGTTGGTTCTTGCTAAGCATTTCCTCAAGTTTGATACATGAAATACATCATGCACACTACTCAATTCCTCCGGTAATATCAACCTATACGCCACTAGCCCAATCCTTTCAAGGATTTTAAAATGGACCCACAAATCTAGGTGCTAACTTCCCTTTCTTTCCAAACCCCATCACTACTTTCCATGGTGAAACCTCTAGCATAACCTTACCTCCAATCTTAAATCCCAACGGCTTATGCCTCTCGTCCGCACAGCTCTCTTGTCGGTTCTTTGCCATTTTCAACCTCTACTTAAGCACTGCCACCACCTCCATTGTTTTCTGATCCACATCCGGTCCAATACGTTGGCCGCTTCTAACTTCATCCTACTATAACAGTGATCCACCTCATCTCCTATGAATTAACTCCAACAGTTTCTACTACAATTCCCATCACCTGACCTAACGGCTTCTATCCACTACGGATTTTCCATCATTCAGAAGTTCTCCCAACCTTTATCACATCCAATGGTATATGTAGGATTGCATAACCAAAAGCTTCCCATAACATTCACATGAAGCATGTCATAACCACCACCTCATCCTTGCTTTCCCATGCTTGGAACCAAGTAACTAACAATCCTTCATACTAACAGGTGCTACACCTTTTCTCTAGGTGAACGTTCCATTGTTCGTGACTACTAACCTCTTGCTATAACGGTTTTCCCTTCAATATCACCCCACCATCTTGACAACCTCTTGCTCCCTCTAATCATTCTTCCTCTATACTACTTTTCGCTTGTATTTCCACAATCTTAATTTCCATACCATCTTATATCCCGTCTTCAGCCTATAGTTTAGGTGTTTCCTCCTTTATTCCCTACATCCTCATCAATGGGGAACATGCCCCTATCACCGGTGACTCTCTCTTTGTCGGAGAATTCTTCCTAATATAATGCGTTCTCCAACTATCTCCAAATCTCACGCCAATTCTCTAGGCGTCTTTCTCAATTACCTCTATAGTATGCTCATACCAACCATTAGTCTATCAACGATATACTACGCTTGCTTCGCATCGTTTCTTCCCTTGTCATAATCCTTCATAAGGCATTCCATACCTATTAGGTTAACTTTTACACAAAACCTCCTAATCCAGCGCATTTGTGCGCAATCCTTCCAACTTCTCAACTATGTGACTTCTCATTCCTCTTGAAATATGGGATGAATTAGTCCGTCTATCGACTATCACCCAACTCTCATCGTAGATATTCCTCCATCGCATTATGTATCCCTTCCACCAAATTCGTATATGATGTTGTGCCATGCTCAAGTGGAAGAATTATTAGAGTGTGCAAGGTACAACACAATATGGCTTATAATATTCTATTAGGACTTATACATATTGATGTATGTTGCCTAATAGAGAACTAATGTCAAGAATTAATAAAAATTACTTCATCGCATTACCTAAATGTTTTAGCTAATAAGCATATGTCTTCTTGTAAAGACATAAATATGAAGTATGTAAATTAACTTGAAAATACTATTGAAGCCAAAAGTAGGCATTCAATAATACTTTATTTCTAGTATATTTATGTCTTCATGTAAAGACATAAACATGACTTCCTTGAATTGTTCAAAGACTTATAAAATCAAGTAAGTACTTGACTTGTTGTGTCTTCCTGTTAGGGCATATACAATGAAGTTATTGAATTGTTCAATATCTTATAAAGTATATTTAGCGACCAACATGTTATGTTTTCTTGTTAAAACATGAAAATGAAGTTCTTGAACTGCTAAAATAATCATGCTTTATATCATGCAGTCGACTTGAATATATTGTTTATGCAATTTGGTTTGATCAAATTATGCAATATGTTAGCCAAATATTATTAGGTTATCAAAGGAATTGTTATACTGTCTCAAAATCGCAACACTATGTCTCATGTGTAAAATCAAATACTATTGTTATTATTTGATCCTTGATAACGTTAGCTACTCTCTATCTCTCTCTCTCTCTCGTATCTTATTAAGGGTAACAAAGATTTGAATGAGCCCGTGCTTATTCAATATGGTTCCAAACAAGAAGGTAACTAAGAAACCATTTATTTATGGAATGGGATGACTCCCAGTAAGTCTTAGTTGAACTCTTGAACTTGTTAAAATCATGTTAGACGTGTTATTAACAATATTGAATCAAGAAATTTTAAATGTATTTTATACATCCCAAAACGAGAACAATTCATTGTTGCTCGTCATGCTATGTACTTGGAGAAAGTCTCCTGTTACAAGAAGCAAGTGGGAGCCTTTATGCATCTTTGAAGAAAGTAATGAATATAATACAACCTTTTGAATACACTTGTGAACGACACAATTGAGGCTGAGCATGTAAATGCAAAAGCCACAAATTGTTGTAACTCCCATTCGCATATCCGCAAGGATACCTCAAGCACCTGAAGATATGAATGTCATGTCAATGTTGAGGAATATGAGTTAGAGGATCATTTTGAACCTAATAACTATCGAGACTTATTTTTAAATTTAGAGTCTAATGAATGACTCAAACTTTGAATGGTTAGATATAGTCCATAAAAGAAAATCAATTTTGGAATTTGATTAGCTTTCACTAATCAGTGAGACTGATAGGTTATAAATGGTCTTCTATGAGAAGACAGATATGGACACAATTGTACACATTTATCGACGCTCTCTTTGAATAGAGTTTAAGGCATGCTCAAGCAATTGATCATGATTTAAGGCTTTCTTTTCTTAACGAGTGTTAAATTAATAAATATATTAATTACCATACTTGATTTCATGAATATGAAATATGGTAATTGGTGTACAAACTCTAGAAATCCAAGTGTGGATTAGAGCATGCATCTATGAGTTGGAATCTTAAGTTTGAATCAAGGATTTGATCATGATTAAAACAAAGATAACTCTTTAAGCTAGTTGGAGCATATTGTTTTGTTTGTTCTTAAATCTGATATGTTGTTAACATATTGGAAATAACATTCCATCAAAGCTAGGTTTTAATCCTTGGTTTGGAATATATTTCTATTGAGAGATAAGAACTAACACATATAACCTTGGAACATATGCTTATTAGGAAAAGGCAGACGCGGTTAATAAGTCTAAATATGACACATCATTGAGAAAGACTCAAAGTTCTATCTCATGTGATAAGACTGATTATGTACATGGAAACCATTAGTTTACCTAGTGGATTCATTACATATGATATGTGATGAATTAGAAGAATGTTAATACTTGCATGAATGCAAGATGAACTGATCACAAAGTATCTAAGTGAAAGTCATTAGACTATTTTACACTTGATCATCGTTTACGGATTTTAGCTAAGAAGATTAGTGTTGAGTTTATACACTAATGCTTACTTTGATTGAGATGGTACTCAATACTAGTGATAGTAGGATTTCATCTTCAATGATAATACTACTACCTAGACATGCTTGTTGAAAAGCATTGTTGCACTACTCATTTGTAAAATAAGAATACTTTACAGTTTGGGAAGCTGTTAAGAAGTTTGTCTTAAATAGGTGTTCTACTTGCTTCAAACAACCTATGTAATGTACTATAGCGATGCTAGTAAATACACTTGAGCGCACATATACAAAATGACAATCATCGTATTATTCAAAATCTTTACTATTTGTGAGTTTCTAAAATAAGTATTCTCAAAGTTCACTCAGATGACAACTCAACAGGTCCTTGTGTAAAGTCAATTTCTTGTAACCAAACATGTTAAGCATGTTAGGAACATTGGACTTTGACCTTATAGTAGTCTCATGTATATATGTTTTTTAAGTATTTGGATAATGGAACGTAAAGCAGTTTTACTAAATAATCAATTGATTTACTTGGTATGATCGTCTTCATTTGTACTACTGTGTTCTATATTAGCATGTTTAATCCATGAATAATTTATTTATTCTAAATCTTCCATCGTAGGTTGTTGATACTGGAGTATCGATGAATTAAAAAAAATATGAGTGTTTTGGTCATATTAATTTGGAATGAATATTAATTGAAATGCCGCCGAACTCATATGTGTTCATTGGATTAACATTGGATTGACCCAACCTACGAGAATTTACTGCATGGATCGGCGTCAATAGTGAATCTTGCAAGTGGTTGAATCTCTCATCCTTAGATTTGAGATGCAAGTAGGTTTTGTATGTGTGGAATGTCAATCTTTGATATGGTTCAACGTTGTCCTGAACAAGGCTGCTATAAAGACCATTTTCAGGTGCGATGTGAAACACATGAACGACCCGTGCAGTCAAAATAGGATTTGTTCCTGCACATGCATTGGAGTTAGATACTACTGGGCCCCTCGATGAATTGTACTAATGTTTGTGTGGACACACCCAAATGTAATTAAGATGATTCTTGATTAATTTGGTAATCTAGTTCAATATCTATATCGAGAAGCTGAATAGTTAAACTTAAGAATGACTGTTGATCCATGTCTAAAGTTTAAAAGAGTATCTGAATCAAAAGGAGGACTGATATTAAAACCATTTAAAAAAGATGTTTGAGAAACTATCCCCATACGTTTCTAGGGGCATTGGCATGTTGCTAGTCGCTAACCATTGATTGTATAATTACATGATTATTATGACGTGCGCAAGTGGGAGCTGTTGGAGTATGCTCGTGTCATAACAACTAATTATACGGCTAGACACATATGGGCCTTGTTGGGTACAAAATGTAGCCAGTACACTTGGACGCTGACAAGAGTAATCGGGACGTTGATAAGAAGAAAACAAGCTTTGAAAGAACAAGCGTTGATAAGAAGATGTCAAGCGTTGATAGGATGAAGTCAAGCACTGATAAAAGACTTAGTCTACACGTATTATGTTTCTAGTTTGTTTCTAGTAAAGATATGATCAACAATGTATTTTCTATATTTATCTTTAACTATAATAGCTGATACGTAGACTCTTGTACAAGGCTTCTTAGTCTATAAAAGGAGACCTTTAGGTTTTCTTTCAATATAAGTTTTCATACGTTTAACACTTTCATTGTAAGAAAGTTTGTTCTAATCAATCAAAGTGAAAGTTTGGTTTACATTGTTTGTGTGTTCTTGTTTGAGTATTAATTCCGCATAATACTTAAAATTTTTTATACACAACAAAGTTTCTCTACGTGTTTAACTTGATTTAATCTCGTTTACACAAGCTAAATCGATCTAAGTTTGGGATCAACAAGTGGTATCAGAGCTTGCTGAGAAACTTTGATCTAAAGAACACAAGAACCCTAAATTGCCAAAAACCCTAATTTTCACAAAACCCTAAAAACACCATGTCTACCCCAGAAGTAAACTCCTCCTCCTCCTCCTCAACCCCCAACATCAAGATTCCCATGATAGACCCAGTCAATTTTGAGCTGTGGAAGTTCAACTTTGAACAGTATCTACAAATCCATGATTACACCCTATGGGAAATTATTGAATATGGAAACACATTCAATAAAGCTCAAAAGATTGCAGCTGGCATCTTACAAAGAAAAAATGTTCAAGGCTCTACTGAAGAGGATCGAAGAGAAAAACCTAAAGATGGTAGAGCTGTCTCAAATGAGGACATAGCAAAGAGAAGGTATGACATGAAAACCCTAAGTATTCTGAAACTCTCTTTGGGACAAGAAAATCAGCACAAATATAGAAGCTACGAGTCTGCAAAAGATCTTTGGGCAGCTCTTGAAGTTGATTATGGTGGTAATGTTGATACTGTACAAGAGAAAAAGAAGCAACTCTTGCATGAGTATGATGTTTTTAAAGCTCAACCCAATGAGAAGCGAAGTAGTGTGAGAAGCAGACTTCTTGACATTACAAGCAAGCTGTCCTTCATGGGAACAGTGCTTGGTGATGTTGATATTATCGCCACTTTTCTTAAAAGCCTTGGTGATGCATGGAAGATTGAAGCAAGGTCTATAATTGCTAATAACACTCACAAAAGTTCTACTTTTGATGATGCTTACAATAAACCGAGGCTGATAGAGAATGAAACTCTTTTGGATCAAGGAAGCAAGTCTACCAATGGAAATATGGCTTTCTTCTCACATAGTGAAGGTCAATTTGATCAAAAGGATTCATACATGTACCCCGTTACTGGATCAACTTGTGTCAACGCTGGATCAAAACCTGTCAACGCCTCATATTCAGACGCTGACACATACAAAGTTGACTCATCAAGAGTCAAGCCTTCTGGTATTGATCTGGATACTGTGTGTGCATACATTGGTTCATTGCCCAATGTTTCAGTTATTACATATGAGGACCTTGAGCAAACTAGTGATGAGCATCTGGAGGAGATGGACATAAAGTGGAATATGGTCCTTGCAAGCATAAGGGCAAATAGATGGAATAGAAGATTTAAGAAGAAGATGACTTTTAATGCCAAGGACACTGCTGGATTTGATAAATCCAAGGTTGAGTTTACAATTGTCATCGTATGGGACACTTTATGAGAGAATGCAGATCTCCAAGAAGATCTGATGCTGGGAAACCCTCAATCCAAATCATTAAGGCTCAGGATTCCAAAGCCATGGTTGCAATGCAAGAAATTGATGGTGTTGGATGGGATTGGAGCTACTTGGCTAAGGATGAGGAAGAGAACAAAGCTTTGGTTTCAGAAAAGGAAGAAGAAGAGCATGTTCACTATGCTCTCATGGCACACTCCTCATCTTCATTAGACAATGAGGTATATGATGATGCATTTTGTAGTAAGGGTTGTCGTCTAAACATTGAAAAACTTAACAAAGAAGTATTAAAATTGACAACAGATGTGGTTAATGAAAGATGCAAGTTGTCTAACTATCAACTTGCTCTTACTCAAACTGAAAAGACTATAGCTGAGTATAAGAAAATGGAGCTTGACCTAAAAGATCAAATCAATATTTTAAAACATGATTTAAATTCTAGTATTGATATTAGAAACATCTTGGAGTGATTCAATGCTGAATTACAGGCTAAGTTAGATGAGGCTATAAAAAATAAGGATAATGTAGACCTTAAAATTCAGAGATTTGATAAAGCCTCACAAACCCTAGAAAAATGTGATAGTGAACAAAGAGATTCTAGGGATATGACTGGGATTGGTGTCCAAAGAAAGGACTTATCTTGGACTGGTTTACCAGAACTCCAAGAAGAGGAATTTATTCCTCCACCAAGAGTTCTTACCCCAGTAGAGTAATATAGGGAGAAGTTGACTGATTTGGACCAATGGAAGAAAGCTAACCCTACCTTGTTTGTTAAGGGTGGTGTCACACCCCACCATGACGGAATATGGGGCGCGACTTATGGATATCATAACAACAATAGCGTGTCTATAGAGATAACTAAATGAATTGGAAATATCATAAATGATGACACAATGTCATGAAAATATCACAAACAATGCAGGCGTCTAGGTAAGTAGGTAACAGGTCTACCTCTTACCAAAGACATACAATTAACATATAAAAAACATATAGGTGTCTACAAAGTATCACTTATTCAAACGTAAGTAAAGACTAAAAGGAAAGGGGGTTCCTCCAATGCAATCCTAAGCCTCCCAGCTAGCCACTCCTATTCTCACACTTAACCACATTATCACCTGAAAGAGACACTAAAACACGTCAACATAAAGTTGGTGAGAGTCATAGGTTTAGACTCCAACCCCAAAATAGTTATAAGCTGTGAATAATAACCATTAACAAAATAACATATGGACAATGTGTTACAATTATGCATTAACAACTACCATTCAAGATTAACCATACAATCACAATTCCAAGGCACCAAGCCTTACCAATAACCACAATTTCCAAGGCTCCCAGCCTTACCAATAACCATGGTCCCATAGGCGCCCAAACACCTATGAACCAATCCCAAGGCCCCGCCTTGTCAACATCCCCTTGGTACCAAGTCAAACCACAATAACAATCAAGAATCACATAGCGGTTAATCACATAAATGTACACACAAGTCCGTCACAAACCATAAAAACATTCACAACACTAGTTACAAAACCATAGAGTGTCTCTTCCATCCCATCTGGAATTCAAATCATAAAAATACATGGGACTATGAAACTCACCTGAACAAGCTTCTCCAAGTACCCGCACTCGAGCAAAATCTAAACACACAAACGTATACAATCAAGACATGAACCACATACCAAAATGGATCATCAATCTGTGATGGATATCTAACCTTGTCCTACTACTTAACCCCATTTATATTGCATATGCATCTCATGACACCCCTCTATAAAGCCCTTAACTTAGTTTAGTTCATAACTCGCCCCGTTAACATTCAACTATGGGTCGAACACCCCCTTAACCAAATCAACTTTCTCTGTAAAAGAAACCCTATGCCCTTACATGTGTTAGTTAACTCTCCCCTTTGGCCGCAACCTTGTAGACCCTGTTAAGGCCTCCATATATATATATATATATATATATATATATATATATATATATATATATATATATATATATATATATATATATATATATATATTATATATATATATATATATATATATATATATATATATATATATATATATATATATATATATATATATATATATATATATATATATATATATATATATATATATATATATATATACTTTTACCTATCCAGAATTTTCTGATTTTGAACATATGAAAAGTTTGTTATGATCAGAGGGTCTTACCCTAACCCATTTGTTTAGACCTCCTCCAGATCTTTTATTTAATATATAATATAAGTCTCATATTCGTTTGCAGGTTCCAGTATAACCCTAAGTACCCCAAACAATTCAAAACATAAAAAGAAAACAGGCTGATCCAAAAACTGTTTTGACACCCGATTGATGTAACATTTTTTTGACCCACTTCCAAACCTCCAATTTAGTTCTCGTTTCTTTCGTTTGAAAGCCAACTCAATTAACTTTCCAGGGACATAAGATTCGAAAATTAAAAGTTTGTAAAACTCTAGATATGATCAAAACAATGACCCAAAAATTCTGCGCAGTTTTTAAAAACGAGTTTAACATAATTAACCAAATTAATTACCCTCATCATGTTTAATCATTAACCCTATTATTATAATCATGTCTATATCATTTAGATAACATTAAATTACAGATTTTCTAATAAACGCTAACCTAGATCCATCGTATAATGATTAAGAAAGAATTAAAAACAATTTTACTTAAAAAGAGATTGAAGATTTTTACCTTAGAATTAATGGAAGACAAGAAAATATGAAAACCCTAAATAGACTCCATGGATTTCGACTTAAGCTTGATCTCCAGAGATTTTATGAATATTTTTGGTTAATAAAAAGTTTTTATATAATTTCCTAACAAGTCCTTGGCCCATTACAAAAGCCCGGTTCCCCTTTTTCCTTTTTTCCCTTTTCTTTTTCTTTCTTGCATCCCAAAACCGACTATTATATGTATTTTTATATTTTTTTTTATTACTTATTAATATATTATTAATAATACGTTAATTTACCTTAATTTATTTTAGCTCCTAAAGCCTCGGAAACCTCAAAACCGTAAAACTAGACAGTTTTTACGCGTATACCGTAAAAACGTAAAAATATACATTTTTATAAAAACTCTTAGAATATGAAATAAACTATATAACTAAGTCCGAAATGACTTAAAACCATCTCGTAAATTATTCTCGTGACTAAATACCTCATCCAAGACACCTAAATGTAAACCCTGAATCGTAAAAATACGATTTTCTAATAATACATATACGTATACGTAAAGCCACGAAATAACACCATCTCATTTCATAGTCACTACCTTGTGAGCTCATGAACATGAAATAAACGTTCTTCGATTTACTTATGGGTACCATATACCCATAAACAATATCAAAACCTCAGTTCAAACACACAAACTAAACACAAAAGCACATAAAATCACATATTTGCACAAAACACCCTAAACTATAGTCTAAGTGACGAAACCCAAAACCATGGTTGTCACATCACTCCCTCCTAATAGAAATCTCGTCCCGAGATTTACTCCTTAGGATCAAATACACAAACAACAAATCACATGAGGATACTTGTTCTAAATGAACTCCTCTCATTTCCATGTGTACTTTAGTTCAAGTCTCAAAATACCACATATACAAACCTAAATTTATTCCTAAACTCTTGACCTCACAGCCAATAAATCTCACAAATGACTATTTTTAACACAAATCCCTGATAACCGCACATACAAATATGCATTCTTAAACCACATTTCCCAAATCTCAATACATGAAATATATCATGTACACCACTCAATTCTCTAGGTAATTATATACCCATAAACTATTGGTCCAATCTTTCAAAAGATCATAAATAGACCTACAAAACTCGACATCAACTTTTCCATTTTTCCTAAACATGACACCCGTTCCTATGGGTGAAACTTCATACATAACTTTGTCACTAAACTGTAGTGGTTTCCTCCTTTTTAACATATCATCTCTTGTTTCTCTCGTCCTTTCCACAAACACCATTATTATATTAGCAGCCTCTTTCACCAATTCTAGTCCACAATAGGGGAAACTCACCCTATCCTTCCATATAGTGCCTCAAATGGCATTCATCGACTTCTAGTATGATACCTATCATTATATGAAAACTCAGACATTGCTAACGAGTTTCCCACCTCCCTCTAAATCAGTCACCCAAGCTCTCAACACGACTCCTATACTTGTAGCAATTTCTCACTTCGTCCATCCATTTCCAATCATGTTCATCAATTCCTTTAGTCCTTAACCCAAACCACTTAAAAATTATAATTTCCTTGCAAAAGTGACCTATGACGGTATTTCACATATTCATTAGTTAGTCCTTTCAACTGTCATCAAACCCATGTTACAACTACTTCCATCAAATTTGGATAGCTCATTAGTAGCACCCATACACTTCTTTTCTCGCTTTCCTCAATTGAAGATTTTTTTATATTTTTTTATACCCAACACATCCTTTATACCTACACAATGTCTTACCTTCAAGGTCATAGTGCTTGATAGGTGTGAAAACACCCATCCTTTGACCACTTATTTGTTACTAAAACAAGACCAAAACGCGTGTTTAATATCATTTGTTTGGAATTATGTGTGGTTTTTGTGTTTATTGTGTTTTCAGAGCCAACCGGATGAATATGGAAGAAAACATGGGATTGCACGGGTTTTATCAAGGAAAAAGACTAAAGACAAATTCTATTGTCCAAGAGATGCAAAAGATTTGAAGTCAATGGGCCTATTTTAAGATTTATCGAAGAAAAGGACCAAAGATGGAAGATTTACATATGTCGAAGAAACTCAAGTCTATTAAACGAACAAATTAAAAGACGAGTTGAATTTAATCGTCGACAAATCCCGAATCAGAATCGAAAACATCAACTTTTCTGTAAAGACGAGAAGACAAGAAGAAAGGGAGAAAGCCCACTCACCAACCAACCACTTAGCCTATATAAGGGAATCACCCTCACAATTTTTGGCATCTAGTTTTTCTTTCAGTTACACTCTTCCTAGTTCGTAGGAAACCATTTCCCTTAAGGAGTGGTTTTTCATCTTCTTTGATTTGTTCTTTAATCTTGTAAGTTTGATCCTTTCCTTTTGTTTACTGAATCTTGATCATCAATATAAGTTTTCCTTTAAACTTTTCATTCCTCTTGTTCATCATCTTCTTTTATTCAAAGTATTTATGTTCTTATTTAGTTGGTTTGATCTTCAAAAGTTGTTGAATTTGTGTTTTTATGATTGGGATTTGATCCTTTTAGTTAGTGGATGATTTGTGGTTAATTTGTTTAAACCGTTTTGTTTATTTGGATTGATTTGAATAAAATTCGTGTCTCCTGTTTAAATATCTGTTACTGTTCTTCGTCCCCAGATTATTCCGCATAAGCTGTTGATTTTGTCCCCTATTCGGAATATATCTATATTCCGAATAGTCTGTTTAATTCTTCCTCTACTCGGAATATTTATTTGTTCCGCATAACCTAATTTCCTTTTCCTTTATTCGGAATATTTACATATTCCGAGTAACATCAATATTCCGGATAGCCTTAAATACTCAGCATAGGATTCTTATTCCGAATTGTCCATTATTCCGAGTATACCTTGTATTCCGCATAGAGTGTTTTTATTCCGCATAGTAGTTTATTCCGCATAATATGATCATTCCGAGTAAGCACAAGTATTCCGCATAAGCCTACATTCCGAATAGCCAGTATTCCGCATAGCCATTTATTCAGCATGGTAGTTCATTCCGAATAGAGTATTTTCAGTAAGGGTATTTCTCAGTTACTGTTTTATTTACATTTTAATCCGAGTTTTATTTTTGTAAATTTATTCCTTCTAGTTTACCTCTTAATACTTCATCCATTTACTTTTTTTTAAGTAGAATAGAAAACCAAACCCACTATTTGTCACCAACAACAAATCATTCCACTTAGAGCTGTAATCAATTCGAGGGGATTCTGAGAATCGAACTTACAAATATACCAAATCGCTTGTATCAAATGGCGCCGCTGCCGGCTCTTCTCGTTAAGATCAACAGTTTTTTTGTGAGAACTTGGATTTTGGGATCCGTTCACCGTGAACGTTACTTTTTCATAAAAAATTTCAAAAACCCTAAAAAGATATAAAATTTTCAAAAATCCTAAAAATTAAAAAACATAAAAACCAAAAATATTTTTGCTTTGTTTTTGCCTTGTTAGTTCTTTTGCAGGTGCATGCGTACACGATCCACGTCTTATCAAGAGCCCGAGCCTCTCGAAGACTTAGACATGGCCGGTGTACAAAACAACAACAATAACCCACCTCAAAACAATAACAATAACAATAACAACCCACCTTTCAACAACAATAATAAAAACAACAATAATAATAACAACAATGAGCCTCTACCGGATAATCGCCCGATGATTGAACTTCTGCAAGCACATGTAGATGGAAACAATGATCCAATTGTTATACCAGCTATTGCAGCCAACAATTTTGAGCTCAAATCCGGCTTTATCCAGATGGTCTCAGCTCAACCATTCTTGGGGCGTACCATTGATGATCTACATGACCACATCAAGAGATTCTTGCAACTCACAAATACGGTCTAATTCAATGGTGTTCCACAAGAGGTAATCCGTTTACAACTTTTTCCCTTTTCTTTAGAGGGACAAGCCCGGCATTGGCTTGCTAAGGAACCGCCACAGAGTATTCTTTCGTGGACGGATTTGGAGACCAAGTTTATCAATTACTTTTTCCCACCCTCTCGTACTACCGCTTTGCGGAATGAAATTATAAATTTTGAACAAAAGTACGATGAGTCGTTTAGTGAATCTTGGGATCGTTTCAAAGACCTTTTGAGAAAATGCCCACAACATAGTTTTACCAAAGTGCATCAAATTAATACTTTTTAATATGGTTTAAACATGAATGACCAAGATTCACTAAACAGTGCATCGGGGGGTAATCTTTTGGCTAAGACTTCCAATGCTGCTTGGGATATCATTGAGAATAAGTCTCGTGTGCAAACCAAGAGTGTCCGGACCAATGTCGCTAGTGCTAGTACTAGTGACAACGACAAGCGACTTGAAAAAATCACTGCACTTCTTGAATCGCTTGCTACCCAAACCGCCAGCAACACCAACAGCATCAACGCTAGAAACGCTAAAGACGCTCAAGTAAATGCTGTCAACCAACCATGTGAAATATGCGGGGGTCCTCACTCTTACAACACTTGTACCGCCACCCAAGACTACCCTTCTGAGAATGTGAATGCAGCATATGGCACCTATCCTCAACCCGCTTATCAAGCTCGTCCTCAAGGTGACCGCAACTTGCTTAGCTACCGTTAGAACAACTATCTTTCCCCACCCGGTTTTCCTCCTAGCAACCCGAATCAACAACAAAACCTCAATTGCTCTCCTCAACAACAACAACAACCTCGTGGACCATACATACCACCTCACAAACAACAACAACCACCTCAAAGAAACAACCAAGTTTACCAGCAACCTGCTTATCAACAACCCGCATACAATGCTCCTCCCAACTAACCCACCGCTTTACACCAAGAAGTGGAAACCTACATGAGGACTAACGATGTGATCATGGGAAATCTTCAGCGGGAAGTGCTCAATTTGAAAGCAGACCTGGTAAAACAAGGGAACGATCTGAGAGCCGACATGAGACACACTTTGGATAGTCAAACGAATGACTTAAAGAACACGATGGCTAGTTTTTTCCAAGGTAATCAACCCTCATCTTCGGGTACTCTTCCGAGTAACACCGTTACGAATCCAAGAGGGGAGATGAAAGCAATCACCACTCGCAGTGGCAAAGGTACCAAGGAACCCGAGCTTCCTATACCTCCACCGGTGGTTGTGACTAATGAGAACGAGTCACCTGCTCCTATTCCTCATCCTTATCCTTCCCTAATTTCTCCACCTCTTACTTCTACCCCTCCTCCACCCAAGGATGTGAGTGATCCTATTCTCCCAAAGCCTTCCTCTTCTTCCGATATACCTTATCCCTCAAGGTTGAGGAAAGAGAAGCTCAAAAGAAAGGATGATATTCAAGTTTCGAACTTTCTAAAAATGTTTAAACAATTGAATTTTAATATCTCCTTTGCTGAGGCTCTCGCTCACATGCCTAAGTACGCGAAAATGTTCAAAGATCTTCTTAGCGACAAGGAGAAGCTTCTTGATATTGCTAACACCCAACTTAATGAGAATTGCTCTACAGTGCTCTTATGGAAATTGCCAACTAAGCTTGGTGATCCGGGTCGTTTCTTAATCCCTTGCAACTTCCCGGGAGTAGAGAATTGCATGGCCCTAGCCGATCTAGGTGCCAGTATTAACTTAATGCCTCTAAGTGTTTGGAAGCAATTATCTCTCCTTGAGCTAGTCCCCACCAAAATGACTTTGGAATTGGCTAACCGTGCGGTTGCTTATCCAGTGGGGATAGCCGAAGACGTATTTGTAGGAGTCGACAAATTCACTTTTCCTGCCGATTTCGTTGTCGTCGACTACGAGATGGACCCTCGTGTGCCACTGATTGTTGGTCGTCTAATCCTGAGGACCGGTCGCACTCTCATCGATGTTGAAGCCGGTGAGCTTATCATGAGAGTGGGTGACGATAAAATCGTCTTCAACATGGGAAAGTTGTCTAAACAACCTTATTCATACGAGAGTGTTAATTGTATTGATGTACTGGATGAGACTTGTGAAGAACACTTTATTGATGCTTGTAAAAATATTCCTACCTCTCTTCCCAATGTTGAGACCGTTTCCTCTATTGATTCATCACTGTCTCTATTTGGAGAAAGTGATTTGTTTTGGAAAGATCTTGAAGCCACCATGGGAGATGTGAACTTAGCAAATGACGATTCTCCCACCAATGGGGATGAAGACATGCATTTCTTTGAAAACCTTCTCAACGAAGACAATCTTTCTCCACCATCTCCCACGGTTATTGCTATCGATGCTCTGACTTTGAAAACGCCTCCCATCGAAAATCCTCCGGATTTAGAACTTAAGGAGTTGTCGCCCCATCTCGAGTACGTGTTTCTTGAAGAAGAGAAGAAGTCGCCCGTCATCATCGCGAAGGACTTGAAAGAAGAAGAGAAATCTCGCCTCATCACCGTCCTTAAAGATCATAAGAAGGCAATTGCTTGGAAAATTTACGACATCCGCGGAATTGATCCGAACTTTTATACTCACAAGATTCTCATGGAAGATGACTTTAAACCCACAATCCAGAGCCAAAGAAGGGTTAATCCTCGAATTCATGACGTCATCAAACAAGAGGTTATCAAACTTCTTGATGCCGGCTTGATTTACCCTATTTCGGATTCGCCGTGGGTAAGTCCCGTCCATTGTGTGCCCAAGAAGGGCGGAATAACCGTTGTTCCCAATGAACACAACGAGTTGATTCCCACTCGTCTCGTTACTGGGTGGAGAGTTTGTATTGATTATCTCAAACTCAATGATGCCACGAGAAAAGACAACTTCCCTCTACCCTTCATGGATCAAATGCTCGAGCGTCTAGCCGGTAATGACTATTACTGCTTCTTAGACGGTTTCTCTGGGTATTTTCAAATTCCCATCGATCCCAAGGACCAAGAAAATACTACATTCACTTGTCCCTATGGAACATTTGCTTACAAACGTATTCCTTTTGGTTTATGTAATGCTCTTGGGACATTCCAAAGGTGTATGATGGCTATCTTCCATGACATGGTGGAAGACACTATGGAAGTATTCATGGATGATTTCTCGGTTTATGGCGATTCTTTCTCTGCTTGCCTTACCAATTTAGAACGTATGCTTAAGCGGTGTGAAGACAATCGCCTTGTTCTTAATTGGTAAAAATGCCATTTTATGGTAAAAGAGGGCATTGTGCTAGGACACAAGATCTCCAAAGCCGGTCTTGAAGTCGACCGTGCTAAAGTCGATGTTATCGCTAAATTGCCTCCACCTTCAACAGTGAAGGGTGTGAGAAGTTTCCTTGGTCATGCGGGCTTTTACCGTCGATTCATCAAATATTTTTCTCAAATCTCTCGCCCGATGACCCACCTCTTGGAAAAAGATACTCCTTTTATCTTTTCCAAAGAGTGTCTTGAAGCCTTCAACTTGCTTAAGGATAAGCTATCTAAGGCACCCGTCTTGGTTACCCCTAATTGGGAGCTTCCCTTTGAGTTGATGTGCGATGCTAGTGATTTTGCTATTGGAGCGGTTCTGGGCCAAAGAGTGAATAAACACTTGCAACCAATCCACTATGCTAGCAAGACAATGACGGGGGCTCAATTGCATTACACGACGACCGAAAAAGAGCTTTTAGCTGTTGTCTATTCTTTTGAAAAGTTCCGCCCATATCTTGTCCTTCCACCACAATCGTTTACACCGATCATTCCGCGTTGAAGTACTTGTTAACTAAGCAAGATTCTAAACCAAGACTTCTTCGCTGGGTTTTGCTACTCCAAGAATTTAAAATCGAAATTCGCGATAAAAAAGGAGCTGAAAACCTAGCCGTGGATCATCTCAGTAGACTTGAGGATCCTTACCAAGGGGAACATCCAAACAAAGAAATTAATGATTCTTTTCCCCTGGAGACCTTAATGTCTATCAATTCGAATTCTAATGAAACCCCGTGGTTTGCGGATATTGAAAACTACTTGGCGGGTGGAATTCTCAAGGAAGGGTTAACTTCCCAACAAAAGAAAAAGTTCTTTAAAGATGTTGAACATTATTTATGGGACGACCCTTTCCTATTCAAACAATGTGCCGACTTGATTATTCGCCGATGTGTTGATGGACCGGCAGCTTTAGAAATCCTTGACGCTTGCCACAAAGGAACCACCGGTGGTCACTTTGGTCCCAACTACACCGCCAAAAAAGTGTTTGACTCGGGATTTTATTGGCTCACCATTTACCGTGATGCTCACGAGATGGTTAAACGATGCGATGCTTGCCAAAGACAAGGCAAGATCACACATAAAGACGAGATGCCTCAGAATTTCATACAAGAATGTGAAATCTTTGATGTTTGGGGTATCGACTTTATGGGGCCATTCCCATCTTCTAAAGGAAACAAATACATCCTTGTAGCTGTTGAATACGTCTCCAAATGGGTTGAAGCCAAAGCTTTACCCACTAACGACGCAAGGGTGGTTTGTAACTTTTTGAAATCGCTATTCACTAGATTCGGTGTGCCTCGTGCCATTATTAGTGATCGCGGGACTCATTTTTGCAACGACCAATTTGCAAAAGTCATGGCAAAGTATGGTGTAAATCATCGTCTTTCCACCGCCTACCACCCACAAACTAATGGCCAGGCTGAAATATCCAACCAAGGATTAAAGCGAATTCTGGAAAGAAACGTGGGAGAGCATCGTGCCTCATGGGCTGATAAACTTGATGATGCTTTGTGGGCTTTTCGTACCGCTTACAAGACTCCGATTGGTTGTACACCATATTGTCTCGTCTACGGGAAAGCGTGCTACCTCCCCATTGAGTTGGAGCACAAGGCTTACTGGGCCTTGAAGTGGGCTAATTTCGACATCAACAAAGCCGGTGACCTCCACAAGATCTAACTCAATGAGCTGAATGAACTCCGTAATGAGGCTTATGAAAATTCTTTAATCTATAAGGAGAAGACTAAGCTCATTCACGACTCCAAGATTAAAAACCGAGAGTTCCATGTTGGAGACAAAGTTTTACTTTTTAACTCTTGGTTGAAAATATTTTCGGGCAAGCTGAAATCTCGTTGGTCCTGCCCATTCACCATTGCCCAAATTTTTCCATATGGTACTCTCGAGCTCGCTCAACCTAATGGACCGAATTTTAAGGTGAATGGCCAACGAGTGAAGTTGTACTTTGGTGAGGACATCTCTCAGGAGATGATTCCATCCCTCACCACGTTCCCCATGAACTAATTTTGGGTCGACTCAGGCTCGTGACTCGGTTATCAAAAACAAGCGCTCCTCGGGAGGCAGCCCGAGTATCTATCCCTTTTCGTTTTAACCTCCTAAGTGTAGGGGGACCTATATACGTGTTTGTCTTTGTGTGGTGATGTGATTACAGGGATGAATGCACTTTTGGAACCTTTGAAGAACCGTGCTCCCGTGTTATCCGAAATCCGGTTCTATCTCTCAACTATCGTGATTCAATTTTCTTCATACTCACATTTGAAATTGATCACTTTAGTCGTCTTTTCCTTAACTTGAGTTAACCAACGTGCACAATGTCATAAGTGTAGGAGAGACTTTTCCCACATACTTAAACATTGAGGACAAAGTTTATCTTAAGTGTAGGGGGGACTTCTATCGAAGTTTTAAGTGGACTTTTCCATGAAAATGCCTTCATTTAACCGGAAAATCATCTTTTTCAGCATTTTTCAAATTTTTAATTAACTTTGGCCATTTTGTCATAATTTTTAAATTTTTAGTGTTGCTTTCATGTGTATATATCCCGCAATAAAGTCAAAAATATTAATAAAGTGGTGTAGCTAGTTTTGAAATCTTTGACATATTAGGCCCGTTGCGATTATTTTGACCCAACCCGAATAGACTTATCCAAGTTTATTCTAGCTAGTATCCTTAACCATGTAGACCTTAAGTGGTTTATTAGGCTAAGTATCCACGAGTCACATTACTTGATATTTTAAATTGTGGAGGACGAGAAATGATAGAGTCAATTATAAGTCGGTATTCTTGCACTAACTCACTTGGTGTAATTATTTGCCTATTCTCCCATCACTTGCTAATAATTTATCTGCAATAAGTAAGGTCGTACGATTTGAAAAGTTACTTAGCTTCTAGCCCAAGATCGTTTAAAAGTTGCTCGGTAATGATAAGAGTTCATAGCCAAGGCATAACTTATGAAGCGGGGCGCGAAGATTGGCGAGTCCGAAAAGGCCCTAACAAGGCATGAGGATTCCATTTTATTGCTGAAGATCCAAAAGTGATCGGAAATGCATTATTCCCAAAATCAATATAAAGGATCAAGACTCACGACGAAAAGCAATCAACTCCCATAAAGATCATGGAGAAGTCTATCCGAAAAGACCCTAACAAGGTATGAGGATAAATAGATCCAAGTCCGAAAAGGAGGCGGATCGTTGTATCTCAAAATCCCAATTAGAGATTGAAGAAATAATCATGAAGTCGTGGTCAACAGAGTTGGAGTACCCCTCAAAAGTCTCCAAGTGAAGAAACTCTATTAACGAAGAGAAGACCATTATCTTAAGAACGTCTCTCAAGATATGAAGTATGAAGTACATGCCAAATATCGGCCCGAGAAAGGTCTCAAATCATGAACCAAGTTATGCCAAGATATGAACTTTTTGATATCCCGAGAAGCAGTTTTAAGAGATTTTGTCCTTTAGCTAACTATTGATCAAATCGTCCTACTTTGCTTTCATCCTAAATAAACTATCGAAATAAGTCCAAAAATGAATCTTCATGATCATTCTAAGACAAAAATAAAATATAAGAGATACACCTAGGAATAAGGGAGTTTAAGCATTTAATTAAGCCATGTGTGTAAGTGTTTGATATGCTAACTTATAATAACAATGATCTCGTTTTTAAGCTTAGTTTGGAGAACGTGAAACTTGAGGATGATAAATCTTCGCAGCACCAAATCCCTAATGTAAGTCCTTGATTTCTTTGCAAGTTATTTCCATGTAGCTATTTTCAAGTGAAAATGGTTTTCTATCCTTTTGTTTACTTTAAAGTTTTAATTTTTCTTAGTACTTTAATTTTTATTTAGTAGTATGTTAATAAGGCCAAGGTTGATTGATTATGAGAAAAATGTAAATTTGCTCTATCACTAAGCATTGCATGAGGGCATGGCAATGGTTAAGTGTAGGGGATTTGATAGGTGTGAAAACACCCATTCTTTTACCACTTATTTCTTACTAAAACAAGACCAAAACACGTGTTTAATATAATTTGTTTGGAATTATGCGTGGTTTTTGTATTTATTGTGTTTTCAGAGCCAACCGGATGAATATTGAAGAAAACATGGGATTGCACGGGTTTTATCAAGGAAAAAGACTAAAGACAAAGTCTATTGTCCAAGAGATGCAAAAGATTTGAAGTCAATGGGCCTATTTGAAGATTTATCGAAGAAAAGGACCAAAGATGGAAGATTTACATATGTCGAAGAAACTCAAGTCTATTAAACGAAGAAATTAAAAGACGAGTTAAATTTAATCGTTGACAAATCCTGAATCAGAATCGAAAACGTCAACTTTTCTGAAAAGACGAGAAGACAAGAAGAAAGGGAGAAAGCCCACTCACCAACCAACCACTTAGCCTATATAAGGGAATCACCCTCACAATTTTTGGCATCTAGTTTTTCTTTCAGTTACACTCTTCCTAGTTCGTAGGAAACCGTCTCCCTTAAGGAGTGGTTTTTCATCTTCTTTGATTTGTTCTTTAATCTTGTAAGTTTGATCCTTTCCTTTTGTTTACTGAATCTTGATCATCAATATAAGTTTTCCTTTAAACTTTTCATTCCTCTTGTTCATCATCTTCTTTTATTCAAAGTATTTAAGTTCTTATTTAGTTGGTTTGATCTTCAAAAGTTGTTGAATTTGTGTTTTTATGATTGGGATTTGATCCTTGTAGTTAGTGGATGATTTGTGGTTAATTTGGTTAAACCGTTTTGTTTATTTGGATTGATTTGAATAAAATTCGTGTCTCCTGTTTAAATATCTGTTACTTTTCTTCGTCCCTAGATTATTCCGCATAAGCTGTTCATTTTGTCCCGTATTCGGAATATATCTATATTCTGAATAGTCTGTTTAATTCTTCCTCTACTCGGAATATTCATTTGTTCCGCATAACCTAATTTCCTTTTCCTTTATTCGGAATATCTACATATTCCGAGTAACATCAATATTCCGGATAGCCTTAAATATTCAGCATAGGATTCTTATTCCGAATTGTCCATTATTCCGAGTATACCTTGTATTCCGCATAGAGTGTTTTTATTCCGCATGGTAGTTTATTCCGCATAATATGATCATTCCGAGTAAGCACAAGTATTCCGCATAAGCCTACATTCCGAATAGCCAGTATTCCGCATAGCCATTTATTCAGCATGGTAGTTCATTCCGAATAGAGTATTTTCAGTAAGGGTATTTCTCAGTTACTGTTTTATTTACATTTTAATCCGAGTTTTATTTTTGTAAATTTATTCCTTCTAGTTTACCTCTTAATACTTCATCCATTTACTTTTTTTTAAGTATAATAGAAAACCAAACCCACTATTTGTCACCAAGAACAAATCATTCCACTTAGAGCTGTAATCAATTCGAGGGGATTCCGAGAATCGAACTTTCAAATATACCAAATCGCTCGTATCAGTGCTCCTCATCTTGTCTCAGTTAGACCAAACCCTTCGTCTTTCATGACACATCACATCTATAACTCCTCATCCACTCGATTATCGATACTAAGCCTTCCAATCGAACAATATAGGTCAGTGCCATTTCCTTTTCCACACTACAACAATATCAACATGCTTTGTGCTTTAGTCTACTCATTAGGCTATACCAAAGTTTTACCTTCGATTCCTATCTCGACCTATTTCATTCATTATGCGCATCTATCCACAGTTCCTTCTTCTTCCTCAGCTAATGGCATACATCACGAGGTTATGCTTCTTGTCTTTCAAGTCATCTATACGTCAAAATTTTCCATATAGCTTCACTTGTTTTCCTCACGACCAGTTCTCCTACTCCCTCCTAATATGGACAAACTAGAGTTTCATGTGATTCCATGCGGATCACACTCTCATCTTATTCCCATATTGGTTTCTATATGTCTAAACTAAGCCATATTCTAAATTCTTACTCAAGTCTCATACTTCTATTACGACCTTGGACCTAACATGAGGTACTTTTAATCATCATCTTCTAGGAATACTTGGTTCTCTCCTTCCATGGTTCTCAGTAATTCCTTCACTATCATGTCCAACCAAAATTTCTCACTCAATTCATCAACTCTATGGAAATCGTTATTACATTGGATAATGCATAACTCTCTCTTCCAAAGATCCTTGATAAACACCTTCACTAAACTGACACTATAATCACTTCTCCACGAACTTATTCCGCTCAGATTCACTACGCATCCCTCGATATCGATTGCCACGAAATTCTATCTTTGTGTAGTCACTCGACTCCCCTTGTTACTTTCACGAGTTCTTAATCTCCCATGTTATGTAGTCACTCGATCACGATCTATTGGTTCAGCTCTTTGTAGCTCCACTCCGGTACTCGATTTGTCCTTCTTCGTTACGAACCATACGGAGATTCCCATCATAGTGCTTGTCACCTTTCCAGTCCTTGCAACTTCTGTGACTACTTCAAAATCTCTTGCATCCTTCTAGCAGCCGACACGAAGTCCTTTCGGCTCCTTTCTTCACGATGTAGCTCTTCGCGCACTCCTTCTCGTCTCTATGATGTTACCTAGGTACTTCACACTACGCAGTAGCTTCTAACTTCAACTCATCAACCACAGTATTTCTAAAGGTACTTCAACCCCTCAATGGCTCACTCTTCCTTACTTGTTGTACTTCACCATTAATCAACCTCCTACCAATCATTCTTTCACATCCATGTTTTCCTTCACGTGTCTACTACTACCTTGCCTCCATAACTATACCAATTCCCTTGCGTGTTATTTGCGACATCTTTCCATTAGTAGAAACTTTCTACTATACCCTCACATCCGCTAGTACTTTCATCAATCTCCTAATGGTACTTCAACCAACTTCTCATAGCATGAAATCTCGTTCCCACGACCAGTCAACTAACTTTCGTTACCCCCTTATTCCAGTAACCAATCTAAGTTTCAAAACTCCACAAATCTTAATCATTCCTTCAACACAACCTTTAAAACAAAATACATCTGTCCATTCTAATATCTAACCATAAGTAATACTACCTAAATCTATCCTCTCATCCCAACGTTCCCACGACCACATAACAAAATCAACCATGACGTGTACCAAAAGAATTCCGAACAATCGTGTCCCAAAATAAAATATAGGGTAAAACGAACCCTAGCCAAAACAACTGAAAACAAAACAATGTAATCTGAAAGATCAATGGAGTGTGCCAACAACAAAAATAGACTCATGACGATTTGTATTACCAAATTTCAATATCTTAGAAAATTTTAAATTTTCATCTCAATTAGTTACTTCACATTAGGACCATATTTTAGCACCAATAAATGAAATCGTAGTCATATTTTACCATATCCATTACTATCAAAGGGCACAACTCAGTTAGTGTACTAAAAGTTACTTTATCAATCATCTAATTTAATAATAAACTCATCTTTTATCTTCATTATTTTATCAAAGGTATTCGCTAGTTAGTATAGTATAATGTTATTCTAAGCATTATCTTGTTTACTCACATTAAACTCATTTCACTTGTTATTATAAAACCAATATGTGTTTATAAAACATGGTGTTTTTATTCATTTTATTCTATATTATAATTATTTTATATAATCCATTTAGGCTTGTTATAACTAACTATTACACGTTTACAAGGTGTTGTGTTATTATTATCATTATTAAAATAAAATCTCTCTTTTTACTCTTTCCGTCCATTTAAATACTTCTAAAATTTTAACTCCACTTAAAAAAATTATTGTAAAATTTCTTTACCCTTTAAAATGTATTATCACATGTTACCTAGAAAACTAATCCAATTATTTTCAACATAATTTTTTTTATAACTTACTACCACAAACTTAATAAAAAGATATGTAAGTCACGATATCTTACCATACACTTATAAATTATTTTCATAATCGTTTTCCTATAATTAGCAAGACTTATTTGCAAGAAAATTTAGTAGTTCACATTTATTAAAATACATACCCGAATGTAGACAAACATCAAAAAGACTCAAAACGTCGTTGGAACTCCATCAAACTCCAGCACTAATAAACTGTTTAAACACGAGAGAACACTAGGTACGTTCAAGTTATAATAACTATTGAACGACCATATATCATAACGTAACATCTACTAGTATATATACATCTGCATATATATACCTATTAAATCTCTCAAAACATACTCGTTATCATACATGTCAAGTCAATCGATCGGGTCATACACTCGTTTTTCCCATACGAGTAATCACCATCTCACCATGACACAACAAGGCATAAAACCAATCACCAAAACCAAACCATATCGTGTGACCCCATAATCAGACAACACGACTATAACCCAAAACATATAACACAAAAAAAACATAGCCATATCATAGGCAACCATTACATAAACCCCTATTGTACAAATACCCAAAATACAGATCTCATCATATACAAGCATGTACTAACCCCTTTTTCATGCAACCATACTTGAAAGTCCATTGGTGTTGTGGCACATATATAATTACGTAGGCCTCCATAATTATAGATGTCCCCTTTCACCCGTGTACTCGCTCCTATGACGACACATATAAGAAATTAGTACTACACGGAACACATAAGTCTACCACATATATACCACATAAAATACACTCTATATATATACCGTATAGGTAAAATAAGAACATCTCATACGTCAACCCTAACTTCATTTATAACTCGAGGCTCAAACGCCAAAACAAATCAATAACAACAAAATATCCAACATTAAAAAAATGATCATAACCATTTAAGCTAAAATTCGAATCTACTACTAGTCGTAGACTCAACATCGGTACTATCCTATTATTACCTAGCGCACCTCTTCTTCTACGCGACATGGGTAACACTAAATAGATTCCTACACTTCCGGTTCATATGTCGTATCAATAGAAAATAAATGAATGTACTTACATATATTATATCTTAATAAGTAAGTATTAAGGTAAATAAATATCCAAAACGAAATTAACACTTAAGCACTCCATATACTATAATGCACACATACCCCTATGACACCTACATGCATGGACCCTTAAGCTATAGACTAGGCTACTAAACTAGGCAACCTAATTCTCTATAACCATTGTCTCTGATACCATTGTGTCACACCCCACCATGACGGAATATGGGGCGCGACGTATGGATATCATCACAACAATAGCGTGTCTATAGAGATAACTAAATGATATGGAAATATCATAAATGATGACACAATGTCATGAAAATATCACAAACAATGCAGGCGTCTAGGTAAGTAGGTAACAGGTCTACCTCTTACCAAAGAAATACAATTAATAAATAACAAACATATAGGTGTCTACAAAGTATCCCTTATTCAAACGTATGTAAAGACTAAGAGGAAAGGGGGTTCCTCTAGTGCAATCCTAAGCCTCCCAGCTAGCCACTCCTATTCTCACGCTTAACCACAGTATCACCTGAAAGAAACACTAAAACACGTCAACATAAAATTGGTGAGAGTCATAGGTTTAGACTCCAACCCCAAAATAGTTATAAGCTGTGAATAACAACCATTAACAAAATAACATATGGACAATGTGTTACAATTATGCATTAACAACTACCATTCAAGATTAACCATACAATCACAATTCCAAGGCACCAAGCCTTACCAATAACCACAATTTCCAAGGCTCCCAGACTTACCAATAACCATGGTCCCATAGGCGCACAAACACCTATGAACCAATCCCAAGGCCCCGCCTTGTCAACATCCCCTTGGTACCAAGTTAAACCGCAATAACAATCAAGAATCACATAGCGGTTAATCACATAAATGTACACACAAGTCCGTCACAAACCATAAAAACATTCACAACACTAGTTACAAAACCATAGAGTGTCTCTTCCATCCAATATGGAATTCAAATCATAAAAATACATGGGACTATGAAACTCACCTGAACAAGCTTCTCCAAGTACCCACACTCTAGCAAAATCTAAACACACAAACGTATACAATCAAGACATGAACCACATACCAAAATCGCTCATCAATCTGTAATGGATATATAACCTTTTCCTACTACTTAACCCCATTTATATGCCATATGCATCTCATGACACCCCTCTATAAAGCCCTTAACTTAGTTTAGTTCATAACTCGCCCCGTTAACATTTAACCCAAAACAGTCCCGTTTTTCATACCTTAAACTATGGGTCGAACACCCCCTTAACCAAATCAACTTTCTCTCTAAAGGAAACCCTATGCCCTTACATGTGTTAGCTAACTCTCCCCTTTGGCCGCAACATTGTAGACACTTTTAAGGCCTCCATATATATATATATATATATATATATATATATATATATATATATATATATATATATATATATTCTTTTACCTATCAAGAATTTACTGATTTTGAACATATGAAAAGTTTGTTATGATCAGAGGGTCTTACCCTAACCCATTTTTTTAGACCTCCTCCATATCTTTTATTTAATATATAACTTAAGTCTCATATTCGTTTGAAGGTTCCAATATAACCCTAAGTATCCCAAACAATTCAAAACATAAAAAGAAAACAGGCTGATCCAAAAACTGTTTTGACACCCGATTGATGTAACCTGTTTTTGACCCAATTCCAGACCTTCAATTTAGTTCTCGTTTCTTTCATTTGAAAGGAAACTCAATTAACTTTCCTGGGACATAAGATTCGAAAATTAATAGTTTGTAAAACTCTAGATATGATCAAAACAATGACCCAAAAATTCTGCCCAGTTTTTAAAAACGAATTTAACATAATCAACCAAATTAATTACCCTCATCATGTTTACTCATTAACCCTAATTATTCTAATCATGTCTATATCATTATGATAACATTAAATTACAGATTTTCTACTAAACACTAACCTAGATCCATCATATAATGATTAAGAAAGAATTAAAAACAATTTAATTAAAAAGAGATTGAAGATTTTTACCTTAGAATTAATGGAAGACAAGAAAATTATGAAAACCCTAAATAGACTCCATGGATTTCGACTTAAGCTTCATCTCCAGGGATTTTATGAATGTTTTTGGTTAATAAAAAGTTTTTATATAATTTTCTAACAAGGCCTTGGCCCATTACAAGAGCCCGGTTCATCTTTTTCCTTTTATTCCCTTTTCTTTTTCTTTCTTGCATCCCAAAACCGACTATTATATGTATTTTTATATTTTTTTTCTTTTTATTACTTATTAATATATTATTAATAATAACTTAATTTACCTTAATTTATTTTAGCACTTAATACTGAGAGATTAATTGAACCCATACAAAATGCTAATATCAAATGGCACCGCTGCCGGCTCTTCTCGTTAAGATCAAAAGTTTTTTGTGAGAACTTGGATTTTGGGATCCGTTCCCCGTGAACGTTACTTTTTCATAAAAATTTTCAAAAATCCTAAAAAATATAAAATTTCAAAAATACAAAAAAAATTAAAAAACATAAAAACCAAAAATATTTGTGCTTTGTTTTTCTCTTGTTAGTTCTTTTGCAGGTGTATGCGCACTCGATCCACGTCTTATCAAGAGCCCGAGCCTCTTGATAACCTAGACATGGCCGGTGTACAAAACAACAACAACATACCACCTCCAAACAACAATAATAACAACAACAACCCACCTTTCAACAACATGAATAATAACAACAACAATGAGCCTCAACCAGATAATCGCCCGATGATTGAACTGCTGCAAGCTCATGTAGATGGCAACACTGATCCAATTGTTATACCAGCAATTGCAGCCAACAATTTCGAGCTCAAGTCAGGCTTTATCCAGATGGTCTTTGCTCAACCATTCTTGGGACGTGCCATTGATGATCCACACGACCATATCAAGAGATTCTTGCAACTAACCAACACGGTCAAGTTCAATGGTGTTCCACAAGAGGTTATCAGGTTACAACTTTTTCCCTTTTCTTTAGAGGGACAAGCCCGACATTGGCTTGCTAAGGGACAGCCATAGAGTATTCTCTCGTGGACAGATTTGGAAACCAAGTTTATCAATTACTTTTTCCCACCCTCTCGTACTACCGCTTTGCGGAATGAAATCATAAATTTTGAACAAAAGTACGATGAGTCGTTCAGTGAATCTTGGGATCGTTTTAAAGATCTTTTAAGAAAATGCCCACAACATGGTTTTACCAAAGTACATCAAATTAATACTTTTTACAATGGTTTAAGCATGAGTGACCAAGATTCACTAAATAGTGCCTCGGGGGGTAATCTTTTGGCTAAGACTTCCAATGTTGCTTGGGATATCATTGAGAAAAAGTCTCGTGTGCAAACCAAGAGTGTTCGGACCAATGTCGCTAGTGCTAGCACTAGTGACAGCGACAAGCGATTGGACAAAATCACTGTGCTTCTTGAATCGCTTGTTACCCACACCGTCAGCAACAACAACAGCAGCAACACTAAAAACGCTCAAGTTAGTGCTGTCAGCCAACCATGCGAGATATGCGGGGGTCCTCACTCTTACACCACTTGTACCGCCACCCAAGACTACCCTGCTGAGAATGTGAATGCGGCATATGGCACCTATCCTCAACCTGCTTGTCAAGCTAGACCTCAAGGTGACCGTAATTTGCTTAGCTACCGCTCCAACAACTACCTCTCACCACCCGGTTTTCCTCCAAACAACCCAAACCAACAACAAAACCTCAACCGCCCTCCTCAACAACAACCTCATACACCATACATCCCTCCTCACAAGCAGCAACAACCACCTCAACGTAACAACCAAGTTTACCAACAACCTGCTTATCAACCACTCGCATACAATGCTCCTCCAAACCAACCCACTGCATTACACCAAGAGGTTGCAACTTACATGAGGACCAATGATGTGATCGTGGAAAATATCCAACAGGAAGTGCGCAACTTGAAAGCAGACTTGGTCAAACAAGGAAACGATTTGAGAGCCGACATGAGAAATACGTTAGATAGCCAAACTAATGACTTGAAGAACATGATGGCTAGTTGCTTCCAAGGTAATCAACCCTCTTCTTCGGGTACTCTTCCGAGTAACACCGTTGCGAATCCAAGAGGGGAGATGAAAGCAATCACCACTTGAAGTGGTAAAGGTACCAAGGAACCCGAGCTTCCTATACCTCCACCGGTGATTGTGACTAAGGAGAACGAGTCACCTGCTCCTATTCCTCATCCTTCTCCTTCCCCAATTTCTCCACGTCTTCCTTCTACCCCTCCTCCACCCAAGGATGTGAGTGATCCTATTCTTCCAAAGCCTTCCTCTTCTTCCAATATACCTTATCCATCTAGGTTGAGTAATGAGAAGCTCAAAAGCAAGGACGATATTCAGGTTTCTAACTTTCTTAAAATGTTTAAACAACTGAATTTCAATATTTCCTTCGCTGAGGCTCTCGCTCACATGCCTAAATATGCGAAAATGTTTAAAGATCTTCTGAGTGACAAGGAAAAGCTCCTTGATATTGCCAACACCCAACTTAATGATAATTGCTCTGCAGTGCTCTTAAGGAAATTGCCAACCAAGCTTGGTGATCCAGGTCGTTTCTTAATCCCCTGCAATTTCCCGGGAGTAGAGAATTGCATGGTCCTAGCCGATCTAGGTGCCAGTATTAATCTTATGCCTCTAAGCGTTTGGAAGCAACTATCTCTCCCGGAGCTAGTCCCCACCAAAATGACTTTGGAATTAGCTAACCGTACGGTTGCTTATCTAGTGGGGATAGCCGAAGACGTCTTTGTAGGAGTCGACAAATTCACTTTTCCTGCCGATTTCGTCGTCGTCGACTACGAGATGGACCCTCGTGTTCCCTTGATCGTGGGTCGTCCATTCCTGAGGACCGGTCGCACTCTCATCGATGTTGAAGCCGGTGAGCTTATCATGAGAGTGGGTGACGATAAAATCGTCTTCAACATGGGAAAGTTGTCTAAACAACCTTATTCAAACGAGAGTGTTAATTGTATTGACGTTCTTGACGAGGCTTGTGAAGAACACTTCCAAAATGCTTGCAAAAGTATTCCTACCTCTCTTCCCAATGTTGAAATCGTTGCCTCTATCGATTCATCATTGTCTCTATTTGGAGATAGTGATTTGTTTTGGAACACTCTTGAAGACACCATGGGAGATGTGAATTTAGCTACTGATGATTCTCCACCGATGGGGATGAAGACATGCATTTCTTTGACAACTTTCTCAACGAAGACAATCCTTCTCCTCCATCTCCCACGGTTATTGCTATCGATACTCCGACTTTGAAAACGCCTCCCGTCAAAAAATCCTCCGGATTTAGAGCTTAAGGAGTTGCCGCCTCATCTTGAGTACGTGTTTCTTGAAGAAGAGAAGAAGTCGCCAGTCATCATTGCTAAGGACCTAAAGGAAGAAGAAAAAGCCTGACTTATCACCGTGTTGAAAGATCATAAGAAGGCTATTGCTTGGAAGATTTCTGATATTCGTGGAATTGATCCTCACTTCTGCACACACAAAATTCTCATGGAGGACGACTTTAAGCCCACAATTCAAAGCCAACGAAGGGTGAATCCAAAAATCCATGAAGTCATTCATACAGAGGTGATCGAACTTCTTGATGCGGGTATGATTTACCCTATTTCGGATTCACCATGGGTTAGTCCAATCCATTATGTGCCCAAGAAGGGCGGAATAACCGTTGTTCCCAATGAACACAACGAGTTGATTTCCACTCGTCTCGTTACTGGGTGGAGAGTTTGTATAGACTACCGCAAACTCAATGATGCAACGAGAAAGGATCATTTCCCTCTACCTTTTATGGACCAAATGCTTGAACGTTTAGCGGGTAATGAATATGACTGCTTTCTTGATGGTTTCTCGGGTTATTTCCAAATACCCATCGATCCTCAAGATCAAGAGAAGACAACATTCACTTGTCCCTATGGCACATTTGCTTACAAAAGAATGCCTTTTGGCTTATGCAATGCCCCCGGGACTTTCCAAAGGTGCATGTTAGCTATCTTCCATGACATGGTTGAACAAACCATGGAAGTCTTCATGGATGATTTCTCGGTCTTCGGGGATTCCTTCTCTTCTTGCCTTGCCAATTTGGAACGTATGCTTAAGCGGTGCGAAGACACTCTCCTTGTTCTGAATTGGGAAAAATGCCATTTTATGGTAAAAGAAGGCATCGTGCTGGGACACAAGATTTCCAAAGCCGGTCTTGAAGTAGACCGTGCTAAAGTCGATGTTATCGCCAAGTTGCCTCCACCTTCAACCGTGAAGGGTGTGAGAAGTTTTCTGGGTCATACGGGCTACTACCGTCGATTCATCAAAGATTTTTCTCAAATCGCTCGCCCGATGACCCACCTCTTGGAAAAAGATACTCCTTTCATCTTTTCCAAAGAGTGTCTTGAAGCCTTAAACTCGCTTAAGGATAAGCTAACTAAGGCACCCATCTTGGTTACCCCTAATTGGGAGCTTCCCTTTGAGTTGATGTGCGATGCTAGTGATTTTGCTATTGGAGCGGTTTTGGGACAAAGAGTGAACAAACACTTCCAACCAATCCATTACGCTAGCAAGACAATGACGGGGGCACAATTGCATTATACGACAACCGAAAAAGAGCTTTTAACTGTTGTCTATGCTTTTGAAAAATTCCGCCCCTATCTTGTCCTTTCTACAACAATTGTGTATACCCATCATTCCGCGTTGAAGTACTTGTTGACAAAGCAAGATTCCAAACCAAGACTTCTTCGCTGTGTTTTGCTGCTCCAGGAATTTAAAATCGAAATTCGCGATAAAAAAGGAGCTGAAAACCTAGCCGCGGATCATCTCAGCAGACTTGAGGATCCTTACCAAGGGGATCATCCGAACAAAGAAATCAATGATTCTTTTCCCTTGGAGACCTTAATTTCTATAAATTGGAATTCTGATGAAACCCCGTGGTCTGCGGACTTTGCAAACTACTTGGCGGGTGGAATTCTCAAGGAAGGGTTGACGTCTCAACAAAAGAAAAAGTTCTTCACCGACATTAAGAGTTACTTTTTGGACGACCCTTACCTATTCAAACAATGTGCCGACCTGATTATCCGCCGATGTGTTGACGGACCGGCAGCTTCAGAAATCCTCGATGCTTGCCACAAAGGACCCACCGGTGGTCACTTTGGTCCCAACTACACCGCCAAAAAAGTGTTTGATTCGGGATTTTATTGGCCCTCCATATATCGTGACGCTCACAATATGGTTAAACGATGTGATGTTTGCCAAAAACAAGGCACGATCACACATAAAGACGAGATGCCTCAGAATTTCATTCAAGAATGTGAAATCTTTGATGTTTGGGGTATCGACTTTATGGGGCCATTCCCTTCTTCTAAAGGAAACAAATACATCCTTGTAGCCGTTGACTACGTTTCTAAGTGGGTTGAAGCCAAAGCTTTACCCACTAATGACGCAAGGGTGGTTTGTAACTTTTTGAAAGCTCTTTTCGCTAGATTCGGTGTGCCTCGTGCCATTATTAGTGATCGTGGGACTCATTTTTCAATGACCAATTCGCAAGAGTCATGGCTAAGTACGGTGTAAATCATCGTCTTTCCACAGCCTACCACCCACAAACTAATGGCCAGGCTGAAATATCCAACCGATGCCTAAAGCGAATTCTGGAAAGAACCGTGGGAGAGCATCGTGCCTCATGGGCTGATAAACTTGATGATGCTTTGTGGGCTTTCCGTACTGCTTACAAGACCCCGATCGGCTGTACGCCTTATCGTCTTGTGTACGGGAAAGCGTGCCACCTCCCCATTGAGTTGGAGCACAAGGCTTACTGGGCCTTGAAGTGGACTAATTTTGATATCAACAAAGTCGGTGACCTACGCAAGATCCAACTCAATGAGCTCAATGAACTCCGTAATGAGGCTTATGAAAATTCTTTGATCTATAAGGAAAGGACTAAGCTCATTCACGATTCTAAGATTAAGAACCGAGAGTTCCATGTTGGAGACAAAGTCTTACTTTTTAACTCTCGGTTGAAAATATTCTCGGGAAAGCTCAAATCTCGTTGGTCCGGCCCATTCACCATTGCCCAAATTTTTCCATATGGTACTCTCGAGCTCGCTCAACCTAATGGACCTAATTTTAAGGTGAATGGCCAACGAGTGAAGTTGTACTTTGGTGAGGACACCTCTCAGGAGGTGATTCCATCCCTCACCACGTTCCTCATGAACTAATTTTGGGTCGAGTCCGGCTCGTGACTCGGTTATAAAAAACAAGCGCTCCTCGGGAGGCAGCCCGAGTATCTATCCTTTTATGTTTTAACCTCCTAAGGGTAGGGGGACTTCTATACGCGTTTGTCTTTGTGTGGTGATGTGATTACAGGGATAAGTGCACTTTTGGAAACTTTGAAGAACCGTGCTCCCGTGCTATCCGAAATCCGGTTCTATCTCTCAACTATCGTGATTCAATTTTCTTCATACTCACTTTTGAAATTGATCACTTTAGTCGTCTCTTCCTTAACTCGAGTTAACCAACGTGCACAATGTCACAAGTGTAGGGGAGACTTTTCCCACATGCTTAAACATTGAGGACAATGTTTATCTTAAGTGTAGGGGGGACTTCTATCGAAGTTCTAAGTGGACTTTTCCATGAAAATGCTTTCATTTAACCGGAAAATCCTATTTTTCAACATTTTTCAAATTTTTTATTAACTTTGGCCATTTAGTAGTAATTTTTAAATTTTTATCGTTGATTTCATATGTATATATCCCGCGATAAAGTCAAAAATATTAATAAAGTGGTGTAGCTAGTTTAGAAGTCTTTGACATATTAGGCCCGTTGCGTTTATTTTGACTCAACCCGAATAGACTTATCCAAGTTTATTCTAGCTAGTATCCTTAACCATGTAGACCTTAATTGGTTTATTAGGCTAAGTATCCACGAGTCTCATTACTTTAGATTTTAAATTGTGGAGGACGAGAAATGATAGAGTCAATTATAAGTCGGTATTCTTGCACAAGCTCAGTTGGTGTAATTATTTGCCTATTCTCCCATCACTTGCTAATAATTTATCTGCAATAAGTAAGGTCGTACGATTTGAAAAGTTACTTAGCTTCTAGCCCAAGATCGTTTAAAAGTTGCTCGGTAGTGATAAGAGTTCATAGCCAAGGCAAAACTTATGAAGCGGGGCGCGAAGATTGGCGTTTCCGAAAAGGCCCTAACAAGGCATGAGGATTCCATTTTATTGCTGAAGATCCAAAGTGATGTGAAAAGCATTATTCCTAAATCAATATGAAGGATCAAGACTCACGACGAAAAGCAATCAACTCCCATAAAGATCATGGAGAAGTCTATCCGAAAAGACCCTAACAAGGTATGAGGATAAATAGATCCAAGTCCGAAAAGGAGGCGGATCGTTGTATCTCAAAATCCCAAATAGAGATTGAAGAAATAATCATGAAGTCGTGGTCAACAAAGTTGGAGGACCCCTCAAAAGTCTCCAAGTGAAGAAACTCTATGAACGATGAGAAGACAATTATCTCAAGCACGTCTCTCAAGATATGAAGTATGAAGTACATGCCAAATATCGGCCCGAGAAAGGTCTCAAATCGTGAACCGAGTTATGCCAAGATATGAACTTTTTGATATCCCTAGAAGCAGTTTTAAGAGATTTTATCCTTTAGCTAACTATTGATCAAATCGTCCTACTTTGCTTTCAGCCTAAATAAACTATCGAAATAAGTCCCAAAAATGTATCTTCATGATCATTCTAAGACAAAATAAAATATAAGAGATACACCTAGGAATAAGGGAGTTTAAGCATTTAATTAAGCCATGTGTGTGAGTGTTTGAATTGCTAACTTATAATAACAATGATCTCGTTTTTAAGCTTAGTTTGGGGAACGTGAAACTTGAGGGTGATAAATCTTCGCAACACCAAAGCCCTAATGTAAGTCATTGGTTTCTTTGCAAGTTATTTCCATCCTTTTGTTTACTTTAAAGTTTTAATTTCTCTTAGTATTTTAATTTTTGTTTAGTAGTATTTAAATAAGGCCAAGGTTGATTAATTATGAGAAAAGTGTAAAATTGCTTTATCACTAAGCATTGCATGAGGGCATGGAAATGGTTAAGTGTAGGGGATTTGATAGGTGTGTAAACACCCATCCTTTTACCACTTAATTCTGGCTAAAACGAGACCAAAACGCGTATTTAATATCATTTGTTTGGAATTATGCGTGGTTTTTGTGTTTATTGTGTTTTCAGAGCCAACCGGATGAATATTGAAGAAAACATGAGATTGCACGGGTTTTACCGAAGAAAAGGACTCAAGTTAAAGTCTATTGTCCAAGAGATGCAAAGGATTTGATGTCACTGGGCCTATTCGAAGATTTATCGAAGAAAAGGACCAAAGATGGAAGATTTACATAAGTCGAAGAAACTCAAGTCTATTAAACGAAGAAATTAAAAGACGAGTTGAATTTAATCGACGACAAATCCCGAATCAGAATCGAAAACGTCAACTTTTCTGAAAAGACGAGAAGACAAGAAGAACGGGAGAAAGCCCACTCACTAACCAAAAGACAAGGCTATATAAAGCCCATCCCCTCACACTTTCCTTCCAGTTAGTTTTAGTTTTTCTTTCCTCCACTTTTTTCTCCCTTCTTGTTCGTAGCATCACCAACACCACTAGGGTGTTTGGTGATCTTGATCTTTGTTTTTTTAATCTTGTAATTTTAATCCTTGTTTTGTTATTGTTAAAACATTAAATCATCAATACAAGTTCTTGTTTAATCTTTCCATTTCATCTTGTTCATCATCATCTTTCTTTTCAAGTTCTTAAGTTCTTATTTTATTGATTTGATCTTTAAAAGTTGTTGGGTTTTGTGTTTTTGTTGATGGGATTTGTAGTTTATGGTTAGTAGATGCTTTGTGTTTAGCTTTATTTAAGATTTGGTGAAAAACTTGGTGATTTTTGGCATTAAAATTGATTTCCTTGTTCTTCGGGTAAAGCTTCTGTTTCTGAGTGTTCCCAGGTTCCGGATGAACAAATCTTCCGGATGAACACAAAAGTTCCAAGTGAACCAAAAAGTTCCGGGTGAACTAAAAAGTTCCGGATGAGCATAATCTTCCGAATGAGCATAAAAAGTTCCGGATGAAAGTGTTTTCTAAAAAAAGTTCCGAATCAACAACTTTTTCAAAAGTTCCGAATGAGTTTATGTTAGAAAAGTTCCGAGTGAGTTTTTAAGTTCCGAATGAGTTTTCCTTTTAAAACTTCCGAATGAGTATAAAGTTCCGGATGAACCAAACTTCCGAATAAACTTCCGAATAAAGTTCCGAGTAAAGTTCCGGGTGAAAGTTCCGAACCAACTTCCGAACCAATCTTCCGAACCAAGTTCCGGGTGAACTTCCGAAGAAAGTTCCGAGTCAATCTTCCGAACCAAGTTCCGAGTGAAAGATCCGAGTGAAGTTCCGAACGAAGTTCCGGATCAAGAGTTCCGAACCAACTTCCGGTTGAAAAGTTCCGAATCAAGGTTAAACTTCCGAATCAGTTTTCTTTGAATATTTTTGAGAAGTTACTGTATTACTGTTTCTTACTGTTTCTTTATTTTAATTTTAATTTTAATTCTAGTCTTGTTAGTTGTCATTAAATTAATTGTTTTTTTTTTGCTCTAAATTTTCATTTTAATACATTTAAACTTTTTAGTAGATTAGAAATCTAAAACCCCTTTTTAGTACCAAGAACAATCATTCCACTTAAGGCTGAGATCAATTCGAGAGGCTAATATCAAATTCTGGCTATTTGATATTAGCATTTGATATTAGCATTTTAATATATTTGATAGGTGTGTAAACACCCATCCTTTTACCACTTAATTCTGGCTAAAAAGAGACAAAAACACGTATTTAATATCATTTGTTTGGAATTATGCGTGGTTTTTGTGTTTATTGTGTTTTCAGAGCCAACCGGATGAATATTGAAGAAAACATGAGATTGCACGGGTTTTACCGAAGAAAAGGACTCAAGTTAAAGTCTATTGTCCAAGAGATGCAAAAGATTTGAAGTCACTGGGCCTATTCGAAGATTTATCGAAGAAAAGGACCAAAGATGGAAGATTTACATAAGTCGAAGATACTCAAGTCTATTAAACGAAGAAATTAAAAGACGAGTTGAATATAATCGACGACAAATCCCGAATCAGAATCGAAAACGTCAACTTTTCTGAAAAGACGAGAAGACAAGAAGAACGGGAGAAAGCCCACTCACCAACCAAAAGACAAGGCTATATAAAGCCCATCCCCTCACACTTTCCTTCCAGTTAGTTTTAGTTTTTCTTTCCTCCACTTTTTTCTCCCTTCTTGTTCGTAGCATCACCAACACCACTAGGGTGTTTGGTGATCTTGATCTTTGTTTTTTTAATCTTGTAATTTTAATCCTTGTTTTGTTATTGTTAAAACATTAAATCATCAATACAAGTTCTTGTTTAATCTTTCAAAAAAAAATAATAATAATAAAAAAATAAAATAAAAAAAAAATAGAATAAAAAAAACAATTAATTTAATGACAACTAACAAGACTAGAATTAAAATTAAAATTAAAATAAAGAAACAGTAAGAAACAGTAATACATTAACTTCTTAAAAATATTCAAAGAAAACTGATTCGGAAGTTTAACCTTGATTCGGAACTTTTCAACCGGAAGTTGGTTCGAAACTCTTGATCCGGAACTTCGTTCGGAACTTCACTCGGATCTTTCACTCGGAACTTGGTTCGGAAGATTGACTCGGAACTTTCTTCGAAAGTTCACCCGGAACTTGGTTCGGAAGATTTGTTCGGAAGTTGGTTCGGAACTTTCACCCGGAACTTTACTCGGAACTTTATTCGGAAGTTTATTCGGAAGTTTGGTTCATCCGGAACTTTATACTCATTCGGAAGTTTTAAAAGGAAAACTCATTCGGAACTTAAAAACTCACTCGGAACTTTTCTAACATAAACTCATTCGGAACTTTTCAAAAAGTAGTTGATTCGGAACTTTTTTTAGAAAACACTTTCATCCGGAACTTTTTATGCTCATTCGGAAGATTATGCTCATCCGGAACTTTTTAGTTCACCCGGAACTTTTTGGTTCACTCGGAACTTTTGTGTTCATCCGGAAGATTTGTTCATCCGGAACCTGGGAACACTCAGAAACAGAAGCTTTACCCGAAGAACAAGGAAATCAATTTTAATGCCAAAAATCACCAAGTTTTTCACCAAATCTTAAATAAAGCTAAACACAAAGCATCTACTAACCATAAACTACAAATCCCATCAACAAAAACACAAAACCCAACAACTTTTAAAGATCAAATCAATAAAATAAGAACTTAAGAACTTGAAAAGAAAGATGATGATGAACAAGATGAAATGGAAAGATTAAACAAGAACTTGTATTGATGATTTAATGTTTTAACAATAACAAAACAAGGATTAAAATTACAAGATTAAAAAACAAAGATCAAGATCACCAAACACCCTACTGGTGTTGGTGATGCTACGAACAAGAAGGGAGAAAAAAGTAGAGGAAAGAAAAACTAAAACTAACTGGAAGGGAAGTGTGAGGGGATGGGCTTTATATAGCCTTGTCTTTTGGTTGGTGAGTGGGCTTTCTCCCGTTCTTCTTGTCTTCTCGTCTTTTGAGAAAAGTTGACGTTTTCGATTCTGATTCGGGATTTGTCGTCGATTAAATTCAACTCGTCTTTTAATTTCTTCGTTTAATAGACTTGAGTTTCTTCGACTTATGTAAATCTTCCATCTTTGGTCCTTTTCTTCGATAAATCTTCGAATAGGCCCAGTGACTTCAAATCTTTTGCATCTCTTGGACAATAGACTTTAACTTGAGTCCTTTTCTTCGGTAAAACCCGTGCAATCTCATGTTTTCTTCAATATTCATCCGGTTGGCTCTGAAAACACAATAAACACAAAAACCACGCATAATTCCAAACAAATGATATTAAATACGTGGTTTGGTCTCGTTTTAGCCAGAATTAAGTGGTAAAAGGATGGGTGTTTACACACCTATCAAATCCCCTACACTTAACCATTGCCATGCCCTCATGCAATGCTTAGTGATAAAGCAATTTTACACTTTTCTCATAGTTAATCAACCTTGGCCTTATTTAAAGACTACTAAACAAAAATTAAAATACTAAGAGAGATTAAACTTTAAAGGAAACAAAAGAATGGAGATAACTTGCAAAGAGATCAATGACTTACATTAGGGCTTTGGTGCTGCGAAGATTTATCACCCTCAAGTTTCACGTTCCCCAAACTAAGCTTAAAAACGAGATCATTGTTATTATAAGTTAATAAATCAAACACTTACACACATGGCTTAATTAAATGCTTAAACTCCCTTATTCCTAGGTGTATCTCTTATATTTTATTTTTGTCTTAGAATGATCATGAAGATGCATTTTTGGACTTATTTCGATAGTTTATTAAGGCTAAAAGCAAAGTAAGACGATTTGATCAATAGTTAGCTAAAGGACAAAATCTCATAAAACTGCTTCTCGGGATATCAAAAAGTTCATATCTTGGCATAACTTGGTTCACGATTTGAGACCTTTCTCGGGCCGATATTTGGCATGTACTTCATACTTCATATCTTGAGAGACGTGCTTGAGATAATGGTATTCTCATCGTTCATAGAGTTTCTTCACTGGGGAGACTTTTGAGAGGTACTCCAACTTTGTTGACCACGACTTCATGATTATTTCTTCAATCTCTATTTGGGATTTTGAGATACAACGATCCGCCTCCTTTTCGGACTTGGATCTATTTATCCTCATACCTTGTTAGGGTCTTTTCGGATAGACTTCTCCATGATCTTTATGGGAGTTGATTGCTTTTCGTCGTGAGTCTTGATCCTTCATATTGACTTTGGGAATAATGCTTTTCACATCACTTGGGATTTTTAGCAATAAAATGGAATCCTCATGCCTTGTTAGGGCCTTTTCGGACTCGCCAATCTTCGTGCCCCGCTTCATAAGTTATGCCTTGGCTATGAACTCTTATCATTACCGAGCAACTTTTAAACGATCTTGGGCTAGAAGCTAAGTAACTTTTCAAATCGTACGACCTTACTTATTGCAGATAAATTATTAGCAAGTGATGGGAGAATAGGCAAATAATTACAACAAGTGAGCTTGTGCAAGAATACCGACTTATAATTGACTCTATCATTTCTCGTCCTCCACAATTTAAAATCTCAAGTAATGATACTCGTGGACACTTAGCCTAATAAACCAATTAAGGTCTACATGGTTAAGGATACTAGCTAGAATAAACTTGGATAAGTCTATTCGGGTTGAGTCAAAATAAACGCAACGGGCCTAATATGTCAAAGATTTCAAAACTAGCTACACCACTTTATTAATATTTTTGACTTTATTGCGGGATATATACATATGAAAGCAAAGATAAAAATTTAAAAATTACGACAAAATGGCTAAAGTTAATAAAAAATTTGAAAAATGTTGAAAAATATGATTTTCCGGTTAAATGAAGGCATTTTCATGGAAAAGTCCACTTAAAACTTCGACAGAAGTCCCCCCTACACTTAAGATAAACATTGTCCTCAATGTTTAAGCATGTGGGAAAAGTCTCCCCTACACTTATGACATTGTGCACGTTGGTTAACTCAAGTTAAGGAAGAGACGACTAAAGTGATCAATTTCAAAAGTGAGTATGAAGAAAATTGAATCACGATAGTTGAGAGATAGAACCGGATTTCGGATAGCACGGAAGCACGGTTCTTCAAAGTTTCCAAAAGTGCACTTATCCCTATAATCACATCACCACACAAAGACAAACGCGTATAGAAGTCCCCCTACACTTAGGAGGTTAAAACATAAAAGGATAGATACTCGGGCTGCCTCCCGAGGAGCGCTTGTTTTTGATAACCGAGTCACAAGCCTGACTCGACCCAAAATTAGTTCATGAGGAACGTGGTGAGGGATGGAATCACCTCCTGAGAGGTGTCCTCACCAAAGTACAACTTCACTCGTTGGCCATTCACCTTAAAATTAGGTCCATTAGGTTGAGCGAGCTCGAGAGTACCATATGAAAAAAATTGGGCAATGGTGAATGGGCCGGACCAACGAGATTTGAGCTTTCCCGAGAAGATTTTCAACCGAGAGTTAAAAAGTAAGACTTTGTCTCCAACATGGAACTCTCGGTTCTTAATCTTAGAATCGTGAATGAGCTTAGTCCTTTCCTTATAGATCAAAGAATTTTCATAAGCCTCATTACGGAGTTCATTGAGCTCATTGAGTTGGATCTTGCGTAGGTCACCGGCTTTGTTGATATCAAAATTAGCCCACTTCAAGGCCCAGTAAGCCTTGTGCTCCAACTCAATGGGGAGGTGGCACGCTTTCCCGTACACAAGACGATATGGTGTACAACCAATCGGAGTCTTATAGGCGGTACGGAAAGCCCACAAAGCATCATAAGGTTTATCAGCCCATGAGGTGCGATGCTCTCCCACGGTCCGTTCCAGAATTCGCTTAAGTCCTCGGTTGGATATTTCAGCCTGGCCATTAGTTTGTGGGTGGTAGGCTGTGGAAAGACGATGATTTACACCATACTTAGCCATGACTCTTGCGAATTGGTCATTGCAAAAATGAGTCCCACGATCACTAATAATGGCACGAGGCACACCGAATCTAGCGAAAAGAGCTTTCAAAAAGTTACAAACCACCCTTGCGTCATTAGTAGGTAAAGCTTTGGCTTCAACCCACTTTGAAACGTAGTCAACGGCTACAAGGATGTATTTGTTTCCTTTAGAAGAAGGGAATGGCCCCATAAAGTCGATACCCCAAACATCAAATATTTCACACTCTTGAATGAATTCTGAGGCATCTCGTCTTTATGTGTGATCGTGCCTTGTTTTTGGCAAGCATCACATCGTTTAACCATATTGTGAGCGTCCCGATATATGGAGGGCCAATAAAATCCCGAATCAAACACTTTTTTGGCGGTGTAGTTGGGACCAAAGTGACCACCGGTGGGTCCTTTATGGCAAGCATCAAGGATTTCTGAAGCTGCCGGTCCGTCAACACATCGGCGGATAATCAGGTCGGCACATTGTTTGAATAGGTAAGGGTCGTCCCAAAAGTAAGTCTTAATGTCGGTGAAGAACTTCTTCTTTTGTTGAGACGTCAACCCTTCCTTGAGAATTCCACCCGCCAAGTAGTTTGCAAAGTCCGCAAACCACGGGGTTTCATCAGAATTCGAATTTATAGATATTAAGGTCTCCAAGGGAAAAGAATCATTTATTTGTTTGTTCGGATGATCCCCTTGGTAAGGATCCTCAAGTCTGCTAAGATGATCCGCGGCTAGGTTTCTGCTCCTTTTTTATCGCGAATTTCGATTTTAAATTCCTGGAGCAGCAAAACCCAGCGAAGAAGTCTTGGTTTGGAATCTTGCTTTGTCAACAAGTACTTCAACGTGGAATGATCGGTATACACAATTGTTGTAGAAAGGACAAGATAGGGGCGGAATTTTTCAAAGGCATAGACAACAGCTAAAAGCTCTTTTTTGGTTGTCGTGTAATGCAATTGAGCCCCAGTCATTGTCTTGCTAGCGTAATGGATTGGTTGGAAGTGTTTGTTCACTCTTTGTCCCAGAACCGCTCCAATAGCAAAATCACTAGCATCGCACATCAACTCAAAGGGAAGCTCCCAATTAGGGGTAACTAAGACGGGTGCCTTAGTTAGCTTATCCTTAAGCGAGTTGAAGGCTTCGAGACACTCTTTGGAAAAGATAAAAGGAGTATCTTTTTCCAAGAGGTGGGTCATCGGGCGAGCGATTTGAGGAAAATCTTTGATGAATCGACGGTAGAAGCCCGCATGACCCAGAAAACTTCTCACACCCTTCATGGTTGAAGGTGGAGGCAACTTGGCGATAACATCGACTTTAGCACGTTCTACTTCAAGACCGGCTTTGGAAATCTTGTGTCCTAGCACGATGCCCTCTTTTACCATAAAATGGCATTTTTCCAAATTCAGAACAAGGCGAGTGTCTTCGCACCGCTTAAGCATACGTTCCAAATTGGCAAGGCAAGAAGAGAAGGAATCCCCGAAGACCGAGAAATCATCCATGAAGACTTCCATGGTTTGTTCAACCATGTCATGGAAGATAGCTAACATGAACCTTTCGAAAGTCCCGGGGGCATTGCATAAGCCAAAAGGCATTCTTTTGTAAGCAAATGTGCCATAGGGACAAGTGAATGTTGTCTTCTCTTGATCTTGGGGATCGATGGGTATTTGGAAATAACCCGAGAAACCATCAAGAAAGCAGTAATATTCATTACCCGCTAAACGTTCAAGCATTTGGTCCATAAAAGGTAGAGGGAAATGATCCTTTCTCGTGGCATCATTGAGTTTGCGGTAGTCTATACAAACTCTCCACCGAGTAACGAGACGAGTGGAAATCAACTCGTTGTGTTCATTGGGAACAACGGTTATTCCGCCCTTCTTGGGCACACAATGGATTGGACTAACCCATGGGGAATCCAAAATAGGGTAAATCATACCCGCATCAAGAAGTTTGATAACCTCTGTTTTGATGACTTCATGGATTTTTGGATTCACCCTTCGATGGCTTTGAATTGTGGGCTTAAAGTCGTCCTCCATGAGAATTTTGTGTGTGCAGAAGTGAGGATCAATTCCACGAATATCAGAAATTTTCCAAGCAATAGCCTTCTTGTGATCTTTCAACACGGTGATAAGTCGGGCTTTTTCTTCTTCCTTTAGGTCCTTAGCAATGATGACTGGCGACTTCTTCTCTTCTTCAAGAAACACGTACTCGAGATGAGGCGGCAACTCCTTAAGCTCTAAATCCGGAGGATTTTCGATGGGAGGCGTTTTTAAAGTCGGAGTATCGATAGCAATAATCGTGGGAGATGGAGGAGAAGGATTGTCTTCGTTGAGAAGGTTGTCAAAGAAATGCATGTCTTCATCCCCATCGGTGGGAGAATCATCAGTAGCTAAATTCACATCTCCCATGGTGTCTTCAAGATTGTTCCAAAACAAATCACTTTCTCCAAATAGAGATAATGATGAATCAATAGAGGCAGCGGTTTCAACATTGGGAAGAGAGGTAGGAATACTTTTACAAGCATCTTTGAAGTGTTCTTCACAAGCCTCATCCAGAACGTCAATACAATTAATACTCTCGTTGGAATAAGGTTGTTCAGACAGCTTTCCCATGTTGAAGACGATTTTATCGTCACCCACTCGCATGATAAGCTCACCGGCTTCAACATCGATAAGAGTGCGACCGGTCCTCAGGAATGGACGACCCACGATCAGTGGTACACGAGGGTCCATCTCGTAGTCGACGACGACGAAATCAGCAGGAAAAGTGAATTTGTCGACTCCTACAAAGACGTCTTCGGCTATCCCCACTGGATAAGCAACCGTACGGTTAGCTAATTCCAAAGTCATTTTGGTGGGGACTAGCTCAGGGAGAGATAATTGCTTCCAAACTCTTAGAGGCATGAGATTAATACTGGCACCTAGATCGGCTAGGGCCATGCAATTCTCTACTCCCGGGAAATTGCAAGGAATTAAGAAACGACCCGGATCACCAAGCTTGGTTAGCAATTTCCTTAAGAGCACTGCAGAGCAATTCTCATTAAGTTGGGTGTTGGCAATATCGAGGAGCTTTTCCTTGTCGCTCAGAAGATCTTTAAACATTTTCGCGTATTTAGGCATGTGAGCGAGAGCCTCAGCGAAGGAGATATTGAAATTCAGTTGTTTAAACATCTTAAGAAAGTTCGAAACCTGAATATCGTCCTTGCTCTTTTGCTTCTCTTTCCTCAACCTAGATGGATAAGGTATATTGGAAGAAGAGGAAGACTTTGGAAGAATAGGATCACTCACATCCTTGGGTGGAGGAGGGGTAGAAGGAAGAGGTGGAGAAATTGGGGAAGGAGAAGGATGAGGAATAGGAGCAAGTGACTCGTTCTCCTTAGTCACAACCACCGGTGGAGGTATAGGAAGCTCGGGTTCCTTGGTACCTTTGCCACTTCGAGTAGTGATTGCTTTCATCTCCCCTGTTGGATTCGCAACGGTGTTACTCAGAAGAGTACCCGAAGAAGAGGGTTGATTACCTTGGAAGAAACTAGCCATCATGTTCTTCAAATCATTAGTTTGGCTATCCAACGTGTTTCTCATGTCGGCTCTCAAATCGTTTCCTTGTTTGACCAAGTCTGCTTTCAGGTTGAGCACTTCTCTCTGAAGATTTCCCACAATCACATCGTTAGTCCTCATATAAGTTTCTACTTCTTGGTGAAGAGCGGTGGGTTGGTTGGGAGGAGCATTGTATGCGGGTGGTTGATAAGCAGGTTGCTGGTAGACTTGGTTGTTTCGTTGAGGTGGTTGTGGTTTCTTGTGAGGAGGGATGTATGGTGTACGAGGTTGTTGTTGTTGTTGAGGAGGGCGGTTAAGGTTTTGTTGTTGGTTTGGGTTGTTGGGAGGAAAACCAGGTGGTGAAAGATAATTGTTAGAGCGGCAGCTAAGCAAATTACGGTCACCTTGAGGTCTAGCTTGATAAGCAGGTTGAGGATAGGTGCCATATGCTGCATTCACATTCTCAGCAGGGTAGTCTTGGGTGGCGGTACAAGTGGTGTAAGAGTGAGGACCCCCGCATATCTCGCATGGTTGGCTGACAGCACTAACTTGAGCGTTTTTAGCGTTGTTGCTGTTGTTGTTGCTGACGGTGTGGGTGACAAGCGATTCAAGAAGCACCGTGATTTTGTCCAGTCGCTTGTCGCTGTCACTAGTGCTAGCACTAGCGACATTGGTCCGAACACTCTTGGTTTGCACACGAGACTTATTCTCAATGATATCCCAAGCAGCATTGGAAGTCTTAGCCAAAAGATTACCCCCCGAGGCACTGTTTAGTGAATCTTGGTCACTCATGCTTAAACCATTGTAAAAAGTATTAATTTGATGTACTTTGGTAAAACCATGTTGTGGGCATTTTCTTAAAAGATCTTTAAAACGATCCCAAGATTCACTGAACGACTCATCGTACTTTTGTTCAAAATTAATGATTTCATTCCGCAAAGCGGTAGTACGAGAGGGTGGGAAAAAGTAATTTATAAATGTTGGAAATACGTTTTACGTATTAGAAAGGATCGGTCACTCCAACAATAGTCTACGTTAAAGCTCGTAGTTTAGTTATTTACTTTTATCAAACAAAGCCCAATACCGAGCCCATGGATTGTATGGGCCGGCGGCCTATTGTAAACCCAAGCCCATCACATGGGCTTGGGTATATAAACCCTCTCCTTTGATGGAGAGGGGTGTGGTTTTCATTATTTTACACATAGTGGTTCTTAACTTTCTCTCTCTAAAGTGTGAAATCCACCATCTCTCTATCTCTTTCTCTCTCTAAAAACATAAGCATAGATTTACAAATCTACAAATGGTATCAGAGCTTGGGATGAAATATAGGTTTGTTTTTGTGTTCTAAACATTTCGTAGATTGTTGGTTTGTTTTTAGCCGAATCTTCAAAAAAAAAAATTTGGTGTTGGATCGAAGTTTAAAGTAGTGTAACATAGGGATTCGTGCTTAAGAGTGTTCCTGGTATCTTGGTTTTCATTAAAACATCAGTTTTCTTGGATCAAAAGTGCGAAAAAAGGCTTTGTTCTTCATTCCGAAATTCTAGCAGAAAGATCCATCGGAAAGTACAAACTGTACTTGGGCCTCCATAGCAATAACTTAACCATCGGAAAGGGTTAGGTTTCTACATTGCGATCGTTGGATTTTTATCACTTATTCCGATCTGAATCATTCCGATAGCTATTGCGATCTGAGATTCCTACGGGTATAAGGAAGTATTTTAAGTCGTTACTATGCTCGAATTTTGTCAGCTACTTTGCGATCTGGTTATTGCGATCTGAGTATTCCGATAGTTCATTGCGATCTGAATCTTTACGATAGGTCTTTGCGATCTGAACATTGCGACAGCATTGCATTTCGATCTAGGCATTCCGATACCTCCATCATTCCGACCAAGTTACATTACGATCTGGACTTTGCGATCTAAACATTTCGACAGGGCTATATTCCGATCTGGTATTACGATCTGACATTCCGATCTGGCATTCCGATCTAGACATTCCGACAAACCAAAAATTATTCCTTACCGAGAACATATTTTAAGGGATTTTAACATTGTTTCTCGATTTTAACTCACAACAACACAAAAATACTTAACCTTATTTCATTGTTCGATCAACTTTGTAAATCTTAACTTATTGAAATGGAGTACACATCTCTTACGGACAAGTCCATCCTCTCGGGTACGGATAATCGTCCACCAATGTTGGTGAAGACTATGTATGAGGAATGGGCTTCCCGAATGGAACTTTATATGTTGAACAAGGAGAATGGACATCTAATTTGGGCATCGGTGCTCAATGGACCATTAGATTATGGTACTGTGACGGAAGGTACGACCACTCGTCCTCGCACAACGGGTGAGTTGACTGGAGATATGAAGATTCAAGATAAATGTGATAAGTATGCTACAAACATCATTCTCCAAGCCCTTCCTCCAGATGTCTACAAACTCGTCAGCAAACATAAAGTTGCCAAAGAGTTATGGGATAGAATTCGTGTTCTCATGCAAGGCACCTCGTTAACTGAACAAGAACGAGAGTGTAAGCTTTATGAGACTTTTGAAAAGTTTGCCTATGTGCCAGGGGAGACTCTCAATGATTACTATCTGAGATTTACCCTATTGTTGAATGAGCTAAATATCTATGGCATGCCAATTCCTACCTTTCAATTGAACACCATGTATTTGAACACTCTTCCTCCAGAATGGAAAAAATACGTGACGGATGTTAAATTGGCTAAGGACTTGCATAACACCAATGTGGATCAACTTCAAGCTTTTCTTCAACAACACGAATGCCATGTGATCGAGGCTCGGTTGTCTACACCTCAAGTTCATGATCCACTTGCAATGTATGCTTCTCAACAAAACATGGCTTATACTTATCAACAACCATCATACTTGCAGCAGCCACCACCACACATCTATCAGCAACCACCAATGATGCCACAACAAGAATATCAACAAAGTGTTCATCAACAATCTTTTCCACAGCAACCACCATATCAGACATCACCATCACAAGCCAACACTTCTCCATTGGGCTATACTCCTCAGCAAGGATATTTTCCAATAGAAGCACAACCAGCACAAGCTTTCTACTCTAATGAACTTCCACCAATCCAAGCACCGGTCTTTACTCCAAATGATACGCCAGCTGATGTTCTAAACCATCTCACAGCCTACTTGTCAAAACTTGTTGCAACTAGAGGATTTCCACCAACAAACAATCAGCTCCGCACCTCATCAAATCCTCGACAACAAGCCACTGTTCAAGATGGTCAAGTGACGGTGCAACCTATTCAGGGAAGGCAAAATTCATATGGACCTCCTACAAGGACTGGGAACAATCAAGCTGTGAATTCTCAAGCTAGTGGAAATGGGAGTCCTATTGGTCCTAAAAAGGTTGTGACTTGCTACAATTGCCGAGGACAAGGTCATATGGCTAGGGATTGCACTCAGCCAAAAAGGAGAAGGGATGATGCATGGTTTCGTGAGAAGATGTATTTGGTTGACGCTCAGTCTAAGGGGAAGATTTTGGATTCAGAGGAGTTAGCATTTCTTGCAGACCCAGGAGCAGCAGACACTGAAGGAATTGCAGTTGTTTCCACTTCTAATGCAGCTTATCAAGCGGATGATCTTGATGCATACGATTCGGATTGTGATGACATTCACTCTGCCCAAGCTGCTCTCGTTGCTAATCTCTCTCACTACGGTTCTGATGTCATCAGTGAGGTACCCACCACATCTAATAATATTGATGATAACCAACATCAAGTTGGGCATGAAAATGACAACCTCGAACAGCATTCGGGAATTAGTAATTCAAATGATGTGGTACCCAAACCTACACATTTGAGTGAACCTCAACCAAATGCTACGACGAGTATGGAATCTTATGCTCAACATGATTTGGTCATGGTGCCTAAACATATTATTGATCAAATGCATATGGCCCTCAGACAATCCGTAGATACCAATTCCACCCTAACTGCTGAGCTTGCGTTGCATAAAGAAAAGGTCAAAACTTTTGAAATGGTCCCTCAAGAAGAGAAAATAACATGTTCTGAATTTGACCAATTTCGTTTTGAAAAGATTGAACACTTGAAAGAAATAGAATCATTAAAAGCTAATCTTTCTAATGAATTAAAAGAAAAAGAGTCGGTTGTCAATGATTTTCAGAAACTTAAAATGGATTTCGAAACTCTCGAGTCTAAAAAGGTTGAATCGGAAATTAATGCTACCAAACTTCTTAAATTCAAAGAACAACAGCTTTTAAAACAATACGCCTCCACAGAAAAGGTTCATCTTTTAACTAAATCATTTAAAGAATTCGAACTTAAGCGTCTTCAAGATTTACCACCTAATCCCGGTTATGCAAAACAAGCTCAGGAATATATTCCCGGCCTTTATGATATGACCATAATTGGAAAATCGAAAGAAGCACCTTTTGTTCGTAGTACTGAGGAGACACAATCACTTGGGGATGAAACTCATTCTAAAATGCTTTCAAAATTCCATACAATTGATTATGATCAACATAACAAAGATCAATTTTCGAAAAAGACACGCATTCGCTTACAAAAGGAATTAGCAGAATTAACAGTTCTTGTGCCCCAAAGTTTGTCAAATGAAAACCTTCCTAGTACGTCTCCTACACTCGTCAAAAAGGATTTAACGAAGTTAATTCCACCGGTAAGTAAGGCGTCCGTTAACTTAAATACGGTTCACCAACACTTGGCCGATTTTGACAAGGTCATTTTGGAACGTACGACGGCCACGGCCATAACGGAAGGTGAATGGAACTTTGAGCACACTAGAGCTGCGTTTCGAGATGAAATTGTTCCGTTTGTAAACAATGTTAAAGCTTGTCTTCGTAATATTGATCAAGATTTGTTTTTGTAAATAGAAGAAGTTAGACGTGTTTTCAATGAAATGGAAGATGCTTATGAAAACAGTTTACTTGAAATAGAACGGGTTTCACGCCATAATGATCTGCTTCTGAATCAAGTGATGTCTCATGATATAGTTTCTGTCTGTGTGAATACAAGTGTTGATAATGATTCTATTGTGCATAATGCTGAATCTGTGGATACTGTGGTAGATAGTACTTGTCACGAATCTGACGCTGAATTTTTAAAGCTTCAAGATTCATATTCATCGCTTTCAAAACGTTTTGATGAGATTCAAACACATTGTATTTCGCTTGAATGCAAGCAACAATTTATTCAAGAAATCTTTGAAACGTCATTCGAAGGTGTTAATATCGATGATGCAAATTTTGAAAAGAATTTTCGATTGAATTTACAATCAAAACAGCGTCAGCCAAGTGACAAAGTTGCTAACTCTTTGCCGATAGAAATAGAGAAATCTAAGGAGCTTAACTGTGTGAACGTACTTGAGGCCGCTAAGAATGTTAAACTGGATCTAGATAATCGAGTTTCCAAGATTTTGTCCAAAGTTGATAACTTAAAACAGAAAAATACACGACTCTTCGATTCAGTACAGCCCGCATGTGTTGATACCACTGCAAAGAATCAATTATTGATTGAACAATTGAATTGAAAGTCGATGGAAATATCTGATTTGAGGGAACAAATTTGTGATAAGAAACTGGTCTTGGCTGAGTTAAAGGAAACACTTCGTACTCTAAAAGGTAAGAATGTTGTGGATAACGCAGCCACTATCTCAGCAACGTCCTCTAGTGCAATCAAAAAGAACCTTATAGCCGTCACACCACTTAACAAGGGCCCTAGGACGAAACCATCTCAAACTTTGGTCACTAAAGATAAGGCGGAATCAAAACCAGCTTCTAATATTCCCGTGTTACCTTCTACAGGAGTAAGCACCACTACTAAGGCTCAAAGATCTAAGCTTAAAAGAAACAAGAAGAATGATAGGATCTTGCCCCCATCTAGTAGTCAAGTGAAGAAGAAAGTAGAATCCCATCCTAGGAATGTTATTTCCGTTTTGAATAAAAAGAATCATGTAGCTAAACCTAAAGGCTCTGCGGTTGTGCAGCGTTCTAAGCCTACTGTGAATTCTAATTTAAAATGTTGGAATTGCAATGAATGTATGTTTTCTAGTCGTCATGATTCTTGCCTTATTGACCATGTGAATGAGATGCATGCCCGGAAAAATGGATTAGAATGGAAACCGACTGGGAAAGTGTTAACCCAAGTTGGCTGGATGTGGCGCCCCACTGGTAGAACTTTCACTATAGTAGGAAATATGTGCCCTTTGACTAGGATCACTCCCACTACAGCGAAGAAAGCGTGCCCTTTAACTAGGAGTACCAAGGCTACCAAAACACAAGCGTGTCCTTTAACTAGGAACACCGACACTACCGTAAGAACCAAGTGCCCTTTAAATAGGTCTACTCCCACTGTAGTGCCCGCGAATAATCCAAAACCTAAGAAAGTTGGAACAGTAAAACCTGTTAGTGCTAAAACTCACATTAGAAAACGCAGGAAATCTAAGGGTCTCAAAAATGTTAGCAATTCTGATAATTCTATATCTGTATCTGCTAACACTCCGGAACCAAAAGTTTCCAATGCATTTTCTACTGTTGTTGTTGAAAACAGGTGGTCCAAATTGTTCTCTGGTATTTGGACTCTGGTTGCTCCAAGCATATGACCGGAGATCGCTCTCAGCTCAGAAATTTCGTCAGCAAGTTTCTTGGTACGGTTCGATTTGGAAATGATCATATTGCAAAGATAATGGGTTATGGTGAATATCATATTGGGAATGTTATAATATCGAGAGTGTATTATGTGGAAGGTCTCGGTCACAACTTATTTTCTGTGGGACAATTTTGTGATGCAAACCTAGAAGTTGCTTTTCGAGAGCATACCTGCTTCATTCGTAATTTGGAAGGGGTTGATTTATTGAAAGGTACTCGAGGGAATAATTTGTATACTTTGTCTCTACAAGACATGATGGCCGCTTCTCCCGTATGTCTTCTCTCCAAAGCCTCGAAGACTAAGTCATGGTTATGGCATCGACGGTTATCTCATCTTAACTTTGACGCTATTAATCATTTGGCGAAAAATGAACTTGTTCGTGGTCTTCCTAAACTATCATTTCACAAGGATCATTTGTGTTCCGCGTGTACAATGGGGAAAAGCACTAAGAAGTCTTACAAACCCAAGACTGAAGACACAAACCAAGAGAAACTTTATCTGTTGCATATGGATCTTTGTGGGCCAATGCGTGTTGAAAGTCTTAGTGGCAAAAAGTACATCCTCGTCATTGTCGATGATTACTCTCGCTTTACATGGGTGAAATTTCTTAAAGCAAAAAATGAGGCACCTAAATTCATCATCAGATTTCTCAAGATGATTCAAGTGCGTCTCAACACTACTGTCCGACGCATTCGTACAGATAATGGAACCGAATTTGTGAATCAAATCTTGCGTGATTATTATGAAGAAGTTGGCATATCTCATGAAACATCCGTTGCACGCACTCCACAACAAAACGGTGTCGTTGAAAGGCGAAATCGCACACTTATGGAAGCTGCTCGAACGATGTTAATTTACGCAAAGGCTCCATTGTTTTTATGGGCAGAAGCATTATCAACAGCAGTGTACACCCAAAACCGGTCACTAATTCGTAAACGCCATGGTAAAACACCTTATGAGCTTCTCCATGGAAAAGTACCAGATTTATCCTATCTTCATGTATTTGGTTCTCTTTGCTATCCAAATAATGATGGTGACAATTTGGGAAAACTTCAACCAAAGGCTGATATTGGTATTTTCATTGGTTATGCACCCGCAAAGAAGGCATACCGAATCTACAACCGTAACTCTCGCAAAATCCTTGAAACTATGAATGTTGATTTTGATGAGCTGACAGCAATGGCTTCTGAGCAAAGCAGCTCTGAACCCGCACTTCATGAAATGGGACCCACTAACATTAGTTCTGGTCTTGTCCCAAACAACCCTACTTCATCATCATTTATACCACCTACCAGGAATGAATGGGATACGTTGTTTCAACCGTTCTTTGATGAATTCTTTACTCCTCCAAGTATTGTTGCTCCAGAACCTGAGGTAATAGCTCCGGTAACCGAAGTTGTCACTCCAGCAACCGAAGCACAATCAGACACATCTGCACCAACAATTGGTCAAGATATACCAACAACGAGTAATTCTCAACCAACACAAGTAACAACTACCCATGTCATGCCTATTGATGATGAAGAGGATGACGATGATCACGATTTGGAATTCGCTCAAATGCGTGAACTTCCATTCTTTGGTGTATCTATTCCCGACCCTAATCAAGTCGGGTCGTCCACCTCAGAGGAAGCTCCTTCTACAGTTTACTCCAATCCACGGATTCGTGAACATGACAGCAAGTGGACAAAGGATCATCCTATAGATTCTATTATTGGTGACCCTAATCGTCCGGTATCCACACGAAGTCAGTTACAAGAAAGTGCAATGTTTTGTCACTTTGATGCTTTTCTCACTGAAGTTGAACCTAAGACATGGCAACAAGCTTTTACTCAATCCTGTTGGATAGAAGCTATGCAAGAAGAACTTAACGAATTCATACGTCTTGATGTTTGGGAACTTGTCCCATGCCCGGATCAGGTGCAGTTACTCACTTTGAAATGGGTTTACATGGTGAAACTCGATGAGTTAGGCGGAATATTGAAAAACAAAGCTCGACTAGTAGCTCGTGGATACAAGCAATTATTGGGCGTCGACTTTATGGAATCCTTTGCACCTATTGCCCGTTTGGAAGCTATTAGACTATTCCTCGCTTATGCAGCCCATATGAATATGATCGTCTATCAGATGGATGTGAAGACGGCATTTCTTAATGGTGAAATCAAGGAAGAAGTCTATGTTCAACAGCCGGATGGTTTTGTGAATCCTAATTATCCTAATAATGTGTACAAGCTGAAGAAGGCTCTCTATGGGTTGAAGCAAGCTCCACGCGCATGGTATGATCGATTGTCACAATTGCTCATTACTCAAGGCTTCGCAAAAGGCAAGGTGGATCCCACGCTATTCATTCAGAAACGAGGTAAAGATATGATTATGGTACAAATATATGTTGATGATATTATATTTGCAGCCTCGACCCAAACCTTATCGGATGAGTTTGGGACACTCATGTCTTCCAAGTTTAAGATGTCAATGATGGGCAAGGTATCATTCTTCTTAGGACTTCAGATATCTCAGAGTCCCAGAGGCATCTTTATTAATCAATCCAAATATGCCCTTGAATCGCTTAAGAAATATAAGATGGAATCTTGCGACCCCGTGGACACTCCAATGGTGGAGAAATCTAAGCTTGATGCAGATCCACATGGAGTTGCCGTTGATCCGACACTTTATCGTGGAATGATCGGTACTCTTCTGTATATCACAGCCAGTCGACCTGATCTTCAGTTTGCTATATGTATGTGTGCCAGGTATCAAACTAGGCCTACTGAGTTACACTTAGCTACTGTTAAAAGGATCTTTCGATATCTTAAAGGAACCATTAATCGGGGACTTTGGTATTCGAAGGACTCTTCTATTGCACTAATGGCATATGCAGATGCGGATCACGCGGGTTGTCAAGATACAAGGCGTAGCACGAGTGGAACTTTGCAACTACTAGGAGATCGACTAATCAGTTGGGCATCGAAAAGGCAGAAAAGCGCTGCAATTTCAAGTACGAAAGCAGAATACATAGCTATGTCCGGTTGTTGTGCTCAAAATCTTTGGATGAGATCGTAATTAACCGACTATTGTCTAGGTTTCAACAAGATTCCGATGTACTGTGACAACAAGAGTGCAATTGCCTTATGCTGCAACAACGTTCAATTCTCCCGGTCGAAGCATATTGACATTCGCTACCATTTCATCAAGGAGCAAGTAGAAAATGGAGTAATCGAGCTTTACTTTGTCCGATCTGAGTATCAATTGGCGGATATTTTCACGAAGGCTTTAGATCGCGCTCGAATTGAATTTTTGGCCGACAAGCTAGGAATGAGAACTTTCTCGCCTGAGACTCTTAAGGAACTAGCAGATGAAGCGAAAGAATAGTGGTGGTAAAACTATTCTCCGTATCCTTGGTGATCATTTGTATATATTGTTTATATTTTGATCCACAAAAGCAAAATACAAAAATATAAAACCATATAAAAACCATTTAAAATTGAAAAATTCATTAAAATCCAAAAATATTTTTACTTTATTTTTCAAAGGCATGTCTTTTGGTACGATAATATTTACGGCTTTAGAAATGTTGATTAATATCGACACGGCGCCATAAATAGAGTTCGTACAAAAGTTGTAAATATTTCATAAAACATGCCTAAATGGCTTGTAGTTATTTCTGACTGCAGCCCGGTTTTCACATTAAAGTCAAGTATTTCTTATGAAATCTTTGGCTCACAACGGGAATTAATTTTCTCGGGCAAGGTTTACTTTAAAAGCTTGTAAGGGATCAAGTTTACTTTAAAACTTGGTCTAACACAAATAAATGTACGTTTCAGTGCATTTATTTGTTAAAACAAGAGAAGTCTTGTTTTTATGAAGCTATCATCTCTACAACCATGCTATCTACAATTGGTATCTACATACTCGACGATGCGACTACTCAACCGACGACTACAACTCTTTCGATAGAACACGGGTCAACAATTGAGGGGGAGCAATTGTCAAGCATTCAGAATCTTCGATGCCGAACGTGCCAAGCTCACTAACTGGTGTCAAGACAACAATACCAATCGTACACGTGGTGTCAAGAGATGACTTCAAACGTGACGAGGCGACCAACATATGCTGACAAGAACCATTTGATCTTATCATATGATGTTCTCATCTATCAGGTCCAACCTTGTCAATTCTTTTCTAATATGGTGAATATGTGATCATGCTACAAATCGGTATCATATCTCATGCGTTTGATATCATGAAGATAAAATGGACTTGCATTTTTCTTCCCAAAACCTTTGTTAAAACAACATTAAATCAATTGATATTAAAAACATCGATTGGGTTAATATTTTTAATATGGGGGAGAAAATGTGATTTAATATGGGATATTATCACAAATGGTTTAACTTAATGTGCTGGCTCATCCCGACATGTGCGAAATGTTTTCGAATATCGTGGCATATGTTAAGGGGGAGCAAAATGGATTTGCATATCAAAATGGATTTTCATGGTGACATATACTTACCCAAAACCCATTTATTTCACGACGATGAAGATTGTGGTGACATAAGGATGGTAGGATAGGTTAAGTCCTATGATTCTTCCAGAACCGGAGGAATCTTCCCAAGGACATTCCATAGCTAGAAATAGTAGTCCTTAGGAAAGTTGGAGAAAGATTGTGAACGTAGCTGAATGCCGACCAAGTACATAAGTTAGCACTGGAACAATCACAACAAGGTGCTAGTTATGACGTATTGGTAAGCATTGAAGGGGTTGAAGAATGAAAAAGAATTGTAAAGATAAAGGGTGTAAAGAAAGAAGCCCTCCTTACAACTTTAGGCAGAAACCGGGTCAACACATATGCTATTGAGATCATTTTAATGATTCTCGATATTGAAGACAGACATCATGGACCCAGTGATGCAATGCACAACCCATCCCAGCTAACTCAGATATCTCTCAAAAGATATTTGTTTTAATCACACGGAGACAACACATTATCTATTGATTTATTCACTCCGAATAAATTGATATTGAAAAGGTGGCACTCCTCTCCAGCCTCCGATCACTAAAATCCAAAGTGCACGATCGAGTCTAGAGCCATTTGAGATCATTAAATATCTCATTAGGACACACTTTCATAATTCCTTGCTTCTTCATACACTGTGAAAAGTAAGAAAGATCTTAAGAGTCCTACGCAAAATCTTCATGATCTTGCCTGAACATCCGAGTAATACGAAAGTATTTACAATGAAGATGGAAATCCTTCTTGAGCGAATATCAAAAAGCTCATGGTAGGTGACTTGTGCGATTCTTTATGAATCAAACTTGTGATAACTGGAAAGCAACGGCTGTTTAATTCTTAACTGAATTTAAACACGTTCCAGGCCTCTACGCAATATCTCAGTGATCTTGCCAGAACACTCAGAGTGATACCTTTGTGTTCACAGTGATGAGTGGAAATCCTTCTAGTGTTAACCTCAAACAGCACTTGGTAGGTAACTTGCAAGATTCTATACGAATCAAGCTCGTGACAACTGGAAAGCAACGATGGTGCGGTTCTTAATTGAATTTCACTTGTTCCAGGAACATGAATTGACGGCTTCAAATCATGCGGATATTATTATCCAAATGATTCACTCTTTATGTTCGCAGTCAGCTTTGGACAGTCGAATAAAGAGAACGGGTTTACCCGCGAAATCCTGTCAGGAAGTTACTTAATTGAAACTATCCGTCACGGGTACGATATCTAATATCGTCCAACGGTCTTCACCGACCGGAGGTAAAATGCTACCGATTTAGAATGAAATGTTCAAAGCCATTTCGTTCGTGTCTACTTATGTTGCGGCATTTGAAGACGGTGGCGTTGCGGAATCCGAGAAGAAGTCGTCCCCGCATGCTTATACTTTATGCACTTAATACCTCATCTAATTCAAGAAAGCCTAAAAGTTAAGTCTTCCGTTGTATCAAACTCTGAAGCTTTCAAGAATTACTAAGGCATAAGTATGTGGGACGTGAGGTCACGAAGAGGCGAAGATCACAAGTGATGGATGCACGAGATCAAGGCAAGAGATTAATGCTCAAGATTGATATCAAAGATCACATCAACATGTTCACCAGAAAAGAAAAAGAAAAAGAAAGACGAAGACTACGAGCTCAAGACAAGCATAGTATGCTAGATTTATTTCATTATTGTAACTCGGGTAACGCCCTTGTTTGGAGTGACCTCCCTTAGGGGGAGATTGTTGGAAATACGTTTTACGTATTAGAAAGGATCGGTCACTCCAACAATAGTCTACGTTAAAGCTCGTAGTTTAGTTATTTACTTTTATCAAACAAAGCCCAATACCGAGCCCATGGATTGTATGGGCCGGCGGCCTATTGTAAACCCAAGCCCATCACATGGGCTTGGGTATATAAACCCTCTCCTTTGATGGAGAGGGGTGTGGTTTTCATTATTTTACACATAGTGGTTCTTAACTTTCTCTCTCTAAAGTGTGAAATCCACCATCTCTCTATCTCTTTCTCTCTCTAAAAACATAAGCATAGATTTACAAATCTACAAAAAACTTGGTTTCCAAATCCGTCCACGAGAGAATACTCTGTGGCGGTTCCTTAGCAAGCCAATGCCGGGCTTGTCCCTCTAAAGAAAAGGGAAAAAGTTGTAACCTGATAACCTCTTGTGGAACACCATTGAATTTGACCGTGTTGGTTAGTTGCAAGAATCTCTTGATATGGTCATGTGGGTCATCAATGGTACGTCCCAAGAATGGTTGAGCGGAGACCATCTGGATAAAGCCTGATTTGAGCTCAAAGTTGTTGGCGGCAATTGGTGGTATAACAATTGGATCCGTGTTGCCATCTACATGAGCTTGCAGCAGTTCAATCATCGGGCGATTATCCGGAAGGGGCTCATTGTTGTTGTTATTATTCATGTTGTTGAAAGGCGGGTTGTTGTTGTTATTATTATTGTTGGGAGGTGGTATGTTGTTGTTGTTTTGTACACCGGCCATGTCTAAGTTATCGAGAGGCTCGGGCTCTTGATAAGACGTGGATCGAGTGCGCATACACCTGCAAAAGAACGAACAAAGAAAAACAAAGCAAAAATATTTTTGGTTTTTATGTTTTTTAATTTTTTTGTATTTTTGAAAATTTATATTTTTTTAGAATTTTTGAAAATTTTTATGAAAAAGTAACGTTCACGGGGAACGGATCCCAAAATCCAAGTTCTCACAAAAAACTTTTGATCTTAACGAGAAGAGCCGGCAGCGGCGCCATTTGATACATTTGTTTTGTATGGGTTCAATTAATCTCTCAGTCCTCTCGAATTGATCTCAGCCTTAAGTGGAATGATTGTTCTTGGTACTAAAAAGGGGTTTTAGATTTCTAATCTACTAAAAAGTTTAAATGTATTAAAATGAAAATTTAAATAAAAAAAAACAATTAATTTAATGACAACTAACAAGACTAGAATTAAAATTAAAATTAAAATTAAAATTAAAATAAAGAAACAGTAAGAAACAGTAATACAGTAACTTCTTAAAAATATTCAAAGAAAATTGATTCGGAAGTTTAACCTTGATTCGGAACTTTTCAACCGGAAGTTGGTTCGGAACTCTTTATCCGGAACTTCGTTCGGAACTTCACTCGGATCTTTCACTCGGAACTTGGTTCGGAAGATTGACTCGGAACTTTCTTCGGAAGTTCACCCGGAACTTGGTTCGGAAGATTGGTTCGAAAAATTGGTTCGGAAGTTGGTTCGGAACTTTCACCCGGAACTTTACTCGGAACTTTATTCGGAAGTTTATTCGGAAGTTTGGTTCATCCGGAACTTTATACTCATTCGGAAGTTTTAAAAGGAAAACTTATTCGGAACTTAAAAACTCACTCGGAACTTTTCTAACATAAACTCATTCGGAACTTTTCAAAAAGTAGTTGATTCGGAACTTTTTAGAAAACACATTCATCCGGAACTTTTTATGCTCATTCGGAAGATTATGCTCATCCGGAACTTTTTAGTTCACCCGGAACTTGTTGGTTCACTCAGAACTTTTGTGTTCATCCGGAAGATTTGTTCATCTGGAACCTGGGAACACTCAGAAACAGAAGCTTTACCAGAAGAACAAGGAAATCAATTTTAATGCCAAAAATCACCAAGTTTTTCACCAAATCTTAAATAAAGCTAAGCACAAAGCATCTACTAACCATAAACTACAAATCCCATCAACAAAAACACAAAACCCAACAACTTTTAAAGATCAAATCAATAAAATAAGAACTTAAGAACTTGAAAAGAAAGATGATGATGAACAAGATGAAATGGAAAGACTAAACAAGAACTTGTATTGATGATTTAATGTTTTAACAATAACAAAACAAGGATTAAAATTACAAGATTAAAAAAACAAAGATCAAGATCACCAAACACCCTAGTGGTGTTGGTGATGCTACGAACAAGAAGGGAGAAAAAAGTGGAGGAAAGAAAAACTAAAACTAACTGGAAGGAAAGTGTGAGGGGATGGGCATTATATAGCCTTGTCTTTTGGTTGGTGAGTGGGCTTTCTCCCGTTCTTCTTGTCTTCTCGTCTTTTCAGAAAAGTTGACGTTTTCGATTCTGATTCGGGATTTGTCGTCGATTAGATTCAACTCGTCTTTTAATTTTTTTGTTTAATAGACTTGAGTTTCTTCGACTTATGTAAATCTTCCATCTTTGGTCCTTTTCTTCGATAAATCTTCGAATAGGCCCAGTGACTTCAAATCTTTTGCATCTCTTGGAAAATAGACTTTAACTTGAGTCCTTTTCTTCGGTAAAACCCGTGCAATCTCATGTTTTCTTCAATATTCATCCGGTTGGCTCTGAAAACACAATAAACACAAAAACCACGCATAATTCCAAACAAATGATATTAAATACGTGTTTTTGTCTCGTTTTAGCCAGAATTAAGTGGTAAAAGGATGGGTGTTTACACACCTATCACTCCTAAAGCCTTGGAAACCTCAAAACCGTAAAACTAGACAGTTTTTACGCGTATATCATAAAAACGTAAAAATATACATTTTTATAAAAACTCTTAGAATATGAAATAAACTATATAACTAAGGCGTAAATGACTTAAAACCACCCCGTAAATTATTCTCGTGACTAAATACCTCATCCGAGACACCTAAATGCAAACCATGAATCGTAAAAATATGATTTTCTAATAATACATATACGTATACGTAAAGCCACGAAATAACACCATCTCATTTCATAGTCACTACCTTGTGAACTCATGAACATGAAATAAACGTTCCTCGATTTACTTATGAGTACCATATACCCATAAACGATATCCAAACCTCACTCCAAACACACAAAATAAACACATAAGCACATCAAAGCACATATTTGCACAAAACACCCTAAACTGTAGTCTAAGTGACGAACCCCAAAACCATGGTTGTCACAGGTAGCATGCTTAGTGATAGCCCAAATGAGTCTACACCCATCAAAGTGACAAACCCAACCACTGGCAAGACTGTTTACGTTGGCTTAAACGTTGTTAGAAAACCTAGTATTAATTATGCAGAAACGTATAGAAAACCTAGGTCACCAAAAAGCCAAATTAGTGATAATGGAACAGGTTTCTTTTCGTCTAGACCTAGAGTTATGTCTAGAAAAGCCTGTTATACTTGTGGAAGTTTTTCACATTTAGCCTATAAGTGTGTCAATGCTTCAAAGGTTAACGCTGACAAAAAGTCAAACACTGTCAAACCCAAATCTTTTGTCCAGCAAAGTTCACAAGTTGTTCGACCAGCCCCATTCTTTACTAAAAGGTCTAATACTTATGGACAAATACCTTTTCAGAAGACCAATACATGGTCTAATAGACAATGGGTTCCTGTATCAAACCCTAGGTTCAACGCTGACAAGGGTAATTGCAGCGTTGACCAGACCAAATCAAACGCTGACAGAAACATTGCCAGACCTAATACTGGCAATTATTTGCAACCAAAGGGAAAGGGGTCTAAAGCTTCTTCTAGCTTGACATAGAGACCTAAGCAAGACCAAAACCCTAATTCAGATGGGATTTCTATGACCTGTAACAGATTTCATTATATTTCAAAGGTCATAACAAAACCAATTGGGGTTAACTGGGTGTTTAATCCAAAAAGGGATGAAGAAAGGGGTTGTTATAAAAACTAAATCTGTTCTTATTGAACAACCAAATGAATCCAAGTCTGCTCAGGCTTGGGTTCCCAAAGAAAAATAATTTGTTTTCTTTATGTGCAGGGCATTCAAAGTAGGTTAATGACTATGGCTATTGGGATAGTGGATGCTCTAGGCACATGACTGGGAAGGAAGATTATCTCACAAACTTCACTCCCATTAATGATGGTGACAAAGTTTACTTTGGAGGCAGATATGGAACTATCATAGGCAAAGGAACTCTTCTTACCAACAATTTACGTTTTGAAAACGTGTTTCTGGTAAAAGAACCTGACTATAATCTGTTTAGTGTATCACAAGTTTGTGATAACAAAAATAAGGTTCTTTTTACTGATATTGAATGCTTGGTGTTGAGAAAAGATTTTAAAATACCACATGAGAAATTCATTGATTATAGAACACCTAGGCATAAGGACATTTATAATGTGAATCTTAATAGAATTAGGATGAATAATAATTTGTCATGTCTGTATGCAAAGAATTCAGTTGATGAGAGTAATCTTTGGCACAGGAGATTAGGGCACATTAATTTTAAAAACATAAACAGACTTGTGAGACATGGTTTGGTTGATGGTTTGCCTGAAAAGGCTTTCCACAATGACCACTCTTGTGTTGCATGCCTTAAAGGCAAGAAGCACAAGGTCTCATTTAATTCTAAACAGGTGCACTCTAGTTCTAAACCACTTCACTTGCTACATATGGACTTGTTTGGTCCAACTAATATAGAAAGCTTAAATGGTAAATCTTACTGTTTTGTCATCACTGATGATTTTTCTAGATTTACTTAGACTTTCTTTTTAGCTTTGAAAAGTAACACTGCTGATATTTTGATTAACTTCATTACCCAAATAGAAAAGAAGTCTGGTAATGAGGTTAAGATGCTTAGAAGTGATAATGGTGGTGAGTTTAGAAATAAGTTGTTGGATGATTTTTGTGCCAAGAAACGGATTAGTAGGCAGTTTAGTGTAGCTAGAACCCCATAGCAAAATGGGGTAGCTGAGAGAAAGAATAGAACCCTCATAGAAGCAGCTAGGACCATGTTGGTTGATGCTCACTTTCCCATTGCTTTTTGGGTTGAGGCTTTGAATACAGCTTGTTATGTTCAGAATATGGCATTAGTCAACAAGATTAATAACAAAACACCTTATGACTTACTTTGAGGAAGGAAACCAAATATTGGTTTTCACAAACCCTTTGGATGTCATGTAGTTGTGTTGGATACTAGTGATGCATTAGGTAAATTTAGTGCTAAAGGTGATGAAGGCTACTTCATGGGTTATGCAGCAGAGTAGAGGATATAGGGTTTACCATAAGAAAGAAAAACGTATACTTGAAAAAGTACATGTTAGGTTTTTAGAAAGTAAACCTAGTGATCCTAAAAGTGGTCCAAATTGGTTATTTGACTTGGAACCTCTATCTAGGACTTTGAATTATATGCCTGTTAGTAATCAAAACATTGTGAAGGTAACTTCAAATGTTGTGGAAGAACCAGCTGTTGATGTTTCAGGTACACAGGTTAATGAAGAGGTTGGATCACAAGCAGACAAATCAACACCCATACTTGAGTATGTTACTATTCCCATATGGACAGATGCATTTGTTGTTGCTGCTGCTGTTGTAAAGGAAAATGGTGGTCCCCAAGTATCACGAGTTGACAACATGCATGATCTTTCAGACGCTGACAAAGGAAAATCTGGCGCTGACAAGACAAATTCAGGCGTTGATGGCTAAAACGCTGATAACCTTGGTCCAGGCGTTGACAACTCTTTCGACAATATTTTCTCTTCCAATAATTTTGAACAAGGGGAACCTTCAAACAGAAATGGACAGGTTCATTCAGATGTTGATGAAAGAGAGTCTGAAGATGATATTGATAACATGGAGGATGAGATTGAGGACACCACACTTATTGAGGGAGGAGTGCTTACTTCTACAATCAAAAATCACCCCTCTTCTCTAATCATTGGTGATGTGATGTCTCCTATTCAAACTAGAAGATCTCATCAAACTCTTGGTGGTTTTATTTCCAATATTCGAAAGAAGGTTGATACCCATCTTGTTCAAGCATGTTTGTTTGCCTGTTTTCTGTCACAACAGGAACCCAAGAAGATTTTTGATGCTCTCAAAGAACCAAGTTGGGTGGAAGCAATGCAAGATGAGCTTCACCAATTTGCTATCCAGGATGTTTGGGAGTTGGTTGATTGTCCCAGACATGTCAGACCTATTGGGACAAGATGGGTTCTTAGAAACAAAAAGGATGAAAGAGGCACTGTGGTCAGAAACAAGGCACGTTGGTGGCTCAAGGATATACAGAAGAGGAAGGGATAGACTATGAGGAGGTCTTTGCACCAGTTGCAAGCATTGAGGCTATAAGGATCTTTCTAGCCTATGCTTTCTGCATGGGCTTTACAGTCTATCAAATAGATGTGAAGAGTGCTTTTCTTTATGGCACAATTGTAGAGGAGGTTTATGTTATGCAGCCTCCTGGTTTTGAAGATTCAGAACATCTAGACAAGGTGTATAGAGTCAAGAAAGCTATGTATGGACTTCATCAAGCCCCAAGAGAATGGTATGACACATTGTCCACCTATCTGGTGGAAAATGGATTCAAAAGGGGCACCATAGACAAACCTTATTTACAAAGAAGACTGGTAAGGATTTTGTTGATACAAAAGTTGGGTGATCCTTGCTAGACCCTAATTAGGCTTAATTCGGGTTGGCTGGACTCCGGCTCCTGCACCAAGTGAATTATCTGGTTGGGATCCTGCATACTATACAACACGCGTTAGGCTTACCGTGGGAATGTTTCCCATGATTAAACTCCAGCGTGAGAGTAAGTAATCGGTTAGGGTTATAGGAATCGGATGAGAGTTGAAAGTGTGTAGAATGTAATACCTTTGTGGAACCCTTGGGGGTTCCTTATATAGGCAGTGAATATCCTCCCCTTTGGGATAAATCCTAATCATGGTGAGTGAATATCCTCCCCTTTGGGATAAATCCTAAGCATAGTAGGAGTATGATTCTGTCTAACCCTGCACTGGGCATGCCGGGCCGTGGGCCGCACATGTGTGTGCGGTTACCGTTCATCAAAGCCCATAAGCTTAAATAACATTATTCCCACCCATTCGTGATGGGCCAGATACGGGTAGTACCCGTGGGCCGGGTTCATGACCCGGCTGGGGACTATACGTCATCATGTCCCCCCAGTCTAGTTGTTACAGCCGTAGGCGTAACCTCTATACTATCAAGATGCTCCCTGGACGTACCAAGAAAGATCCTTTAGGGAATGATAAATTTATCAAAAATTCGTTTTGGTCGCACGTGGCTACCTGATTTTGGAATTTATTCCAATGGTACATCAGCCGCACGTGACGACCGAGACGAATTAAATGTAGCATTGAATTTTGTCTTACGTAAGACCGCATATCCCGAAACAATTGACTGTTCACCTGCCAATTGACTGACAAAGTGCAAACAGTCAGAACCTCGAGCGGCTTATACTATTGAGTCAGAAGTGACCCGTGGGTCCCACCTGACCTTTCATTTGCCACTTACACCCCAACCACGCGATTTAGATAGTGCCAAACACGTGTCATGCATCCAACAGACCATGACTCACAAGGCAGCCCTATAAATAAGTTACCCCTACGGTTGTGTACAACACACAGTCTTTTTCTTCATTTCTACCATTAAAGATTTCCTCATTAGCACCACTTTCTCACGCACGGATCCCTTCCTCCGCAGGTTAGAAAACCACGCCCTTAACTTTTTATTTAGTAATGCCCCAAAGAAACAACCCCTCCATTGGATCCGTGCTCAATGTAATGACCCAGGAGCAATTAGATCACTTTTGCACTAATTACTTCATTCCCAGCAACCTACACCCCTCTCTCCCTGGTGCAGGAGACCTCATAACTGAGGCTCCTCAGGGAAAGATTGGCCTATACACTCGTCTTTTTGATGCGGCCAACTACCGCATTCCTTTCACCCCTTTCCCTATAGATCTCTTAGGATAATATGATGTACATATCACCCAACTGCACTGTATTGGCGCATGTAAGGTCAGCCAGTTTGAAATCCTTTGTCGCGCTAGAAGAATCCCTCCAACCGTAGAATTATTTCGGCTATTTTACACCCCTAGTTTAGTGAATGGTTGGATATCCTTTAAGAAACGATCTCCAAATAGCCCTACGTCCCATAATAATGCCATGGACTCACTGAAAAATTGGTACGACCATTACTTTTTCATTGACTCAATAGTGTGGCCGGCCGATTATGTCTTTAAACATAGATTGTCTCATGACCCTCCTCCGCACGCCAGTACATATAATCCCCAACATTCCCCAAAAATAGATAGGAATAGAACAGGGTTCCATAGAAACCTTCCCGAATCATTCCTCTGTTTGCTAGGGATTAGCTGCAATTACTTCGGCTCGTCCAGCAGATATCCTGTGTTTTAGAGGAGACATGGTGTAGGTAGGCATAACATCCGCACATTAAATACGTACATACACTTATTTTCTATATCTAATATACTTTGTTTATTTTGGCAGAAATGAACTTCTTTGGAATCCTTCGTCAAGCCGACCCAAAGCTTATACCAGAGGGATCCCGTCCCAGACGCGAGAACGAGCTACCCCTCCTCGAGCATACCCGGAACGTGACAGTTGCCCTGGAAGCCGTATCGGATCCCCATTAAGACGAAGAGTAAACAACACTCCTGAGAACCCCCGTGGATTTCGACAACGAGGATGGTGATCACATGATGCTTGAAGATGAAGTCGGGCCCTCCTCGCCGACCAAGACTGCTACCCCCTCACACGGGGAAGAGCAAGGTGACAATATTCAGAGGACCACCTCCAGTCTTCACCAAATGTTGGGCAATGACAAGGAGGAAATGCAACAAGTAGATGAAGAAGAAGATGAAGAAGAAGCCCAGCCCGCCCCTAAGCGTACCCGTAGGAAGAACAAGCGGGTGAGAAGAGTTGCCCAGGCTGAGGTTGGTGAACACAATGCCCCACCGAAAAAACTGCGCGAGGACCACCCCCGCTATCAATTTGTTGTGAGCACCACCCAAGGCTCCGAAACGGTACGGGTCGCGCCTGTGGAACCGGTCACACAAGTTCCCCCGACTACATGAGAACTAGAAGGGAATAACGTGTAAGTCTACGACTTTTATCTACTCAAAATATCCATGATCTAAGTAAGAGCTAAGGCTTTCCTCAAACAATACTTGATACTTATTCCAATTGTGTGTTTTTAGAGATGAACAAGCTAGTGCCGCACCTCCCCCAGATGCACGGAAAGAGAAGGGGAAAGAGAAGGAGATGGAGAAAGAACCTGTGCTGCATACAGCTGCAACCAGATCCGGTCCTGCCTTTGAGGAGGGTACCCCCACAGCTTCCCAAGAGATCCCGATGTTCGGCCCTCATCATCAGGTCAACCCTGACTGGAAGATCACCACCGCTTCACGGATGAGGGAGGCCGAGGAGTATCGTGAGTATCTTAATAACTGCATCCCCCTGGGTTGGTACGAGATGTGAATGCCCTAAACCATGCAGATCTAGTGGATGAATACAACGGCGCCTTGGTTCATAAGATGGCCATGGGCACTTATATGAGAGTAAGATTTGAGGCTGCTTTAGAGCACGTTGAGTCCCAGAAGAGGAAGGTTGGCCGAAGAGAGAGGATGATAAAGAAAATGAGGCCCAGATTGCCACCCTCTAGTCCCAGCTTGCTACTGTCGAGGCGACTGTTAAAGAACAATCGGCCCATGCCAATGCTCATGACCAACATGTAGCCGAGCTCGAGACTAAACTTGAGGCTGCAATAGCCAGGGTATGTAACCGCACCACATCACGCCTATGCCGTAATAGCAACCATTCTAATACTTAATTTATCACATATAGGTGACCGCGGCAGAAGCTTCAGCTAAGTTCTTCTCCGACCAAGTATCCATACTCACAAAGAAGCTTGAGGACACCCATGCGTTGATCCAGGGTGGGGAGAAACAAAAAGAGGAGCTTGCTTGTGAGAGGGCCATGACTGAACAACTGAAGGAGACGTCCACCCAAAAAGATGTGCTAGTGAATGCCCTTATCTCTGAGCGTGACGATGTGTTATACCCCCAACTACTAGCATCTATTACCGGCCGTAGGTGGATGGTGGGTCACGGGACGCGTTTAGCCGTTACCAAGGTGTTGGAAGCCCCCGAATTTGTTCAGCAATTTGCAGACCTCGTGTCAGATGCCATCGACCATGGCCGTCATGAAGTAATGGTCATGGCCGCAGAGCTAATAAGGAAGAAGCAAGACTTCACAAAGCATGCCTTCTTCAACACCGGAGCTGCTGAAAAGATGACTGCTTCAATGGCCGCAATGCGAGATCTCCACTACCCCTTCTTGGCCAAGCTGGAAGCCACATAAGATGCATCTAACATCGAGATTATAGGGAAACTAAGTCTTAGTGCATTTTCTCAGGATGAGGTACATTCCCGGACTCCCTTCACCCCCTCGCCCAACCACCTCACTCTTCCTATTTATGAAGATATGACCAAAATCGTAGTTGGTGAACAGCCATTAAGCGAGGTGCTGGAGATGAATGCGGCTCAAGCTCTTGGACGGTAGGAACGTGGTGAGATATTGCCCTGTCTGGCTGAGGAGCAATGGGAGATAGGTAGGTTTCTCCCCCCATGTTGGGTGCTCCTTAATTTGTCCGTGGATTTCCACGGCATTTTATGATGTGTAAACATTTGGCATAATATGTATAAGTTCGTGGTAGTCACGACAAATTTGTTAATTTGGAAACTTGCTTATATTCTTTTTTAGATATCATGTATCTGTGACGCATGACGTGTCACGTCTTACCAAGAATAAAACCAAGTCTATATTTTACTAGACGTACGGCGTGCGTCTTTACCATGCAAAGCACTACGTGAGCGCGACATATGGAAACTTACCACAACGTCTTGTGAGTAAGGCGTCTAGTAAGGATACATGATCCGCGTCACTGGGGTTGCATCCCTCTTATGTGACAAGTTGAATTATTAGGTTCACTTAATCCTCTTACCCCGCCTGGAGGTGTATAGTACATGTACGGTTATTGAATGAATGCATATGAATGAGACATGGCATATTATAATAATAATAACTAAATCCATATGACTATAATAGAATCTAAAGAATAAAAACAATTTGCACAAAAACAAGTCGTGGAGCTAGCTAGGCACCACGACATTTTATTAGAACGTTTATGTTTTTTGTTTTAACAAGAATGGGAAATCCTAGAAACAAAAAAGGAACCTAGAAAGCATAAAAACAAAACAAAGAGAACACATGGATCTTCATTGAAGCCAGATATAGCGCAGTGTCCATACGGAAGCCGTAGCTTTCAAAGATAGCACCTTTTAAGATTGCAGATATTCCATGTGCGTTCCAAGTCGCGGCCATCCATGTTACGCAACTTGTACGCGCCCCGTCCTAATGCTTTCGTAACCTCATACGGTCCTACCCACTTAGGGCCCAGATTTCCTGTATTCTCCGCTCGACTTGCCTCGTTAGCACGATAGACATAATCTCCCGGTCGAAAAGAAACACCTTTAACCTTGGCGTCATAATAAGCCTTCATCCGTGCCTTGGACTTGGCCTCATTGATAGCCGCTATCTCCCTTTTTTCCTCCAAAAAATCCAGATTGATCTAGAGTTGCTCGTCGTTTGTGACGGCATTAACCTCTGATGTGCGGATGGTAGGCATTCTTATCTCTGCTGGTATAACAACTTCAGTGCCGTAGGCTAATGCGAATGGGGTGTCCCCGTTGGCTGTTTTGATCATAGTCCTATGTGCCCATAGAACATGTGGTAGTTCGTCCACCCATTTGGCACTTCGTTCCTCCAGGCGTGCCTTGATGCCTTCACCCAAGCTTCTATTTGCTCGTTCCACAAGACCATTTGTCTGCGGGTGCTTAACAGATACAAAGCGCCGTTTGATATTCAACGCTGCGCACCAGTCCTTGAATGGATTATCCGCGAACTGCTTCCCGTTGTCCGAGATGATTTCTCCTGGTAAGCCAAAACGGCAAACAATGTTCTCCCAAACAAACTTTTTAACTTGTTTGCCTATGATGGATTTGACTGCCTTGGCCTCTATCCAGCGTGTAAAGTAATCCATTGCGACAATCAAGAACTTAACTCCCCCCCCTCGCTTCTACGGGAAAAGGTCATGCGGTATCAATCCCCCACTTATAGAATGGCCATGGGGATGTAATGGGTGTAAGTTCCTGCTGCGGATGACATGGTACTGGTCTGTGCACTTGGCAGTCACTGCACTTGCGAATCATGTCGCGTGCATCCCTATGCATGGTAGGCCAATAATATCCTGTGCGTAGAGCTCGGGCTACTACGGATCGGGGGCCCGCGTGCATACCGCATAAACCCTCATGTATCTCACTGATCACATAGGTAGCCTGGCGTGGCCCAACACACCACAACCACATCTGTAAGAAAGAGCGCTTGTAAAGAATACCCTCTCAAAGCTCGAAGTGATGCGACTTCCTTCTGATGCGTCGTGCCGCCTTTTCCTCGTCTAGAAGGGTCTCATTAGTCAAATAGCTGATGATCGGGGTCATCCATGTAGGCCCCTCTTCCTCAACTATAGCTGCGACTTCCCCTTCCGTTATAGACTTTTCCTTTAGTATTTCCACCAAGACTTGCTTGGATAAGTGGGCGAAACTTTTAGACGCGATCTTTCTAAGAGCGTCCGCCTTCTTGTTTTCACCTCTTGGTACCTGCTTGATGGAAAACTTGCTGAAAGCCGCGATGAGTGACTTGACTTTCTCCAAGTATGGAACCATGTTATCCTCCTTAGCTACGTATCCCCCCAGAATGTGGTTCGCGACAGGCCGTGAGTCCACGTAGGCCTCAAGGTTGTGGACTCCCATTCTAGCGGCAATTTTTAAACCCGCAATCAATGCTTCATATTCTGCCTCATTGTTGGTGGCGGTGAACTCAAAGCGCAGGGCGTACGTAAACTCCATTCCTTCCAGATTCGTAAGAATGAGACCCGCTCTTGATCCATCCGTGCACGAAGATCCGTCTGTAAATAATACCCATGGTTCTGATGGAGTTTCATCTCGTTGCACGATTGGTGCTTCCTCATCCGGCTTCTCTATCAAGAAATCTGCCAAGATTTGTCCTTTAACAGCCGTCCTTGGTCTGTAAGATATGTTATGTTCTCCCAATAGAATGCTTCACTTATGTAGCCTACCGGCCATATCTGGTCTAGAGATGACTTGTTTTATTGGTTGATCAGTAATAACTACAATTGGGTGCGCCTGAAAGTATCGACGCAACCGTTTCGTAGCATACACTAATGCAAAAACCAATTTTTCCATGGAAGAATAATTCAACTCCGGCCCTTGTAGTGTTCCACTTATGAAATAGACCGGAGTTTGGACTGTGTCCCTATCCTTCATAAGTACCACACTTATTGCTCCATGTGTGGCTGATAGGTACATGATGAGCTCCTCCTTGGGCCGGGGAGCTACTAGCATGGGGAGAGATGCAAGGTGTTGCTTGAGTTGACCAAAGGCTTCCTCAGATTCCTTTGTCCACCGGAAGTCTCCCTTCTTAATGCACTTCTTGAGTGTTTTGAATAGGGGGAGTGACTTCTCTGCGGACTTTGATAAGAACCTGTTTATCCTGGCCAGCTTCCCATTTAAGGATTGCACCTCTTTCCGTGTCTGAGGGGATGGTAGCTGTATTACTGCGTCCGTCTTTTCCGGGCAAGGCTTGATACCATTTGGATAAATCATAAATCCAAGGAACAATCCTTCCGTTTCCCCAAACGTGCATTTCTTTGGATTTAGCTTCATATTAATCCTCCTCAATGTGTCAAACGTCTCTTGGACGTCTCGGAGGAGTGCATCCTCCGTATGACTTTTGATGACTAAATCATCAACATAGACCTCCATGTTGCGACCTAACTGTGAGTCGAAGGCTTTGTCAACAAGCCGTTGATATGTTGCCCCGGCGTTCTTTAGTCCGAACGACATTTTTTATAACAGTATACGCCTTGACTAGTATGGAATGTCGTCTTCTGTGCATCCTCTTCCGCCATCTAGATCTGGTGGTATCCTTTATATGCATATAAGAAGCACTTAAAAGGATATCCACATAGGGATTCCACCTTCCAGTCAATCTACGGTAACGGGTAACAGTCCTGTGGACAGGCTTTGTTCAGATCCGTAAAATCCACGCACATGCGCCAGCTTCCGTCATGTTTTTTGACCATGACTGGGTTGGATAACCACTCGTGGTAGTATACCTCGCGCATGATACCTGCATCCCCCAGTTTTCGTACTTCATCCAATATTACTTGGTTGCGTTCGTGTGCCTGACCGCGCTTCTTTTTGCTTATCGGGAGGATATCCCTATCGGATTTGGAGCTTATGTTCTGCTATCTCTCGCGGTACGCCCGTCATATGCTTGGGCTCCCATGCTAATACATCTAAGTTTGCTTTTAGGAGAGAGCACATGGCCCTCTTGCCACTATCCGAGAGTGTTCCCCCTATGGATACCTCTTGTTCCGGGTAATCAGGATGGATTGCCACCTTCCAATTGGGAGGTGGTGATTCGTCCTTGGGGGAACAGGTATAACTGGTGTTGTCACGGCATGACACTCAGATGCTGGTATGATTGTGTTATAGATGGTTACAATTCCTCCTTCCACAGGGAATTTGATCATCCCGTGTGCCATGGAGGGTACCGCTCGTATGGCCAGGATACCTGGTCTGCCTATGATCCCATTGTATGAAGAGTGTGAGCGTATCATCATAAAGTTCATCCCCGCCATGGTGGAGTGCTCTTCATTCCCAATGGTTACAAGCAAACGCAGCTGTCCTATTGGCCAGATGGTGTCTCCACTAAAACCGATGAGGGGCTTCCTGGCCGGTACTAATTGGCTTTTTATTTCTGGTCGTATCTGTACGAAATAGTGTTCGTATAGTACTTCAGCTGATGACCCTCCATCCACATACATACGGCGGAAATTGTGTGTTCCAATGCTTATCTCAATGGTGAGAGGTGCATCAATCGTAATGGGAGGGAATGAGATTTCTCTACCGCGCGAAAAATTTTGACTAATTTTCTGCCTTGTGTGGCGCTGCCTGGATTGGACCATGTATATAGATAAAGGTTTGTCCTTTTGGGGATCCTTCTTGTCATACTTCTTGTTGTCTTTTCCATCCTTCCAATCCTTGACCAAATGCTTGAGTTTGCCTGACTTGATAAGTGACTCAATGTGCTTCTTGAGGTAGATACATTCCTCCGTGCCATGGCCCTTGTCGTTGTGGAATTCGCAGAAGCGATTTCCTTGATGACGATCTAGTGGAGTCGTCATTGGGGGAGGTCTCGGGAAATTGGCCCCTTCTGTCAGCAAGATCTCCCGGTAGGACATCTTAAGAGGGGTAAATTTGTCCTCCGACCATCCTCCTTTGTTTGGGCTCTTGTAATCTGAGCCCCTCCCACTGTTCTGGTTGTTTTGACCGCCTGACTGTCTCCTGGACTGGTCGTTCGATCGGTAGTTGTTTCCTTTTGAAGGATAGGCCGAGGCTACCACGGTTTCTCCCTCTATGAAGTTTCTGACCCTTTCCATAAGGTCGTCATACCTCTCCGGACGTTTGTCATTGAGACGTCTGATTAATTCCCTGTCTGTTATGGCATGCATATAATCGGAAATTTTCAGAAGTTCCGGGATTGTCTTTGTGTGTGTGCACTCGTCATTGAAGCGTTCAGTGAAGGCCTCCGTAGAATCCCCAGGCCGTTGCTTGATAGTTGCCAATGAGACCGGGTCCCTATTATACTTCTTTCGCTGAGTATAATCATTCTTGAACGCAGTACATAGTTCTGTGAAGCTATCAATGCTTCGCGGAGGAAGTCCCTCAAACCAAGCACGAGCATTGCCGATCAAGGTTGAATTGAACATTTGGCACCATATAGGCATAGACCATCGCTCAATTTTCGCCTGCGTGTCAAATATCTTTAGGTGATCATCCGGATCACCAGTCCCATCATAAGTCTTGACACACGCCGGCATGCGACGCTTTGTATCCTTAGAGTAAATCCGTATGCGGAGAGTAAAAGGATCTTCCCTGGGATCTGCCCATGGACGGGTGAGACTAGGGTCACACCACGGGCGGGAAGGATCTTCTGCTTCCGTATCTCGATAATAGGAGCCGCCATAGTACTCCTCATTGTCTGGTGGCTGTGGAGGAGTACGCCTAGGTCGGCGACGCTTGGGTGGATGGTCATCCGAGTCCTATCCTGATGGACCGGGAGAAGGAGGTGGTGCCCCATCCTGTTGGTGAGGACCGCTTTTGTGAGAAGAGCCAGGAGCCTTCTTCCCGGTATTCATCCTATCCCACATGCTTGTGCGGCGATTAGTTCTGGTTAGTTCCAGATCTGGTCGTTCGGGTGAACCGTCGGACTTCTCTCCCTCGTTTCTAGATTGTATTAGTTCCTGCATGAGACGATCCCCTGTGCGTTCAAACACATTCCTGGGTTGGGGAGTTTCCTCAAAGAGGTTCCGCTCCTGAGGTCATGTCCTTCGCTTCCTTTGAGTTTGAAAATAGGTGCCTGGTCCGGCGTTGCCAAAGTTGAGCCTAGATTGGAGGTCCCTCCCTAGGTTCAACCTTGATGCAATTCCTTGGACGATGCTCTCAAAGTTCTGCGTAAGAACGCAAGTGAGATCTTCCTCGTTGAGTGGTTCGATCTCTACTTCTTCCTCAGTCGATGGTCTGCGTGGCTCCTTGTTAGGGGGGTTGGGCGCACTCCCTGGATCAGGATTATCCAAGGTCGAAGTAGGAGGTAGGGTGACAGAGAACGTGCTTGTCACACCCATGGACTGAAGACCACTTCGGTTGTTTGGTCTGCCAGCTTGGTGGCTAGGGGATCGATTGGGAATGAGTATCCCTTCCCCTTGGGACTTCCGATTCCCAGGATTTGTGTTCCAGGGGTTTCCCTGCGGATGCCCCTTCGTCATTGAGAATTCGAGATGAGATTTTGCTCTAGCTTAGTGTAATGGTCCCACAGATGGCGCCAACATGTTGATACAAAAGTTGGGTGATCCTTGCTCGACCCGAATTAGGCTTAATTCGGGTTGGCTGGACTCCGGCTCCTACACCAAGTGAATTATCTGGTTGGGATCCTGCACACTAATCAACACGCGTTAGGCTTACCGTGGAAATGTTTCACACGATTAAATTCCGGCGTGAGAGTATGTAATCGGTTAGGGTTATAGGAATCGGATGAGAGTTGAAAGTGTGTAGAATGTAATACTTTGTGGAACCCTTGGGGGTTCCTTATATAGGCAGTGAAACCTTAATGGACTGTCACTGATGGATCGTCCCCAAGGAAAGGATAATCACCAGATTTAGATTGATTGTTATCTTCTAATTATGGTGAGTGAATATCCTCCCCTTTGGGATAAATCCTAATCATAGTAGGAGTATGATTCTGTCTAACCCTGCACCGGGCATGTCAGGCCGTGGGCCGCAAACGTGTGTGCGGTTACTGTTCATCCAAGCCTATAAACTTAAATAACATTATTTCCACCCATTCGTGATGGGCCGGATACGGGTAGTACCCGTGGGCCGGGTTCATGACCCGGTTGGGGACTATACGTCATCAGATTTCTTACTTGTCCAGGTTGCTGTTGATGATATCATCTTTAGCTCTTCAAGTCCAAAGATGAGTGAAGACTTTTCCAAGCTTATGACAGACAAGTTCAAGATGAGTGCAATGGGGGAGATGAACTTCTTTCTAGGGTTACAAGTTCAGTAGAAAGAAGATGGTATCTTCATCTCTCGAGATAAATATGTAGCAGAAATCTTGAAGAAGTTTGGCTTTTCTCCACATGAGAAAAGGGATAGCACTCCTATGGATAGAGAACACCCTTAGGGAAAAGTTGGAGATGGAAAAGAAGTAGATGTCAGGGACTATAGATCTATGATTGGTTCATTGATGTATCTCACAACTTCAAGACCTGACATTATGTTTGCTGTGTGTGCATGTGCACGCCATCAAGTGACTCCCAAAGAGTGTCATCTTCATGCTGTCAAGAGGATCTTTAAATACCTTAGATGTTATCCAGACCTGGGATTATGGTATCCAAAAGAATCACCATTAGAGCTTATTGCATATTTAGACAGTGATTATGGTGGTGACAAGTTTGATAGGAAATCGACAACTGGTAGATGTCAGTTTCTTGGGAGCAGATTAATCTCTTGGCAATGCAAGAAACAAACAGTGGTGGCCAATTCTACAACTGAAGCAGAGTATGTTGCAGCAGCTGCTTGTTATGGACAAGTCTTATGGATTCAGAACCAACTATTGGATTATGGGTATATTTTCATGCATACCAAGATTTTTGTAGACAATAACAATACTTTATGCATTATTAAAAATCCTGTACATCACTCTAAAACAAAAAACATAGAAATTAGACATCATTTTATACGAGAATGTTTTGAAAAGGGTTTAATACAACCAGATAGGGTTGACACAGAAGAAAATGTGTCTGATTTATTAACTAAACCTTTTGATACTGGAAGATTTCAATACTTGGTAACAAGTATTAGAATGATCAATCTCGCTTAATATGTGTTTTGGGGTCTTAGTGTAAAAGTATGTACAGGATATGCATTGTTATTGGTCTTTTTGTGAAGTTAGATTTTCCACTTTATTTGTCTAACGTTGACAAAGGTTATCTTAACGCTAATAAGTGTTATCGTGACGTTGTTAGCACAATGTTAGTTTTGTGGTTTTCGATCTAAGTGTGCAGGCGTTGTTAGCATTGTACCATTGGATACATAGTTGCTTATGGATCCTTGGAGAATCATTGGAGCATGTTTCAATTTATGGATGATGGTTGGAATATTTATATTCCTATCTTGACATAAATTTTTATTTACATGCATATTATTTGGCAACTTATGGGTACGTTTGGCGACACGTAGGAGTAGCAGAAGTAATAAGCAGTTAGCAGAAGCAGAAGCAGTAAGCAGAAACAGGAGCAGTAAGTATTAAGCAGTTTGTTTAGAAAAGGTGTTTGGTAACGTAGCTGTAAGATGTAATCAGAAAGTGTAAAATTACGTAAAAGGGCATATAACCTAATTATATAAATTATAAATATTATAATTGAAGGTATAAATGTAATTTTACAATCATTCTTCTTGGAGCAGTTCTGAAATGCTTGTTCATATAGCATTTGAGATTGGAGCGTTTATATAATATTTAAATTCTACTTGCTCCTTTACCAAACAAGCTTTTTAATGAAAACTCTAACTGCTTGTCACTTACCGCTCCAAAACGCTTCAAACTACTCGTTACCAAACACAGCCTATGTATCACAGTTTAAGGGGAGGTTTTAGGAACCTTTAGGACTTTTGGGTATTCTTATGATACTCTTATCACAATTCTAGATTGTGTCCACTGGTGAGTATGAGTTATTTTACTATCTCATGAGGCACTGTAGCATGCAAAGTTGATATACTATGCATGCTGCCAAGACCTGTTTGGCCTAGAATTGGATGTGGTCTATTGGGAGATTTGGGTATGATTTATATTGGGCTTACCTGGGACTTACAAGGGATTTTATGAGATAACTTAACTGTTAATAAATTTGGTTAGCAAGGGACACTAGAGAACTGTTATGTCTATCTTGCATAAGCAAGTGTGCATAATTGGACAGTGCTTGCCGCCCTATAGTAATTTTCAGTCTATAGGTTATCTTCACTAGGATAAATTTCTTTGTTAAGGTCCTTTTCATTTTTACTATTTTTATTTTGGACGTTGATAGATATATTTCCAAGCGTTGTTGTGACCAATTTAGACGTTGACATGGCTTTTGCAAACATTGACAAGAATATATCCGTTGGGCGTTGATGGGTTATTTTTTACCGTTGACACTCATTGGGTCCTACCCAGTTGTTATTTTTGACGAAAATTAGGGCCGTAATTTTGGGAGTTGATAACTTTTATTTAATGCACAAGATAACTTATTTTCTTTTCAATATTTTCATGATTATATTTTGAAAATACTTGCCTCATTTTTTACCAATCACAAGTGCCTATCACTCCTATATATTTGGCTCCTACTTTTTAAACAGTGTACTCTCATATTCTTGTCTAACAATTTTTCTCCCATAATTCATCTTTGATAATCTTACATAAACAACTTTCTACATCAATGGCGCCTATGTTTAAACCAAGTTATTTGGTATTCGGATTCAGAAGTCAGCATAATATGATTGCTTATTTGGAGGCTGATGATGCTCCGTTTCCTCAATACACCCAGATGGTGGCGTATTTGAATGCATCTCCACTTAGGTATGCACTTTCTCATGCTCCTCTCATCCCTGTCACTCATATTAAACATTTTTGGAACACTGCCAGTTCCTCAACGCTTAAAAATGTGACTACATTAACAGCTATTGTTCATGGGCATTCTTGGGTGGTTACTGAAGCCTCGGTTCGCCAGGCTTTGCATCTAAATGATGCAGATGGTATAACCACTCTTCCATTGATGAAATAGAACAAGGACTCCAAGCTTTGGGTTATCCTTTCCCTGAAGAGGGCACTTTAAACAAATACCATAAAAAGGAGTTTCCCCTAGCTTGGTAGTACTTAATACATGTCATCCTTCAATGTTTGAGTCCCAAATGTACTGCACATAATGAAATTAAAAGATCAATTACTAGTGCAATTGTGTGTTTTAGAAATGGGCAAAAGTATAATTTTTCTAAATTGATTTTTGATGGTATGTGTAAAAACAAGGGTAATAAGATGACTTTGGCTTACTAAAGATTTTTAGAAATGATTTTTGATGACCAAGGGTATTGCACCAGGGATCATGATGATTTTTATGCAATCCCTATGCAAAAGAAAGCTATTTTTAGTAAGATGAATTCACCCCCTCACAGAGACTTAACCCTTACCCAAGCTATGCTTGCTGTTATTGCAGCAGCACAACCTCACCCTGACCCACAACTTGACCCAATACCAGATCCCTTACCTTCACCTCAACACATGGAACTTAACCAAGAATCCTTCAACGCTGACACGTTAAATGTTGGCGTTGACTCTACTAATCCAAACGTTGACACCTTTCCATCACAGACCCAAAGACCCCTTAACCTTCAAACTACCACCCAATCCACATCATCTTCTCTACCCCCAGACTATAGGATGGAAAACGCCAAAGGACCATTGGAGTGTTCTCCTCTGGTGGTCCTAGCCATGTTGCAGAGATAACCACCACCACAAGTGTGGTTGGTGATATGGGTGAGGCTAGGACTATTGGTGTTAGCTTAGATGCAGGTCAAGCCAGTCTTAACATATTTAAGACCTCATCCATGCCCCATGACTCTACTTTGGGAGGTCAAATACCCATTCTAGAGGAGGGCAGATTGGAACCATACATAATGTTGGAATTGACGGGTTTCTTCATTAGCTTGCAAAAGCAACATGCAGACTTGGTACAAACAGTCAGTACACAAGGCCTTGAACTCAAGCAATTGAGGGAGAAGATTGTTCTTTTGGAGAATGCTAACAATAGGCGTGGTATGGAGGATTTTTCCAAAAGAGAGGATCAACAGATACATGTGAGTGACAAAGGATCACATGATGGAGAATCTTTGGGTGTGGCTGAAGCCCTTACTGAATTGAAGAAGCAACCAGGTATTGATGCATCTTTGGTTACTCCTACCAAATTAAACATGTCCTTTATAGCAATGATGGAGCAGTTCACAAGAGGCGATGAGACGAGTAAGGTGTGTGTTGATGATGTAGTGTTTTTACTACTCTTTAGGAAAAGAGAGCAAAAGTGGCAAGTATTAAGTGTCGGTTTAGGAAAACCAAGCACTAATGACCCAAAATGGGGATCGTTCTCAAGGAGGCTAGTGTGTTATGAGTGTAATGATTTGGATTATCTTCGTGATTATATTTGTGAGAAAGAAAAATAGAAAGGGGATAAGAAGAGATTGACGGTTAAAATTAAAATTTTACTCTAAAAATTACCAAAAATCACTAAAAATCCACTAAAATATTCTAAGAGTTTACAAAAAATCCAAACTTGCCAAAACTTTTTAATTAATTAAATATTAACTTTTTAATGCTCAACTAATAAAAAGTCCCAATCAGGATCTTAAAATTTGTAAACCTTTCAAATAACCTAATTAAGCTAAAAAGTATTTTTCAAAATTTTAAAACCACTAAAAACTATTTTTAAACAATTAAAAACTATTAAAAGCTATAAAAATTTAAAATAATTCTAGAAAATAATTAAAAGACTCTAAAAATAGTTGGAAAGTTGCAAAACTTCTAATTAAATGTCTACAATCCAGGAAAAATATAAAATCTTAGAAAATCAAGATTTTAATTTTTAACAATAAAATAATATTAAAATATTATTAGAAATCTAAAGATAATAAAAAATTCTAAAAACTTGAAAACTAGCTTAATTTAACCTAAATAACTCAGAAATGAACTTGAAATTACCTAAATACCCTTAATGGGCCTAGAAAATGGGCTAAATCCAAAGCATATCCTTAATGGGCAACCTTTGAGCCCAAAATGAAAAAGTGCCCTAAATAAGCCTAAAAAGCACTACTTGACTCAAAATTTGATTTTAAACAACTTTTTCCAAAGGCCCAAAAGCTAAAAGTGTGAAATAAGCTAGCTTATACCAAATAGCTTATTCTTAATGGGCTTTTTGGCCCATTAAGCTATAAGTTAATGCCATAAGCTCAAATTAGACACACAAGCTTCTTTTGTCCTAAATAAGACTTCTTTAAAAAGAAATTTGAAATAAGCCCAAGGAATAAGCCTGAAAATGTAATAAGCAATCTACAAAAAACGACAAAATAGTCGCTTTTGAGTTCTAGGCCACCCCAAGAGCTGATTCAAGTTTCAAAAGCTTTTAAATGACTTAATTAAGCTATTTCAACAAAAAGTTTTCAAATCACCTGACTCAATAAGCTGGAAAAAGCAAATAAGCACTTATGAAAAAGTCAAATAAGTTGGTTTTCTAGCAAAAAGTCAAAGTCAAAGTCCAATAAGCTCCAGTCTAATCAAATGGGTCAAATAATGAAGATCTATCACAAAAAATAAGTTGTTGCAGGTCTGGATAAGCTAAAATAGCTTATTGATAAGCTGAGTACAAATTAACACTAGCAGGGGCTAGTTTTGGGTGTTGAGCAGTGGGAACTTTTCCCACTGCTTGACTTGTTTGACTTTTTGTCTTTAGTGACTTTTTTGTAGATTCAGATTTAAAGGCACCCAAATGATCTTTGGATCATAAGGAGTCAATAACAATGAATAAATCACAACAAGAAACAGCCAATTTGTATAGTTAATTCAATAAAGTACCAGATCTAGTACAGACTTAGAACAATAAGCAGTTGAGCACTTATAAGCAGTTTTAGCAATATTCAGCCAACCAAATTCAACCAAATGCATACACAAGCTATTATAAACTCAAATGAACAAGTCTAAACTGTTTTCATGCAATGGCTTAAAGCCTAAATCAAGATTCAAGCTTATGAAGGTTACTGATGAACACTAAACACAAGCAGATTTCACACTTTGCTGATGTATTAGAGCAACAAGCCAGATTCAAACACTCAAATCTATCAAGTATGTTATAATAATGATGTTTTAACAACTTTTAACCCTAAGCATGCACAAATACTAGATTTCACCAAAATCTTAGGTAAAAAACAGTTAAAATCAACAAATTATAGCAGATTATGTGATTCAAGGTTTGAAACTCAGAAACTTGCAGCAAAACACTCTCAACCAAACATATATCAGATATAAAACACAAACACAAACTTTCCTTCACACAATAACAAGTTATGATTCAAAGCAAGTAATCCCAAACACCCTTTTAACTTTTCAAATCAAATTTTAAACAAGAAAAAGTGTGATTCAGTTTACCAAATGATTAATCTAGCATATAAACAACATTATCATGCAAGACTAAGCAGATTTAAGCCAAGAAATCAACAAGAACACCAATAGAGCACAAATCCACAAAAAAATCCAAATTTTATCAGATTTTCAAGGTTTCAAGACAAACCTCATGGATGTACATCCACACCCACGAATGTTAGAGCTTTTGTGCTAGCTAGAACAAGCACAAGCTTCCAACAGCAACCCTGCTAAGATTCAACAAGGTTAGAAGCACAATATCAAATTCAGAAAAGTAAAAAGCCTTGATTGATGCAACCTTGTTACCCCACACTTGATTATCCCCAAGTTATAAGCCTCACCACACCTCAATAACACAATATCAGGATGCTATGATCAGCCCTATAGCCAAAGAATTCCAAGGTTTGAACAAGAACTTAGCAAAATATCAAGCTTGAAGGAAAAATGCAAACTTTTGCACTCTCCTTAAAAACAGGTTTTGAGATTCAATTTCAGTTAACAAATAACATAAACAAGCTTAAAAGTAAGTGGCACTTGGTCTTTCTTCAACAAACTTAACACACTTTCATTAAACTAAAAAGAGGATTTACAAGTTTTTGAACAAGGAAAAACCAAAAGCAAAAAACAAATGTAGTGACCTAAGGCCTTTATATAGGCATACATGAACTAGTTAAGAGCTAAAAAACATAAACCCTAACAGCTGTGATCTCCCAAAATTTCCCTTGTAGCTTTTTGAACTCTTGAGGATCATGTGACTGAATTTGGCTTGTAGCATGAGTTGGCAATGTGAAAACTTGATCAAAGGGTGAAAAATAAGCTTAGGATGTAAGAAGGATCCTTGGACGTTGGATGTCTGTACTCTTCTTGTCTTCTTGTCCAAAGGTGAAAACAGGAGAATCTTGTGAGCTGGGTGGTGATGTGGCAGACTTATTGAATGTTGGGATGTGATTAAGGTCACCTTAATCATAAATCTGGACAATCTTAGGGGCTAATTTCAACAGGATTAAGAAAACCCAATTTTATGAATTAACACCAAGAACATGGTGTTTAATCTGTTTTGGTTTTTTAAATATGTGTTAGGCGCGTGTTTTAACTAACTAATTAATTAGTTAATTAATCTGGTGAGTGGATGGGTGCGGTGGAGGAATGGGTGAAGCTGATTGGAGGGTTTTAGTGAGTGGGACAGATGTCACAAGGTGAGTGGTCTTGGTATCTTCCTTTGTCTGCTAGATTTAGCCCCTATTCTTTTCTTTTCCTTTCATTTTCTAAATAACCAGCCACAAATACGAATACTTTGTATTTCAAGTTTTCTTTTTCACACTTTTGCCCCAAAAAGTTTTGTAAAGTAAATTCAGGGGTAATTCTTGCCATTTTGTGATTCTTGAGGGACTGATTTGGCATTTTCTTGTTGGATTATGGTCTTAACTTCTATGATTGGCATTTTGAAGGACTGAAATTGCCATGTCTTCATTTATGAGGGACCATTCTTGCCAAATGTTGAAATTCAAGGGTCCTTTTGGTAATTTTGAAATTTTAAAAGGACCAAACTTGTAATTTCTTGTTCTTTGAAGGACTTCATGATATATTTGACTTTGTGGAGGATAATGTAAGACAATTTAGCTTTTTGAGGGGCTAAACTTGTCAATTCTTCAATGTGGAGGGCCCTTTTTGTAATTTTGACAAACTTTAGGGACCAAGCTTGTAATTATGAAGATACAATGGTATAGAGTGTCAATTATTCCATATTGGAGGACCCTTCTTCATAATTCTTCAAATCTTCAAGGTTTTTCTTGGGAAAATTCTTCATTAGGGCATGGTTCAATGTGCGGCTTCGTTTCCCGTGTTCGTTTTTGCATGATTCTTGTGATCTTTTTGTCATTTTATCAATATTCGTACCTAAAATACACAAGTAACAAACACAATCATATATATGGGTATTTTGATGATATTTAATGCATTTTAAGCCCTTTTTGGACGATGAGACTATGTATAAAAGAAGTCTCATCGCTCCCCCATACTAAACTATTACCGTGCCCTCACGCAATGCTAGAATAAAGTATCGTAGCACCTCCAAAATTCATTTTTATTCACTTTATTGAACGATAAACTAGCTACACTACTACTATTGCTACTACTACTTGCGTTTTAGACATAATGTATGATTTTCATCGCAAAATGGGACGTTTAGGTTCATAGAATAAGAACACGTGAATGCTTCGTTAGAAATAATTTCATCGTCCTCGATTTTCACCCCAATTCCATGCCAAGCGTGCAACGAAATCATTGTCATTATAAGTTAGTAATGCTAACACTACTCATATGCCCTAATCACGTTCTTATCCTCCCATTTTCCTAAGTTGTATCTCTTATATTTTATTTTGTCTTGAATGTTTCACGAGGATACATTGTTTGACATATGCGATAATAGAGATTTAGGTCTAAAAATAGAGTCCTAACGGTGTAACCAAGACCATCAAATCAATAACCCCTCCCAATAGACAACGATGTCAAAAAATTAAGTCAACAAGAAGAATCGATGAACACAGTTTTATAACGGTTTTGAACATGATACTTATTACCAAGACTTTTATACTCCCCCTAACGGAAGGGCCTTATTATCTTTGGTTTACCTCCATCTTTTATTCAACTTCGCCATGAAGCTTTTATTATGACTTCGGTCTTGCCTTGCCTTTTATTATCCGCCTCATCGGTGGTTTTATTAGCCAAAGACGTATATCCTCACGCTAAGGCGAATTTTGGATCTTTAAAGCTTCGAAGATTAAGGCTTGATTCACTTTCAATTTTGCATAGATTTTTCGGCCTTGTGGGGATTCAAATTGTTTGCTTGATTTAGGTGAGCACTTGAAATCTTATTATTGGGTGAAGCTTTTGATTATTCGGGTGCCAATACTTCAAAACCGTGACGCTGACGATACCTTAATGTCTTCCCAATTTAATTACACGGAAGCTACTAGAAAAGACTAGAAACCCAACAATCCCAACTAAACCGCTAAGTCAATATTTATTAAGCAAAAAATATTTACATGCGAAGGGAGAATAAGCAAACAACGAGAACACATGAGTTTTTGAAAGAATATGAGTACTCTACGTTTAGCATAGTAACTTATAATTAACCCTATCATTTCTCGTCCTCATTTAAGAGACTTAGCATAATGTGAAGTTAAGGAACCAAAGCTAAGTGCTCAACACGCACGGTCGAGTAAAAAATTACTCTTATTCTCGCCATCGGAGAACCTACATTCGTGTCTTCAAACACTTATAAAACATAGGAAAATTTTTAAAATTTGGCCATTTTTAGCCTTATTTTTGCAACAAAACGATAAACAAAAAGATAAACTTTAGAAAGCGTGAAGGTTTGGCAAAGCAAGTATCTATTCACCCCCCATACTAAAGTTAAACATTTTCCTCAAAAAGATAAACTTTGGAAAGCGTGAAGGTTTGGCAAGGCAAGTATCTATTCACCCCCATACTAGAGACGTAGTCGAATGCCTAATCTAGCATGGAAAGGGTGTAACTATTAAATTTAAAGCCGTTTATGAAGTGTGCTAAAAACCTAAGGTTAGAACATCAAAGGATATATCATGGATATTGAGAAAGTTTTCAAAGCAAACGATCAAGTGTTCCCATAAAAGGAACACGAGAGGCTCCAATCGTGAAGATCATGATCATCTAAAGTCCACAATTCACAAACAACCACGGAACAAAGGTTGGAAGAGCACAAATCCCCACACGTTAACTACATTAGAAAGCGATAATATGTACATAGGATAAGCATGGGACTCCCCCACGAGGCACCTCGTTTTTGATTACCGAGTCATGAGCTCGACTCGATCCCCTCAATGCTAATTATCATTGGGTAAAGTTACTTGGTCGAGGTAGTTCAAGGATGGAACTTCACCGCCAAAGTAGTGCTTCAACCTATGTCCATTCACCTTGAAATTGGGGCCATCACTTTGAGCTAGCTCGATGGTCCCATAAGGAAAAACTTGGGGCACGGTGAATGGACCGGACCAACGGGATTTCAACTTACCGGAAAAGATTTTCAAGCGAGAATTAAAAAGAAAAACTTGATCCCCAATGTTAAAAACCCGGTTTTTAATTTTAGAATCATGCAACTTTTTAGTTTTTCTTTATAAATCAATGAATTTTCATAAGCAATGTCCCTCAATTCATCCAATTCATTTAATTGCATTTTCCGGTGTTTTCCCGCGGTCTCCATATCATCATTAAAATGCTTTAGGGCCCAATAAGCCTTGTGTTCCAATTCGTTTGGCAAATGACAATTTTTCCCATACACAAGCTTATAGGGAGTGCACCCAATGGGCGTCTTATGAGCGGTCCTAAAGGCCCATAAAGCATCGTCCAACTTATCCGACCAAGATTGTCGGTTTTCCCCAACGGATCTCTCCAAGATCCTCTTCAACGCTCGGTTTGAAACCTCGACTTGCCCACTCGTTTGTGGGTGATAAGCCGTAGAAAGCCGATGTGTAACCCCATATTTCCTTAGGACCCTTTTGAATTGGTCGTTACAAAAATGGGTCCCACGAACGCTTATGATCGCACAAGCTTTTCAAAAACTTGACTACCACACGAGCATCATTGTTGGGCAAAGCCTTAGCTTCCACCCACTTAGATAGGTAGTCAACCGCAACGAGGATGTACTTATTACCATGAGATGATGGGAACGGCCCCATAAAGTCTATACCCCAAACGTCAAAGATTTTACACACTTGGATGATATTTTGTGGCATTTCATCATTTTGTGAGGCTTCTCCTTGTCGTTGGCATGAATCACATGACTTCACAAGATCTTGTGCATCTCGGTAAATAGTAGGCCAAAAGAAGCCGGCATCAAACACATTCTTAGCCGTGAGATTAGCACCGTGGTGACCACCCGTGGGCCCCTCATGACAAGCTCTTAGGATGTTAAAAGCTTCGGTGCCAAATACACAACTTCGGATGATTTGATCCGCACAAGTTCGAAACAAGTAAGGGTTGTTCCAAAAGTAGAACTTGACGTCACGAAAGAATTTTCGTTTTTCTTGAGTCGTCATACCCTTGATGATGAAGTTTTCCGCATGTTAATTTGCGATGTCCGCAAACCATGGGGTGGAAGAGTCAAGCTTGGAATTCACTACACCAAGTGTCTCGAGCGGAAATGTTTCGGTGATTTACTTGGGCTCGTATACACTTTGGTGAGGATGTTCCAAACGAGAAAGACGATCGGCCGCTAGATTCACGGCTCCTTTTTTGTCAACAATTTTGTGGTCAAATTCTTAAAGGAGGAGAAGCCAACGAAGTAATCTCGGCTTTGCATCTTGTTTAGCCATGAGATACTTGATAGCCGAATGATCCGTATACACTATGCATTTCGTCAAGACGAGATAAGGTCGGAATTTCTCAAATCCATACACCACGACAAGGAACTCCTTCTCCGTTGTAGTGTATTTTAGTTGAGCCTCGGTCATTGTCTTACTAGCATAGTGAATAGGCAAGAAGTGCTTTTCATGACGTTGCCCCAATACGGCCCCAATAGCGTAATCACTAGCATCACACATGAGCTCAAAGGGGAAGTTCCAATTGGGAGCAACAAGAATGGGAGATTCGGTAAGTTTCCTCTTAAGGATTTCAAAGGCTCGTACACAATCTTCGTCAAAGACAAAACGTGCCTCTTTTTCAAGAAGATGTGTAATGGGTCGAGAGATCTTTGAAAAATCCTTGATGAATCGACGATAAAAGCCCTCGTGGCCTAGGAAACTCCTAACTCTCTTAACGGTTTTGGGATGAGTTAATTTGGCGATGACGTCTACCTTAGCTTGATCTACCTCAATCCTCGCTTTCGAGACCTTGTGCCCTAAGACGATTCCACTCTTAACCATAAAATGACACTTTTCCCAATTGAGCACAAGGTTGGTTTCCTCACAACGTTTCAACATTCTCTCAAGATTCGACAAACACGAAGTGAACGAATTACCAAACACGGAAAAGTCATCCATGAAGACTTCCATCGTCTTCTTGATCATATCATGAAAAATAGCCATCATGCACCTTTGAAAGGTTCCCGGTGCATTAGAAAGTCCAAATGGCATTCTACGATAGGCAAACGTTCCATATGGACACGTAAACGTATTTTTTTCTTGATCACGAGGATCGATGGGGATTTGGAAGTAACCGGAAAAACCATCTGAAAAGCAATAGAAATCGTTTCCCACAATACGCTCCAACATTTGGTCCATGAAGGGCAAGGGAAAATGGTCTTTTCGAGTGGCTTCATTCAACTTACGATAGTCAATGCACACTCTCCATCCGGTCACGAGTCTAGTGAGAATTAACTCGTTGGCATTGTTTGGCACAACGGTCATTCCTCCCTTTTTAGGGACACAATGAATAGGACTCACCCAAGGGCTATCGGAAATAGGGTAAATCATTCCCGCGTCAAGGAGTTTAAGGACTTCCTTTTTGATGACGTCGTGATTTTTGGGGTTCACCCTCCTTTGACATTGGATTGTGGGCTTGTAATCCTCCTCCATTAAGATTTTGTGGGTACAAAATTTGGGATCGATCCTCTTAATGTCAGATAACTTCCATGCAATTGCCCCTTTGTGATCCTTTAGAAAATCTACAAGTCGGTTTTTTCATCATTCGAAAGTTCCTTCGCAATAATAACCGGCAACTTGTCGCCCTCCTCCAAATAGACATATTCGAGATGAAGAGGTAAATCTTTCAGCTCGAGGATAGGTGGTTCCTCAAGTGAAGATTTGGGCTCGATACTCATAACCTCCTCGGGTGGAGGAAATGGGATATCGTTGAGAAAATCCTTGATAATCGAGAAGTCCTCATCGTTGTCGAGGTCTTTGTTACAAGTTCCTGGAACATCGAATTATTCCAACGTAAAACCACAACCTTCAAATGGGGTGAAGGTTGGTGCCGAATTATCAAGAATTGGATCTAACATAGTGGGATTGCCACTAGTTTCTTCATCACCAAAACCTAGAACTTCTTGTGAGAATTCCTCACAAACCAGGTCGATCATATCAACGAGGTTTATGGTTGCAACGGAATAAACATGAGAAATTTGAGAGTTTTTAGTTACGTTTATAACAAGTTCCTCGTCGTTTAAACGTAAGGTGATCTTTCTAGCATGAACATCAATCAAAGCCATAGCCGTATCTAAAAACGAACGACCTAAAATGTGAGGAACTTGAGGATCCGTGGGAATATCAACAACGATAAAGTCTACGGGATAGTAGAACTTTCCCACTTTCACAAAAACGTCTTCCGCCAATGCACATGCGGGAATCGTGGAATGGTCGGCCAACTCAATAGACATTAGTGAAGGAGTAAATTAGGAAGATTGATCGACTTGAAGATTGAAAGTGGCATCAAGTTAATGCTAGCACCAAGATCGGCCAAGGCAAAGCATTCTTCCATATCTTGGATTGCACAAGGGATAAAAATTTTACCGGGATCACCGACTTTTTGAGTTATGCGATTAAGATAAACCGATGAACAACTAGACAATTGGTGCAATTTATCCTTGTTGTTCAACATACTCTTAAAGTTAGCGGAAAATCGAGGCATCATGACCAAAGCATCGGCGAAACTCACATAAAAGTGAAAATCACGAAACATTTTCATAAAAAGCTCAAATTGGTAATTGTGGGTTGAGGCATAGGCATAGCCTTTGGAATCTCGGGTTCCAATGTTGGTAATGGGTCAACCGTAGGTGTGGCATGAGCGGTACTTCATGGGATTGGGACATGCTCCTTTTGGACCACCACCTCGGGTTCTTCCTCAATTGCTTCCCCCGTAGGAGCAATTGGTTGAGGAGTCGGTTCCTTAAGTGTCTTACCACTACGTGTGGTAATCACTTTCATCTCACCCTTAGGGTTTGATACGGTGTTGCTAGGAAGACTACTCGAAGACGGTTTACACATAATTGCCTCAAACATAGATGAGATTTTATCTTCAAACTTGGATTACCTCCCCTCGGCTGTAACCATTTCTTGTTTTATCTCATGTTGCCCTTGTTCCATTTTTTGTTGGTTTTGTTGTAACCTAGTTACGGTTCCTTCCATCTTTTTGGTATGGATCTTAAGTTCATTAGCTAACTCATTTTTCAACTCTTTCTTCAAGTCATTCTTAAACTCGGATCTTAGGCTAATGATTTCTCTTTGAATATTGTCAAACCTAGCATCATTCCCATTAGAGTATTCAACCAATTCATTTCGAAGATCTTTCAACGTTTGCAAACCTTTGTTGTTGTTTTGAAAATCATTTTGATTTTTGTTTAAAACTTGATTATTAGCCCCTTGATTACCATAGTTTCCCTTGTTGAAATTGTTTTTGAAACCAACTTGATTGTTGCGATAGTTGTTGTTAGCATTTTGATTTGAACCAAAACCCGGTGGAGTCAATTGATTAGAGCGGGTAACTTGACCGTTTTGGTTGTAAGTTCCCGTGGCCGCGTAGGCACTCGAAGTGTTACCACCGTTGGTAATGCACTCGAAGAAATCATGACCTCCACCACAATACATGCATGAAACCTCAACCGCTTTCGCCGTAGCGGGAGCACTTGGTTCACCAACTTTGAACTCAATCAATAGACCTTTAAGCTTATCAAAAATCTTGTTTTCCATGTTCGCCTCAATTTGGCAAGCATCGATGGTAGTAGACAAAGAAGGTGAAGCCGAAGACGAAGCCTTACGAACACTAGACGTGCTACGAGGACTATACACCTTAGATCTATTCTCAATTATCACCAAAGCTTCCTCAACTGTTTTACACAAAAAATTACCACCCGCGGCGGCATTAAGATAATCCCTTTCATGATCATTAAGTCCATTGTAAAACGTGTCAATTTGATGCAAGTCGGAAAAACCGTGATGAGGACATTCATGTAACATTTCCTTAAACCTATGCCAAGCCGTTGAAAAACTTTCATTAAACTCTTGTGAAAATTTTGAAATCTCGTTTTTCAAGTGCGTAGTCTTAGAGGGCGGAAAAAATTGGTTCACAAACTTAGACACGAGATCCTTCCACGTCAATATAGAATTGGGTGGCTCTTTCTCTAACCAAATTTTAGCGGTCCCCGCTAGAGAATACAGAAAAAGCATAATCTTAATCGAGTCATTCGAGACATCCTTAAACTTGCAAGTGGCTGTGAGACGAATGAATTGGCGGATATGGTTGTGTGGATTGTCCTTCTCATCACCACAGAATTTGTTGTTTTGGATCATCGACAACAAACCCGTTTTCACTTCAAAATTCTCCGCAAGGATAGCGGGAATGACAATAGCCTCTCCCTAACCCTCGGTGGGTGCTTGAAGTAACTCCATCATAGTTCGATTCACCATGGTTGGTGCTTCTCTTACAATGGGTTCGTCAATAGGAGACTCCTCACTAGAAAGATTAGGAGTGGGACTTTTGTTCTTTCGTTTACGTGCACGTCTTGCTTGATTACGAGTTAGCATAAACGTCACGTAGAAAGAGGGGATAAGCAAAGAAGATTCTTTTTGGTGTTTTGTATTTTTCAATTTTTTTTGGTTTTTGATTGTATTAACCTTTTTGGATTTTGGTGAATGTATTATGTAGACAAAAATCTACAAAACTCCTCCTTAATCAAATCTCTTGATTAAAGAAGCCTCAAGGAATGAAAATGATCACGTGAAGTGAACGCCTTCGATGACTTTAGAACGTTGGTGGAAAACCAAAACGTTCAAGAGGGTTTAATCCATTGAAACCAAGAAAATATATATGATACTTAGTAATACTTTGGGCGACAAAACCCTCGATTAGCTCTCAAAATCAAATACTCACAAGCAAGCGGGGAAACGAGGTGGCGCGAAGCACTTAGGATCCTTTTTCCTTAGGATATATTTTATAATATCCGCCTTATACCCACCTTATAGTTTGTATTATTCAAAATTGAGCTTCACGAAAGTATTTATCTATTTTTTGCCTTTTTCTTTGGTTTGAGATTCAAATACAATGATTGGGTAATGACCTCCCAAGTCAAGGTTGTGATTTCTCACGTATTTGGAGTACTTGTGAATTTATTGTTCTACGTATACATTATAGTAATAGTATTCACACAAAAAACGAAAACCGATAATACGTATTAGTAGAGTGCTACTAATACAAATACTATTTTTGGTTAGTATATAAAAACAACAATTCCAAATCAAAACACAACACGCCTCACCGGCAGCGGCGCCAAAATCATGTAGTGGTTTTACTACTCTTTAGGAAAAGAGAGCAAAAGTGGCAAGTATTAAGTGTCGGTTTAGGAAAACCAAGCACTAATGACCCAAAATGGGGATCGTTCTCAAGGAGGCTAGTGTGTTATGAGTGTAATGATTTGGATTATCTTTGTGATTATATTTTTGAAAAAGAAAAATAGAAACGTGATAAGAAGAGATTGACGGTTACGATGACCGATTACACTAAAAGAGTCGTACGCGTAAAACCGTAAAAAGCACCAAAATTAAAATTTTACTCTAAAAATTATCAAAAATCACTAAAAATCCACTAAAATATTCTAAGAGTATACAAAAAATCCAAACTTGCCAAAACCTTTTAATTAATTAAATTTTAACTTTTTAATGCTAATTAAAGCCCTAAAAATCAATATTAACTAATAAAAAGTCACAATCAAGATCTTAAAGTTTGTAAACCTTTAAAATAACCTAATTAAGCTAAAAAGTATTTTTCAAAATTTTAAAACCACTAAAAACTATTTTTAAACAATTAGAAACTATTAAAAGCTATAAAAACTTAAAATAATTCTAGAAAATAAATAAAAGACTCTAAAAATATTTGTAAAGTTTCAAAACTCCTAATTAAGTGTCTAAAATCTAGGAAAAATATAAAAACTTAGAAAATCACACTTTTAATTTTTAACAATAAAATAATATTAAAATATTATTAAAAATCCAAAAATCATAAAAATTTCTAAAAACTTGCAAACTAGCTTAATTTAACCTAAATAACTCAGAAATGAACTTGAAATTACCTAAATACCCTTAATGGGCCTAGAAAATGGGCTAAACCCAAAACAGATCCTTAATGGGCCAACTTTGAGCCCAAAATGAAAAAGTGCCCCAAATAAGCCCAAAAAGCACTACTTGACTCAAAATTCATTTTAAACAACTTTTTACAAAGGCCCAAAAGCTGAAAGTGTGAAATAAGCTAGCTTATACCAAACAGCTTATTCTTAATGGGCTTTTTGGCCCATTAAGATATAAGTAAATGCCATAAGCTCAAATTAGACACACAAGCTTCTTTTATCCTAAATAAGAATTCTGTAAAAAGAAATTTGAAATAAGCCCAAGGAATAAGCCTGAAATTGCAATAAGCAATCTACAGAAAACGACAAAATAGTCGTTTTTGAGTTCTAGGCCACCCCAAGAGCTGATTCAAGTTTCAAAAGCTTTTAAATGACTTAATTAAGCTATTTCAACAAAAAGTTTTCAAATAAGCTGACTCAATAAGCTAGAAAAAGAAAATAAGCACTTATGAAAAAGTCAAATAAGGTGGTTTTCTAGCAAAACGTCAAAGTCAAAGTCCAATAAGCTCCAGTCTAATCAAATGGGTCAAATAATGAAGATCTATCACAAAAAATAAGTTGTTGTAGGTCTGGATAAGCTAAAATAGCTTATTGATAAGCTGAGTACAAATTAACACTAGCAGGGGCTAGTTTTGGGTGTTGAGTAGTGGGAACTTTTCCCACTGCTTGACTTGTTTGACTTTTTGTCTTTAGTGACTTTTTTGGAGATTAAGATTTCTCAAAGGCACCCAAATGATCTTTGAATCATAAGGAGTCAATAACAATCAATAAATCACAACAAGAAACAGCCAGTTTGTACAGTTAATTCAATAAAGTACCAGATCTAGACTTAGAACAATAAGCAGTTGAGCACTTATAAGAAGTTTTAGCAATATTCAGCCAACCAAATTCAACCAAATGCATACACAAGCTATTATAAACTCAAATGAACAAGTCTAAATTGTTTTCATGCAATGGCTGAAAGCCTAAATCAAGATTCAAGCTTATGAAGGTTACTGATGAACACTAAACACAAGCAGATTTCACACTTTGCTGATGTATTTGACCAACAAGCCAGATTCAAACACTCAAATCTATCAAGTATGTTATAATAATGATGTTTTAACAACTTTTAACCCTACGCATGCACAAATACTAGATTTCACCAAAATCTTAGGTCAAAAATAGTTAAAATCAACAAGTTATAGAAGATTATGTGATTCAAGGTTTCAAACTCAGAAACTTACAGCAAAACACTCTCAACCAAGCATATATCTGATATAAAGCACAAACACAAACTTTCCTTCACACAATAACAAGTTATGATTCAAAGCAAGTAATCCAAACACCCTTTTAACTTTTCAAATCAAATTTTAAACAAGAAAAAGTGTGATTCAGTTTACCAAATGATTAATCTAACATATAAACAACATTATCATGCAAGACTAAGCAGATTTAAGCCAAGAAATCAACAAGAACACCAATAGAGCACAAATCCACAAAAAATCCAAGTTTTATCAGATTTTCAAGGTTTCAAGACAAACCTCATGGATTTACATCCACACCCACAAATGTTAGAGCTTATTTGCTAGCTAGAAGAAGCACAAGCTTCCAACAGCAACCCTGCTAAGATTCAACAAGGTTAGAAGCACAATATCAAATTCAGAAAAGTAAAAAGCCTTGATTGATGCAACCTTGTTACCCCACACTTGATTATCCCCAAGTTACAAGCCTCACCACACCTTGATAACACAATATCAGGATGCTATGATCAGCCCTATAGCCCAAGAATTCCAAGGTTTGAACAAGAACTTAGCAAAATATCAAGCTTGAAGGAAAAATGCAAACTTTTGCACTCTCCTTAAAAACAGGTTTTGAGATTCAATTTCAGTTAACAAATAACATAAACAAGCTTAAAAGTAAGTGGCACTTGGTCTTTCTTCAACAAACTTAACACACTTTCATTAAACTGAAAAGAGGATTTACAAGTTTTTGAGCAAGGAAAAACCAAAAGCAAAAAACAAATATAGTGACCTAAGGCCTTTATATAGGCATACATGAACTAGTTAAGAGCTAAAAAACGTAAACCCTAACAGCTGTGATCTCCCAAAATTGCCCTTGTAGCTTTTTGAAATTTTGAGGATCATGTGACTGAATTTGGCTTGTAGCATGAGTTGGCAATGTGAAAACTTGATCAAAGGGTGAAAAATAAGCTTAGGATGTAAGCAGGATCCTTGGACGTTGGATGTCTGTCCTCTTCTTGTCTTCTTGTCCAAAGGTGGAAAAGAGGAGAATCTTGTGAGTTGGGTGGTGATGTGGCAGACTTTTTGAAAGTTGGGATATGATTAAGGTCACCTGAATCATAAATCTAGAAAATCTTAGGGGCTAATTTCAACAGGATTAAGAAAACCCAATTTTATGATAAACACCAAGAACATGATGTTTAATCTATTTTGGTTTTTTAAATATGTGTTAGGCGCGTGTTTTAACTAACTAATTAATTAGTTAACTAATCTGGTGAGTGGATGGGTGAGGTGGAGGAATGGGTGAAGCTGATTGGAGGGTTTTGGTGTGTGGGACAGGTGTCACAAGGAGAGTGGTCTAGGTATCTTCCTTTGTCTGCCAGATTTAGCCCCTATTCTTTTCTTTTCCTTTCATTTTTTAAATAACCAGCCACAAATACAAATCCTTTGTATTTCATGTTTTCTTTTTCACACTTTTGCCGCAAAAAGTTTTGTATAGTAAATTCAGGGGTAATTCTTGCCATTTTGTGATTCTTGAGGGACTGTTTTGGCATTTTCCTGATGGATTATGGTCTTAACTTGTATGATTGGCATTTTGGAGGACTGAAATTGCCAAGTCTTCATTTATGAGGGACCATTCTTGCCAAATGTTGAAAGTCAAGGGTCCTTTTGGTAATTTTGGAATTTTAAAAGGACCAAACTTGTAATTTCTTGTTCTTTGAAGGACTTCATGATATATTTGACTTTGTGGAGGATAATGGTTGACAATTTAGCTTTGTTGAGGGGCTAAACTTGCCAATTCTTCAAAGTGGAGTGCCCTTTTTGTAATTTTGACAAACTTTAGGGACCAAACTTGTAATTATGAAGATACAAGGGTATAAAGTGTCAATTCATCCATATTGGAGGACCCTTCTTCATAATTCTTCAAATCTTCAAGGGTTTTCTTGGGAAAATTCTTCATTAGGGCATGGTTCAATGTGCGGCTTCGTTTCCCGTGTTCGTTTTTGCATGATTCTTGTGATCTTTTGTTATTTTCTCAATATCCGTACCTAAAATACACAAGTAACAAACACAAGCATATATATGGGTATTTTGATGATATTTAATGCATTTTAAGCCCTTTTTGGACGATGAGACTATGTATAAAAGCAGTCTCATCAGTTGACAAGCAGGTTTTGGACGCTGACACACCAAGCGCTGACAAGAGTAAGTTGGGCGCTGACAAACAGGATTTGAACGTTGACAGACCTGTAGATATGGTTGATGTATTCCAGTCATCAACTATCATCAATGAAGTGTCTTCACAGGTACCATCATCATCTTTACCCATCATTGATCCATTAGATAAGGGTAAGGGAATCATGGTAGAAACAGAAGTTCCAAAGAATGCAGCACAAGTAGAGTTTGATTCAAAGTTGGCTTCACAACTTATGGAACAAGAAAAGAAGAAGGTTGTTGAATCACCATTTATAGTTACTTCTGAGGAGCAAGAAGGAAGTGATGATGAAAGTTCAGATTCAAGTGTTATGATAATTGAACAACCAGAAATACTTGAATATGGTGATGAGTTGGCAAGAAAGAAACTTACAGAGTTAATGTTGCCGGTAGATTATGATATGCCATATGTAGCTCAGATGTACCATGCTTGGGAAGATAAGGTTATGGAGAATCCAGATATGACAATTTCAGAACAAATTTGGGGATTGGAGATTCTTCTAAGAGTTCAAAGAGATTGCAAGGTAATTCTGAAGCATAAGGCTAGCAATGTTTTCTCACTGTCGAAGAGAGATAGAAGGGAGCTTTACTACATGTTACTCAGATATCATCAAACAGGATGGACCTTTCAGAAATTGCAGGGATTATCCTTTGAAGAATTGGAGTATAAGGCTTATATCATTTGGGCAACAGTGCAGGAAATGAATACTATCAAACTTCTCTCAGATGAAAGGAGAGAAGAACTTGTAGAAGAGATGGAGATTCAAAAGGCTATGATTGTTCCAAGGCCTTTGAAGAAGGGAGTTCCACTTGAGTTTCCTAAAGATTTAAATAAAGTAACTCCCATTGAAGCTGTTATAAGAAGGAGCATTAAGCTCTCACCCATGGAAGCTTCATATATTGTACAAGTGTTACCTCTTGATGCCAGAAATCCTATCATTAGCTATGAAAAACATGCAAGTGGGTTTTGGATGATTGGCAAATATGGGAAAGAGGTACCCACATTTACTACTCTTTTGTCTCTCTTTGCAAGTCTAGATAGGGAAGACTTGGCAGACCTTTAGAGGTTATTGATGGCCAAGTGTGAGACTAAAACACCTACTTCAGTCAATGGAATAAAGTTTTGGTCAATATTCAAGATAATGTGTGCACCAGAAGAAGAAGATCCTGTTTGGAAGGATCTTGAGGATGATATCAGTGGACTTCAATGGCGTTTATATTCAGCTGCTGGTGTGTATTATTTGAGTTCTACAAAGTTTGCTGAGTGTCTTCTTGTAGATGCTGAGTATCCCATGTCCAAAGAAATTTTGGAAAAGATGAAGATAACAAAGCTGGAGATTGATTATTCAAGTGATGTGGCCAATGATTTGATTAGGCATGTTTATTACCAATATGATAGGATTTGTAAGAATCCTCCTAGTTCCTAGTTTTTTTTCAGAAACTTGATTGCTAGAGTAGATATCAAGTTTAGGGGAGGATTGTTGGGAATAAAATATAGCCAGTACACTTGGACGCTGACAAGAGTAATCGGGACGTTGATAAGAAGAAAACAAGCGTTGACAGAACAAGCGTTGATAAGAAGATGTCAAGCGTTGATAGGATGAATTCAAGCACTGATAGAGGACTTAGTCTACACGTATTATGTTTCTAGTTTGTTTCTAGTAAAGATATGATCAACAATGTATTTTCTATATTTATCTTTACCTATAATAGCTGATACGTAGACTCTTGTACAAGGCTTCTTTGTCTATAAAAGGAGACCTTTAGGTTTTGTTTCAATAAAAGTTTTCATACGTTTAACACTTTCATTGTAAGCAAGTTTGTTCTAATCAATCAAAGTGAAAGTTTGGTTTACATTGTTTGTGTGTTCTTGTTTGAGTATTAATTCCGCATAATACTTAAATTGTTTTATACACAACAAAGTTTCTCTACGTGTTTAACTTGATTTAATCTCGTTTACACAAGCTAAATCAATCTAAGTTTGGGATCAACAGGCCTATGGGGTCACACACATATACACTAAGGTACCATTTCAATATATCGTGCTTATCATATTTACGGTATATAAACAACCTTCGTACCTCGAGATCATTATTGGGCTTCTAACGACTAGTAGTGTACTTAGTTATTAGACTTGTAAAAGTGTATGGCAAGGCCCATACAAAGCCCATTGAGTCTGGCCCCATTAAGATGAAAAAAGGAAGGAGTTACATTTATGATACATATGAGTTATTAGGTAATAACTCTAATTTATTACATTAAACACATTACCAAAAATCCTCCCTCTTTACTCTAATTGGGATTTGCACGGTTTTGAGATGTAAAAACCGTGGGTTTATGTTTTGTAATGATCTCCATCTTTGAATCTTGTTTATTAAAAGGGTGTTACTAGGTTATGGGGTTTAAGACTAGCATCTATTGTTATACAAGGATGTGTGGTGTGGATAAATCATAGAGGTGATCTCCTTTGATCACTTGGTTTCATAGTTGATTGGGTTTCTTGGTTAAATCATGTGTTAGTGATGGTTTTCGTTCAATCCTATCGAATCACGCTACAAAGGTGTACTTTTATCTTCCTATTTAATGACTAATCATATGACTTCATGGATCCGTTAACAGGTGTTCTTTCCTTTGCGTTTATTATTTTTTCATATCATGTTTATATGGATATTCACCTATTCATTTGAGTTAGGCTATTTGTATATCCAAATAAGGGGAGATTGTTGGGTCAGTATTTACTGACCCTGAAGAAACTCTAGGATTTGAAAATAAAATCCCCCTAAGTGTTTCATGCTCAGCAGTAAGGCCAGTCTGCTGAAGGATGACTAGAGGAACAAAGTTCCTACTGAAGACTTTAAAGCTGAAGAAAGTTCAGCACTCCCCTTCCAGTGAACTTAGAAGACAAAGGAGTCTTCGCTTCAAATACTAGGCTGTCTAGTTACTGAAGAACAAGGACTAAAGAAGGGCTTTCAGTTCAGTTTGGTTTAACAATACCAAACTGAATGATGTCGATCTCCTCTAGGATACTGAAAACTCTTCAGTATTCTGATGGTTTGCATTAGGCGGGAAAAGATAACTTTAAGTCAAAGTAGGTTGCTTGTATACTTAGAGTACAATCTTTATCTTTTCTAGAATTGTTTAATATGTACTTTGTACTATTTATCCAGTATGGGCATCAACCACCCACTAGATAAACCCATGCATTAAAACATGCAAAATGCAAACCCTAATTTAACTGCCTATATAAGGAGTGTACATTGGGAGAGAAAGGTTAACCAATACAAGAGCTTAAACTCTGGAAAAACTTTCTCTCTCGATACCAACTAAACCATATAGCCAAGATCCATATGAACGTTTACATTGGAGTTTAGACTTTAACCTTGGTTAGACGTTTAAGTAGAGGAGATCAAAACCCATTGTCATTTAACCACTTTGTTATTCCGCAAACAAAGTGGGTTATAGATTCTATATTTGATTCTAATAAAAGTCTATACGTTGAAAAATATATTGGTATTGTTGTTTTAATCTTTCATTGTTCTTATCTATTGTTAAACAACACACTTGAGTCGAAGTAAAGAGTTATTACTTAAGATAATAAGTAATAACAAATAACTAGGGACCAACACTTATCCCAACTATATGTTATTACTTTATGGATCTTTGTCATTAAGTAAAACATAAATAGTTATCCTTAGACTTGAGATACCAGGAAACTGTTATGAATCTAGTGCATCTCTATGGAATAACCTAACGCTAAACGTAACTGGAAGCTATAAGGATTATTTTCGGAAGTGTTGCAAAATTCATAAGTTTTGATCGTAGTCAATATGGAATTTAATTCCTCCAATTTTGTTTTGGAGTTTAATACAGTTGGGCCCCTCGTGGGATTAGTAAGACGTTTGTGTGGCCACACCCAAATTTGTTTTGGTAATCTTGCTAAACGTGTGAACGAGAAACAGAATTGTTAATGAAAGGAATGATTGAGATCCATATCCTTATTAACGTTGTATTAGAAATAAAAGGATAATAATAACGATGCATAATCACTAAAAGGTTTTGTCCAGGAAACCTTACTCGAGTTGTACTATAGACATTGCTATGTGTAACTAGACGCTTGTCAATGTAATAACGATATTAGAAATATGTCCAAGTGGGAGCTATAAGTTTATGGACTTATATTTAATAGTCGTGTGATAGGATTGAACTTGAGATTACGGGATTGCACACAATACGTAAAGAGTTAATATAATTAATAAATATATATATCGTATTTATTAATTTATTTAATAAATATATTTATTTATTTATTAATTTAACCGAACAAGTAACTATATAACCTTAACGGTCATTAAATAATTAATAGTTAAGTTATAACGAGCGTTAAATAAATATATAGTATATATAAACAAAAGGAAAGAAGTTTGGAAGATTCCAGAACACCCTAAGGGGTGTTATAGGCGGGCGATTATGGGCTCCAAGGGGGGGGGGGGGTCATTTGTTTCTTTTTGTTTATCTTGGGCTACAAGGGTTGAGGCCTATAAATACACCTCCTAATTCCCTCATAATCACACAACAATAAATCTTTCTCCCTTCTTTTCTTTTGGGTCGATCGCAAGACACACCACAAACGGTGTTTTGGTTGGTTTTCTTTGTTGATCGATTCTATACTTAATCTAGTCCTAGCCCCTCTCTAGGGTTGTTGGGTAGATTAATTACAAGCATTGTAGATCGGTTTTCACGTGCTAGAATCATATTTAGCTCGTTGTATTACGTGTGTACAAGAACGTAATATAGTCTTACTTTAGACTATATACTGGTATATAAGGTTTAAACCCGAATCGGTGATTTGTTCTTCGTCTTGTGGAATTGCTTTAGCGTAAAGGTATGTAACCCTAATTCGATTAATTATAATTTTTTTATTAGTTATGATCTTGTTAAATCGCTTCCGCTATATGTGCTTTGATCTGGTTTAGGGTTTTATATAACTGTTATGATACTAATAAACCTTCAAGTATTGCCTCGATTCGTAACTGTTGCAGCGGTACAATGGTGGATTGTAGGTTGTGGTCTTCACTTAGTCATAGAATTGTGCCGCAAGTCTCGCGTTTATCGGAAGTCTTTTGGACTCACCATGACCTGTTTTCAGAACTTGGGTATTCAAAAGGGTTTGGAGAGCGGGATTGAGCATGGGAAAAGGAGAGAACTTTATCTCAAGTTAAAGCTTCTGATCCTCAGACTCAAGCGGAGTTTGAGGTTGTTGTCCATGCATTTGATTTCGTAGAGTTGCCCTTCCATGACTTGTTAGAGCCTCAAAGAGATGATGAGATTGATGCTTTGATGGCTGACATGCAGTTCGAGAGCAGGGTTCAGGGTGGTGGGATTCTTCCTTCTTCCGCTTTTCAACTTACTATTCCTGTATATGATGGTCCTTGTACTAGTTTACGAGATTCTGGTCAGGAAGTTCCCCCTACTATTCTATTGGAAGAGGTTCACGCTAAGCTGCAGAATCATGTGTCTAATGCCTCTCAAAGGGGTACCGCGGAGGTTTTTATGGCTGATTTTTTCCTTTTTGCTTTAGCACAGGTAGCGGATCTGGAGGGGTGGTGTCTTAGGAGTTGAAGCGGTCGTTGTTACTACTTCTTCCTTGGATATTTCAAATTACAACATTGAGCCTACCTTTGATGGTGGTGCTTCTGTTAATTCATTAGAGTGTGTTAATCCTTCTGATCAAGCTTTGGAAGCTACTAGTGTAGAAGCCAGTTCCTTTGTACTTGGGGGTACTAAAGATGTCGTCCAGAGGTTACCGATGCTCCGTTGGGAGGATCTTATATTTTTCTGGATGTGTACTTTGTTTTATTTTTATGTAACATGTTCTAGAAACAATTTTTATTTGTAACCCGTGAAAATCCGTTATTATGTTTATGTTGTAAGGGGTTTTGGTTTCCTTTTCACATTCTTTTTTTGCACACTGCTTGGTGGGTGTAGCTTTACATGAAAGACTTTTGCTGTTTTTCCTTTTACGCGCTGCTTATTGGGCGCGACTTTATATGAAAGACTTTGTCTGTCTTTGTTTTTTACACACCGCTTGACGGGTGTGGCTTTTGTGCTATCCATCATTTTACGTTTTTTAGTGATAGGATTTTTATGGGGAAAGCTTCCCGTATTGGGCTTGCAATGCTTCTTACATATTTGAGTTTTCTCTCGGAGTTCTCAATTTTTTTTATTATCACGGAGATAATTTTGTGTACGCGCGACTTACAATTTGTGGATTTAACAAATAATTAATAAGTAATAATAGTTAAAGAAGGAAAATAGTTGTGGAGATAGCTAGTCTCCACATTTTCATTAATTTTTCAAAGTACGTAGAAATTATATACATGATAGTAGGAATAAAGGTTGCCTCCGCCAATCAGTAGAAAGTCGTCCGTTGGATTACATTTGAGGGCTTACAATTACTTAAGATTTTGAGAAAATCAGGGACTAGATGTAAAACATCTTTAAGCCACAAATGTTGTGTGTTCTGGGCAGTGTGCTGCCTTTTTTAGCGCTGAGCTTGTATGTTCCATCTCCTAAGGCTTTCATGGCTTCATATGGTCCATCCCAGTTTGCTCTTGGCTTGTCTCTTCATTTGGGCTAGTCCCCTTCGCTCTTTTTGTAGACGAAGTCTCCGGGTCTGAAGATTCTGCCATGAGTTCTTAAGTTGTAGTATTTTACCACTTTGCTCTTGTTTTTTGCTTTTTTCAGCAGTGCTTGTTTCTTCCCCTCTTCCTGCAAGTCGGAGTTGGGTTGTTGTGTCATTTCATCGTTGGTGGTGATCGCTTAGCTGATAGGTTTGTCCGTATCCATTGGTATAACAACTTCCGTTCCCTATGCTAAGGAGAACAATGTTTCTCCTCTCTCCGCTTTTGGTGTTGTTCTGTGTAACCATAGGATATATGGGACTTCTGCTAACTAGTATTTGCTTCCTTCCAAACTTTGTTTTGATTTGTTCTATTAAGTCCATCTTTCCTGTGGCGCCTTCTTGGAAACGCCTAGTCGGGGAAAAATGTTGCTTTATACTTATCCTTTGAGACCAGTCTCTAAAGCGGTTGTCGTTGAAGTGTTTTTCTTATCTATCGGCGTGATATCTCCGGGCAATCCGAATCTGCACACAATGTTTTCTCACACGAAGCTCTTTATTTTTTTCCTGTCATTGTTGATGCTGGCTTTGCTTCTATCCAACTGGTGAAGTAATCGACAACAATAATCAATAATTTTCCTTTTCCGTTTCCTTCCTTGAAGGGACCGATTATGACGATACTCCATTTGTGGAATTGCAATGGGGATATCATTTGTGTTAAGTCTTGCTATGGGTATTTATTGGTTGGCTTGTGTGTTTGGCACTCTTGGCATTCACTTATGATTTCTCTTGTGTCTTTGTTGTTGGGAATTATTGTAAAGTACCAAGTCTTGTTAGTACAAGTACAAGTACTGTTAGTGTTAGCAAGTACTGTTAGTGTTAACGCGGTACATGATAAGTACTGTTAGTATAAATGTAAGTACTGCTAATAGGATAAGTATGAGTATATCTTTAGTAAACATATGTTCTGATTATATAGATAGTATATCGTGTGTGATATACTTATCATTATAGAGAATATATCATGTGTGATATATTTATCAAAATAGATTATTCTAGGGTTCCTTGCACTATAAAAGGAACATAGGTACGATGAGTTTAAATGTACCTTTTCCATAGTCGATTAATAAAAGATCGAATAGTTAGAATGTTATGTTGTTCTCATTTGCTTTTATAAGTTAGATTCCGCATAACTTATTAGAGTTTAGTAAGACTCTCTCAAGTGCTCTAGTTTGATTACAAGCTATTGTGCAATCCTTAACAAGATATAGATCTATTCAAAGGGATCAACAAGTGGTATCAGAGCTTGTTGAGAAACTCTGAATAAGAAGAACAAAACCCTAAACCCTCAATCACAAAAAGTCTCACACAATGTCTCAATCTGGTGAACACCCTCCTCAGTTGGAACAAATTACAATACTTGATCCAATACCACAAGAACAACCTCAAGTTGTGCAACCTGCACTAGTGGTTCCACCTCCACCTGTTGCACAAACTACAAATGTTGTAGCTACACAAACAACTACATCTTCTCCCCATACTATGTCTGCTATATAACTCCCTATTCTCTAAAGTGATAACTATGAGACTTGGGCTATGTAGATGGAACACTATATGAATCACATAGATCATACTCTGTGGCAAGTCATTAAGAATAGGAATACTCCTAAAAAGTTGCATTGGTTGCCTGCTGGTACATGCTATGCTTTACCTGATGTCACTGCTGAAGAAGTACAAGCTGAGATCAGAGAAAGAAAGGCCAGAATCGCCTTAGCTATGGCACTCTCATAAGACGTTCTAGCTAGCTTTCATCATTACAAGGATGCAAAAGCTATATGGGAGGCTATCAAACTTAGATTTGGAGGCAATGACAAATCTAAGAAGATGAAAAGATTGTTCTAAAACAAGAATTTGATAACATCTCAATTTCAAGTATAGAAGGAATCCATAGTGGATATGGAAGGTTCAATAAATTGCTTATTCAGTTAGCAGTTCATGGACTGATAATTCCTCATGAAGAAGCTAATTTAAAGTTCTTGAGAGGAGTTCCACAAGAGTGGAAAGTGATGGCTATGCATTTCATCACAAGATATTATTTAGATGTTACTCCCTTTGGTTATATTTTTAACAATCTCAGAGTATATGAGATGTATGTTAAAGGAATTGAGCCAGCTAAAGCATCTATACCAAATCCTAACTTGGCTTTTGTGTCAGAAGGAAGTAGTAGTACATACTCTCAAAGTACTGCTGGTGGACCAACTAACAATACTTACCATCAAAGTACTGAATATAGTCCATCAATGACCTAGAATTCACAAGGAAGATCTCCACCACTATTCAATTAGAATGATGCCTTCTCATTCTTTGTTGGACAAGACAACATACCAAGATTAACTCTTGATGATCTGTTCCAAATGGATGATGCTGACATTGATGAGATTGATCTAAAATGGCAAAGCTTCCATGGTCTCTGTTAGATCCAATAGACTCTATTAAAGGACTGGAAGGAAGATGAATGTTGATCCTAATGAACCATTAGGATATGACAAATCAAAAGTTTAATGCTATAACAGTGGAACGGTTGGAAACTTTTCTAGGGAGTGCAAGAGAGAAAAAGCTGAAGGTAGCAGCCAAAAGTTCAAGAACAGCAATAAGACCAGCCCAAGAGTCATTAGAAGTCTTCCAAAAGGAGATAGTAGAAATCCATGTAGTCCAAAAAGAACTAAAGCTTTGTTAACAGTAGATGGAGTGGTCAACTAGGCTCAAGCACACGATGAAGAATAAGAGCATGGTCTAATGGCTCTCTCTCATGAAGATAATGAGGTACATCCCTGTTCTAAAGTTTGTGTTCTTAAGTTTAATAGTCTTAAAGTAGAACTTGAGGAACAATATCAAAAGGTAAATACATGTATTATAGAAGTAAATGCTTTTAAACAATGTGTTGCTAAATTAGATAGTTTTGTATCAAAAGGGTCAGCAAAACTATAAAGAGAAAATTAGGATTTTGACTCTTTAAATGAGATAAAAAGATGTGTCTATCAAAGATTTTGAAAACAACTTGTTAAAGTAACAACAGTAAATGAAGTTTTAAAAGCTAGTTTGTATAATGAAAGGGAAGTAATTAATCACTGGCAAAAATTGTTGGGTCCTTTAGTTATATATCTTTAAGCCTGTTAAGGATGGTGAACAACTTCTGTAATCACAAGTTTTTTCACAGAGAGACTCTAATGAAAACAAAGTATTTGTGTGGAATACAAGAACTAAGAACAAGAAGAAACAGTTTAACTAAATAAATAACTTAATCCTTTAAAAGGATTTCTAGTATTACTAATATGAATGAAATGATGAAAGGTGTCTTTAACCATTCTGCCAATGGGCTCCTTTTATACTACAAGGAAACCTTAAACTACATTTACTCAAAACATGTAACAGATGATATGCACATCCTTTCCTACGATATCTCATGCATATCCTAACAAACTACTACTAATAATAATGTTTGACTTTCTAAAATACCAGGAGCACGTATTTCTCGTACTACTACTATGGCTAGGATGAACTACATACCTCTTAGTCAACCTATTACAAAACACCTTAATACAAGGGTTTTGCCTCGTATGAAAGTTCATTAAACCGATCTTTTCGAATTGATTACCGTTAATTAGTGCGACTCAGTCGTTCTTGGTGGAAAAATAAATGGTTTGATTATCTATTTTAAACTAAAAGAAAAGATTAAAATGTCGTTGAGTAAAATAAAAGCTTTTAAAAATTAAACTAAAAATTACTAGAAAACTTAATATAACTAAAAACTTAAACCATCAGAATGTAACAAGTCAATTCTGTCGGAATGTTGCAAAAACAAAACCATCGGAATAATAGAAAATGAAAGCTGTCTGAATAACCATCGGAATATCAAAGTAAATTAACTATATCGGAATGCAGTCCTGTCGGAATGAAAGTCTATCGGAATGTAAGTCTATCGGAATGCCGTATCGGAATGTTTAAGATCGGAATCCAAGGTTTTCTATCGGAATGTTTCTGGTAAAAATTGGGCAGCATTTCGTCTTACTAGAACCTGAAGACCGGTCGCAATGTGCGATCGCAATGAGCGATCACAATCACGATCGGAATAAGGGGGAAAAAACACTTGATCGCAAAGTTGAACCTTTAAGGTTATTGCGATCACACTGAAACCATCGGAAAGTAGCGTCGGAATATACAAAACCTATGATTGCGATGGAGCACAAATTAATCTAAAAATGGAGATAAGCTGAAAATCCTAATAAGCACTTATCAAAAACTCAACAAGACTAATAATAAGGAGACTCAATAAGCTACGAATGGAAAGCTTATCAAATCACCAAATAAGCAAACTTTATAAGATGAAATTTTAAAAACACTAAA